>VZQC01006772.1:2202861-2456967 GCA_009823505.1 Rhizomys pruinosus
AAAAAAAAAAAAAAAAAAAAAAAAATGGGGCTGGAGAGATGGTTCAATGGTTAAGAGCACCAACTACTCTTGCAGAGGACCCAGGTTCAATTCCCAGCACCCACATGGTGGATGAGAACCATCTTTATATACTTGGGTGGATCTATTTGCACAGAAAGACATCTGGGTTTGAGAGCTTGACTGAATAGGGCTTAGCTTGGAGATTGTAATGCATGGGTTCTGATAGAGGATTAGGACATGTGGGGGGACTGGGTTTGTTTGGGAACCAATGTATGAGTTGCACAAATGCTCAATTAAAAATTATATTAAAAGTAAAATTAATTAATTAAAATTTAAAAACCTGAAACTAAAAAAAAAAAAAAAAAGAACCGTCTTTAAGCCGGGCATGGTGGCCCATGCCTTTAGTCCTAGCACTTGGGAGGCAAAGACAGGCGGATCTCTGTGAGTAACAGGCCAGCTGGGGATATAGGGAGAACTTGTCTCAAAAAATAAATAAATAAATAAAATAAAATAAAATAGGGACTATAGAGATGGCTCAGTGGTTGAGAACAGTCACTGCTCTTCCAGAGGACCAAGGTTTGGGTTAGGTTCCAGTTTCCAGCACCAACATAAAGGCTAATAACTTTTTTTAATATTTTTTTAATTTTATTTATTTATTTATTTATTTATTTATATGAGTGTACTGTCTGCATGTAGGTCTGTGTACCCGTGTCATGCAATGCTGCAGAGGTCAGAAGAGGGTGTCGGATTCCCCTGGAACTGGAGTTAAAAATGGTTCTCAGCCGCCATGTGGGTGCTGAGGATCGAACCCGGGTCCTCTGCAAGAGCAGTCGGTGCTCTTAAACACCAGGCCATCTCTCCTGCCCCTTAATAACTATCTTTAACTCTGGTTCCAAGAATCCAATGTCCCTCTTCTGGCCTCTGTGGATACTGCACACATAGTATACTTACATACAGGCAAAAAAAAAAAAAAAAATACACATAAAATAAAAATAAATAAAATAGTAGAAAAGAAAAAGAATTGCAATTCCTAAAATCACAGTGTTGTCTCCAAAAACGTTGGTTTTCATGATGAAAGGTATAAATGAAAATATGAATTTGTTAATTTTGTATTAATAGCTGTTAAAGATTTGCCATAAAGATTTATCATAAACATGAACAACATGGTGGATGCCCCTGGTGACTAGTTGGTGACATTAGCAATACTTGTGACAAAGGAAATGTAGAGTATAAAAGCTCTTTGACAGGAGAGCTCATACTTTGGTCGGGGTCTTGCTGAATAGCAATTTCCTCCAAATTGAAACATTCCATGCTAGAGGGAAGCTCACTAAGACTCGGGAAGTTCTAAGAGAGGTTCCTTAAGACTTATGAAGTAAATAACTCAGAATCATTAGGAATTCCCTGAGACTTAGCAGATGCGCAAGGCTCCTTCCTCCCCAACCTTATATGAGCAATAAGGACTGCTGAGAGACTCTCCAATCTGTCAAGCTATTTGTGAGTTGTGCAGATAGCTCCCGGTTCCAGCTTGCAGAGGTCATTACTCATGCTGGACTGGCTTTGGGTGATATAGACACTTTTAGGTGCTCCGTGGCTCTGTGAATTACCCAATAACTCACTGGCTCACCAAGTTCGACTTCGGTGGTATTGTTACTGTTTTCAGTTTTCTATCTGGAGTGAGAGAAGTTTGTACAGGTCTCACGTCTCCCTGGGGAAAATGTCACACAACAGATATTCCAGGAGGACTGCCAGAGATGACAGAGTTAAGCTTCAAGGATGAGTAGGGAGACCCTTGTGGGAAGGGGTTGGAGAAGGGTGGCTCAAGTGGAGAAAATAGCATGTGCTAGCATCCTGAGACAGGAAGAAACTATGGTTGTTTAAACCAGGGCTTCTATTTGGGTCCAGCCTGGTGGCATGAACATTTAATCCCAGCACTGGGGAGGCAGAGCCAGGCAGATCTCTGTGGGTTTGATGCTAACTAGTCTACATAGTAAGTTCCAGGCTAGTCAGAACTATACAGTAAGACCTTGTCTCCAATGAAAGAAAGCGAAAGCAAAACTAAGGGCTTCTAAAACTTTTCCTACTTGGACCTTTTTCTTACCTAGGGTTTTATGTAATCCCAGGCACACAAGTGTATGTTGTGGGTGTACAGAACAAGCACTCACTAGCTAAGTCATAAGGAATTCTACTTGAAAATAATTCTTTGGTGTATATATAAATGATTCCACCGGCTATTAAAGATAAAATCATATTTGCATACTGATGAGATGGATGTGATCACTTTTATACAAAGTAGTACATCTTTGCTAATATTTGATACTATAGTTTGGACATTTTTCAGAGTTCAATGGTGTTTTTTATTCTATTATAATTAATGTTGAGAATGGTACTTTGTATAAATATATAGTACAAAGTAGCAAAAATGCATTTAGGGCTATTTCAGAAATGGATGGAACTGTCCTAATCCCAAACTAATGTACACTTAATTTTTTTTCATGAAACGCAAGTCAGTAACTCCAGCAGGATTTTTATTTTTTTATTTTTTGGTCTTTTTGAGATAGGGTCTCCCTGCAGCCCCAGCTGGCCTGAATCTCAGTATGTAGACTAGGCTGGCCTCACTCTCAGAGACCTGCCTGCCTCTGCCTCTCAAGTGCTGGGATTAAAAGTGTGTACCACCATGCCTGCCTCTCAAACAAGAATTATTAAAATCAAACATTCTAGTACAATACAATTCAAAGACACATTAATTTGATACGTAGGTGCTAATGAATGACAGTAGGAAAATGCTAAAGGTCTTATTCTTCATAAGTAAACCATCACATTTCTAGGATACCAGAATACCCCAATAACTGTGTATGGCACATATGGCATATACACAGAGATGCATTCATATACAAACATATGTAAAGGAAGAAGAAATCTTTTTTAAAAAGATAAACTTAAATATATAACCTGCAATAGTCTTGAATGTGAGCCAACATATTTCAGGCCATTTGCGTAGACTGTACACAACAAAGCATTCATGTTGTGTGTCCAGAACCAAGATTATAGTAAAATCATACAATACAACACAGGTGAGCACTTCAGGACACACCTGGGATTGATTACACATTGTTGTATGATCCGAAACCTTTTAATGTTGTCAAATTTTTGGCAGCCCCGTATTCAGTTATGTGACCCCCACCATAAGGTCATATAGTTGAAGAAGCTGTGATTTTAACAAATTGAGTAATCTAGGTGAATGAGTTGAAGCAGAAGGCAGATGTGTAAAGACAAGTCAGCAGCTAAGGAGGTGCTTCTAAGAGGCTGCTGCCGAGAGCTGTGGAGAAAATGAATTGACTCAGTTCAGCCTGATTTCTTGAACTACCAAAATGACTGTGTTACGGCCAGCCCTGTGTCTATCCAGGACCCACCTGTCTGCAATCAACTACCCAAGGATCAAAAATCTCTTTTTAAATATTATTCTTTTTGTTTGTTTGTTTTGTTCTTTTCGAGACAGGGTCTCCCTGTAGCCCCAGCTGTCCTGGAACTTACTCTGTAGACCAGGCTGGCCTTGAACTCACAAAGATCCGCCTGCCTCTGCCTCCCAAGTGCCAGGATTAAAGGCGTGCGCCACCACGCCCGGCATACATTTGTTTTTCTTCCCCTTCAGACTCTCTGGTGGTCTGAATCTATCTGTAGATGACTTACATTAGNCCCCAGCTGTCCTGGAACTTACTCTGTAGACCAGGCTGGCCTTGAACTCACAAAGATCCGCCTGCCTCTGCCTCCCAAGTGCTAGGATTAAAGGCGTGCACCACCACACCCGGCTCTTAAATATTATTCTTTACTTCTCAGTTATGCGTATAGGGTATGTATGTGCACATACATACAGATGTTCATGGAAGCCAGCCATCAGATCTCCCAGGAGCTGGAGTGACAGGGAATTGTGAGACTTCTGATCTGGTCACTGAGAATTGAAGTCGAGTCCTGGAGCAAAGCAGTATGGACCCTTAACTGCTGAGCCATCTCTCCAGCCCGTGAAAATCACTTTAAAAATCCCCATCCCCAAACATAAAAAACAATCCAACAATAGCGATGACAGATTGAAACACCAATATAGTGTAACTACCACTAATAATGTCGTGTTAGGGATTACGAGGGACCTAGCAACGGCTTAGGTACACAGGGGACAGTGAGATATATGGGATATAAGCAAATACAGGTCTGTTTTATATGAGGGCCTCTGAGGACTGGGGTGTCCACAGAGGCCATGGAGCCAGCCCCCCACAAATGCTGAGCCGTAGCTCCTCTTCCATGAAACTATTCCCGAAGCTTCCCAGCTATACTGCAGTTCTTCCATCTTCCACCCACAAAAACAAAGCCATTCATTCAGCTTCAACTAGGACTGCCTCTGCCTCAGCTCTGCACAGACCCTACCTTCATTTACCAACGCAAGCCCTCTTCTATACCCTCTACCCAGCTCTCTGCCCCTACTGTTTCCTGTTCCTCCTGCCATCACACACACACACACACACACACACACGCACACACACACACACACACACACACACACAGAGGCACGCACATAAAAGATTTTTAAAACTTTAAAAAAGAAAAGACTCAGGCCTCCAGCCAGGGAAAGTTGTTAAGCTCTGTCCTCTACAGCTTCACAGCACATTTGTTTTAATACCAAAAGAGGATTCATCTTGGCCAATGAGAAACAAATGAATATGCAGGGATTCGCCACTTGCCGCAGTGCCTTGCCAACAATTCCCACAGCTACGTTCTCTTCTGGTTTTATAATCAATTAAAAAGGTTCAGTTTGTTAGGGGCCTCCCTGCCCCTCCTGAAAATGGAGAGGGAAAGCAGGGATCTCTCAGAAAAGGCCCAGAGCTCTTCTGAGAACTGTCTAGCAGGCAAAGCTTCTTACAGTAACACTTCGTTTTAATGGTTCTGTAATGCGGAATTGACAATGGAGCCTCTCCGAAGTCCTCTCAGCAACCTCGTCCACCCTAAATAAAAATGACCATGCTGCCAGAGATAGGTCACAACAGAGATATGAGCCCCAGCGGCTCCCCCACGGCAGAAGGAGCCAGGACCCCTTCCTGTGCCTCATCCAGGGCTATCCAGCTCCCCATTTCCTTATTTAGGTGAAACTCACTCTCACATTGGGGGAATTACTCCTCACTGGAGAGACTCAGCAGGTAGCAGCTTTCTGAGAGCTGCATGGTTCTTCCCAGAAGCCAAAGGAAGCCTGGTTATATTGAATGCTCCCTTGTGGGAGAGCCAGGGACATTGGGGGTGGGCAGCTCAGACTCTCCAGCATGACACCATTCACATAAGCACCCAGCATCCATTCCTCACCAGCACCAGATTGAAGGTAATGTTTGAAGAGGTTTTTCAAGCTGCTGGGAAATTGTAGGCTTGGGAAATGGTCTTGAAACCTTTTGAAATTCAAATTCCACTTCAGCAAAGATGTTGAAATCAGAACCAGAGGAAGGAGATTGACAGTTGACCCATTCATCACAGTACCCCACCCCTCCTTGCTACCCCTGCCACCCACAGGGCCCTTCAGAAGGCCAGTTGGGTTGAACTGCTAAGCCTCTCCAAGGGGTAGAGAGAGCCCATGTTAGGAACAGCCAGGCTGAGGGTCTGCTGATGGATGCATGGCCTGGTAGAGTGTTGGAGAGGGATGGCAAGCCGAAGCCAGAAACAAAGGTGGGTTCAAGCCAAGGGAACAGCCAGGAGCAGTACCCATGCAGTACTGCAGAGGGCAGTCTAAGCAGCACTCTGCTTGATGGAGAAGATCTGTTATGCCTGACCCCATTCCACAGGCATAGCTGGCTTTCAAATGGCAATGACACTCTGGCATAACAAGGTAATGAGTGTGACCAGACTGGAATTTGAGAAAGTCACAAGGTTAAAAAAAAAAATCCATCTAGCCCAAGTAAATAGAGAAGTAAAATGTGATAGCCTTAAAAACACAAAACAGAGGAAAGGGTCACCTTCTGAGTGAATGGCTGTGTGTCACCTGGAACCAGACACAGGGAGGGTCACCACCTCCCCCGCCACTGAATTACTTCTCTGTTCAATGGAACCAGTGGTAGTAACATATCACTCATGAGACTGCCTAATGTATTAAATAAGACAACTGGGGAATAATGCTAACCCACTGCCTATAATAAATATTTGAAAACATGTCAGAAATTGCCCTGACATGGTGGCACATGCCTTTAATTCCAACACTTGAGAGCCAAAGACAGGCTGATTTTCATGAGCTCAAGACCAGACCGGTCTACACGGCAAGCTCCAGGGCATCCAGGCCTACACAGTGAGATCCTATCTTATAACAACAAACTATGTCAGAAATCATTGCTTTGCATGTGAAGAGCAGTGTTATAACCACTCCCCTGCCATTGGTCCCCAGCACCCTGTGCCTTCTCCCTTACTTCTCCGGAAAGCAGCGGGTTAATGCTGCACAGGTCTCCCCAGACCCCCACTCTACAAGAGGTTCTGAATTGACTTGTTAGCATCCCCATGCACCTGTGAGGATTACATGGATTCCTTACTCTCTGCCATTGATTTTTCTTATATATAATTTATCACCTTCCAAATCCTTCTCAGCATAGCTGACACTTGATATTAGATGCTTATTGGAGAGAAAGTGCCTGTTCCAGATAAACTGGCATTAGCCTGGGATAAGCAATAGGCCATCTGTAAGGACTGATGAATGGTCTAGGGTTGAGTCTAGTCAAATATCCAGTTCTGTGATAAGGCGGAAATACACCAGATCCAGACTTATCTTGTCTCTGATTAAGCAGTGTGAGAACAATGTGAAATGGATGGAAAAATGTGATGCCTCTTTCCGAAGGGGAAGGAGAACCGAGGAGACTGTCTTCAGCACACCAACACTGAGCTCTAGTCACAGAAAGAACATTCACATGGAGTCCAGAGAAAGCAGCAGTGTACAAAGCAAGCTTGTTTTTGCTTTGAGGGATTTATTTATTTGTTTATTTATTTATTATGTGTGAGTGTTATGCCTGCATGTGTGTAAATACACTCTTGTCATGCAATGCCTACGGAATCAGAAGAAGGCATTGGACTGCCCTGAAACTGGAGTTATGGACGTTTCTTAGCCACCATGGGGGTGCTGGAAATTGAAACCAGGTCCTTTGCAAGATTGGCCAGTGTTCTTTTTTTTTTTTTTTTTTTTTAATTTTTTTTTAATTTATTTATTTTTATTTTTATATGTATGAATGTATTGTCTGCATGCAGGTCTGCGCACCTGTGTCGTGCGATGCCGCTGAGGTCAGAGAGGGTCTCAGATTCTCCTGGAACTGGAGTTCTCCTGGAACCGGAGTCGCAGACGGTTCTCAGCCGCCATGTGGGTGCTGGGGATCGAACCCGGGTCCTCTGCAAGAGCGGTCGGCGCTCTTAACTGCTAGGCCATCCCTCCAGCCCTGGCCAGTGTTCTTAACCATTGAGCCATCTCTCTAGTCCCATGTATCTTGATTTGTCCCAGTCTAACATTTCGATCACATTATCTGATATCAACCCGAGAGAAGTGTCAGTTACAAAAATGTAGGTAGTAATTATGCATTTATTCGTTATGGCTCTCTGACAAACTCAAGTTGTTTATAAGCAGGCTAACAAACACCAAGGGAAATAGTTTACTCAAATAAACCCAAGTATTATATTGTTAACTCTTGACCCCACCTCTCTGATTTAGCCTAGCAGTACCCAGAATAAATTGATACTAGATGTCACCACAGGCTCTACAGAATCTTTTATTAAAAAGGCCAACTCTTTAACCATGTTTAGATCTCCCACTCCGTGAATAGAATATTTACATTGTCCATCTCCGTAGTGGTCACCAAGCATTCTGTGGTCAAAGCTATATTTTCTAAGGAATAAGTTAGAAAGAAATTCAGAGAAGGGAGAACTGAGACCTGATACCAGTTCTTAAGGCAGAGCTCAAAGCAACTGAGGTGCATGAGATGGTGTGTGCCAGTTCTTACCAGCTGTGGCTCATTTGTCCTCTGTGAAGGAGTGGGTAGAGAGACGGGGGAGACGCTTGGTTGGTGAAGTGTTTACTACACAAACATGGGAACCTGAGCCCTATCTCCAGCACTCGCGCAAAACACTAGTGTCAGGTGTGACAGCATGAATCTCTAATCCTGGTGCTGGAAAGGCAGAAGCAGGCCGTCACTATAAACCGTCCAGGCAGTCTAGAAAAATCACTGAACTCCAGATTTAGTAGAAGACTGTCTCGAGAAAATAAGATGGAGAGCAATTGAGAAGGACACCTGATATTGACTTCTAGCCTCCATGTGCACACAAAACCAAATGCAGACATGAACACACACACACACATACACACACACACACACACACACACACACACACACACACACACACACCAGAAGAAATGAACACCACAGGATGTAAGAGCCTGGACCTGCAACTGTAGGGAAGATTGTTCATATGGTGCTTTTTTCTTTTTTGAGACAGGGTCTCCCTATAGCCCCAGCTGGCCTAGAACTCTGTAGACCAGGCTGGCTTTGAACTCACAGAGATCTGCCTGCCTCTGCTTCCCAAGTGCTAGGATTAAAGGTGCACGCCACCACACCCCGGCTTAAAGGCGGTTCTTAGCTGCCATGTGGGTGCTGGGAATCGAACCTGGGTCCTCAGGAAGAGCAGTCAGAGCTCTTAACTGCTGAGCCATCTCTCCGGCCCCATTCATATGGTTTTATGAGGAGGCTCTGTGTCACTCTCATCCCTATAAATAAACTTAGGGATGTTGAGCCAAAGCTGCTTAGCTCTCCAGCTTGCTATATACACCCCCTTCCACCTCCTCCAGGCTCCCAGCACTTGGCCTCAGCAGACACAGAAGAACTGGTGCAGACACTTCTCTACCCTCCTCTCCAGGGCACACGTAACTTCCTCTCTTCATTTGGGTAACTCCCACCAATCCTTCTCATCTCACTTTCTTCCAAAACCTCCCATGGTCCCCAAATGAAGTGACACCATGTCTTTCATATTTGATTCTCTGCGAAAGCACACAGCCCACATTTCAGCATTTATCATAAGTCTAGTAGTTAAAACCCTTTAGTTGCAAGAAGGGGAGACCAGCTTAAGGAAATTAAGTTATAAAGAGTGAAATTAAGTGATACAGAGTCATGATGCTGTTTTCATAATCCAAGAATGAGATTGAAATTGGGATTTAGTCAAATGGACTTTCACTCCTTCATAATTTTGGAAACTTCTGCATATCCACTTCTTTCTTGTCTATTCTTTTTTTTTTTTTTTTTTTTTTGTCTTTTTGAGACAGGGTCTCCCTGTAGCCCTAGCTGACCTGGAACTCACTCCGTAGACCAGGCTGGCCTTGAACTCACAAAGATCTGCCTGCCTCTGCCTCCCAAGTGCTGGATTAAAGGCGTGCACCACCATGCCCGGCTTTCTTGTCTATTCTTACACAGCACATTTCTCTATTCCATAGCCATATGGAAGAACAGGACAGCCCACAGCTCAGGTCACCTGCAGAAAACTATGTTCCAAAGTTCTACCATAACCTTGTTGGCTTCTAGTTAAGCATCTAATAGACAGCCCGATTTACTGAAAAGAGCAATATTGTTGGGATGAACCTTTATCCCAGAAGATGAGCGATTCCACCCGCTTTGTAACTGCTGACTCGTGTGTCTCTACCTTCACTATCAGTAGCTTGCTAGAAGTAGGTCAGTCTGCCATACCTATTGTAGCCTCACAGAATTGTTCCAGACCCAGAATGTTCAACTTGTTATGTAAAAAATGGCTCTGCATCAGTGGCCTCTCTCTCTCTCTCTCTCTCTCTCTCTCTCTCTCTCTCTCTCTCTCTCTCTCTCTCTCTCCCCCTGCTCCCTGACCAGAGCCCAACTTTGTTGGGCAAATCCCTTTAATATTTTAGCCTTCATACAAAAATCTTCTCTTAACCTCTACAAACATTCTCAGAGACTTCGCTGGTCTTTCCTCCATGTGGACTAAAAATAGGAACCATAAATCACTTATATCTTGCAGTGTTATAGGCATGGTGACAGGCTTGTTTCATATTTTATCTCTAATCTTCATGGCACTCAATATTTTCTCCAGTTGAAGTTAAGAAATACCTGAATAACTTGTTCGAGGTCACAACCAATAAATAACCCTCAAGCATCTGAATCTAAAACCTGATCTCTTTTTACTTTAAAACCTTTCTCCCTATTCAACCCATTAGTCTACAAGCTCCTCAAATCCAATAACTGTAACTAAATTTATTTCTATCCCCTTAGAATCTAGCACATTCATATTTCATATGAGCATACCAAGTATGCCCAATAAACATTACTGGAAGAATGAATAAATTGAGCTAATGTATAGGTGTAGATGGATGGATGGATGTGCTCTACTTGGGGGGAAAGAACATTCAATATGAGTAAAATTTTCCTTTATCCCAACAACTTTGTAGTCTTATGTCTATGTCAGCAAAATAGTTGCCAACAAAACAATTCAAATGAAGACAAAAATCAGTTCCAGGTAGATTCCAGAGAACATTGACTTCTAGCCTCCATGTGCACACAAAACTGAATGCAGACATGAGCACACACACACACACACAAACACATACAAACACGCATACCAGAAGAAATGAACACCACAGGATGTAAGAGCCTGGACTCTTGGTCCAGTACAGTTAAAATAGAATTAAAACAGTAAAGTACTCTAATAACCAGGCATGGTAGCACATACATGTAATTCAATCACATGACAGTTGTAAGTTTGAGGCTAGCCTGAGACATGTGCTAAGTTCTTGGCCAGCCTGAGCTGCATAACAAGAAGTGGTATCTCAGTGAGTTCAAGGCCAACCTGGTCTACATAGCAAGTTCCAGGCAGCTGAGGTTACAGGGAGACCCTGTCTCAAAAAGACCAAATAAATTCTAGCATGAAGTAGAGGTAGGCTCCCAAAGTCCCTTCTCTAGCTAAGGAGCTATTGACATTTGATGGCTTCCAGAGGAGGATGAGTCATTTTTCTTTGAGAGGTAGCTTCTGCTAGGTTGCCATACACCAGGACACGACTCCAGACCCATGAGCATATGGACAGCACTGATTACATTTAGTGGATTATAAAAAAAAAATGAAGTTATAAGGGGGCTCAGAGAGAGTTGGAGGTAGGGATTGGCAAATGTTTATGAATATGATCAAGATACGTTGTATACATGTATAAAATTTTCAAAAGGATAAATATTTAAAAGTTAAGAACTTCTAGGGCTGGAGAGATGGCTCAGCAGTTGAGAATCCTTGCTGTTCTTCCAGAACACTTGAGTTTGAGTCCCAGCACCCACATGGTGGCTAATAACCATCCATAACTCCAGTTCCAGGAGATCTAACACCCTCTTCTGGCCTCTGCAGCCACTGCATGTATGTAGTATACCTACATAGATACAGGCAAAATGCTCACACACATAAAATAAAGAATAATAATAAATAAATGTATCTTTAAAAGTTAAGAACTTCTATACATGAAAGTCATCATTGAGAATGGCCAAACACGGGTAGAATGGTGAACAGTATTCAGGATTCATAACCATAAACATGATCAGTCAACATGTTCAAACACAGGTAGAATGGTGAACAGTATTCAGGATTCATAACCATAAACATGATCAGTCAATGTGTTCAAACACACTCAGCATGAGGCCATGGGAAGACTTAAGGAGGAGTATGAACTTACATTTCATGTTGGTGGGGATAGAAGCCGGTACAGTTACTCTGATCTTCATGAGAACATGTCCCAAAATAAGAGCACAGGGATGATGGGAGTGCTTTTCATAGTGCTCCAGACTGAAAATTCTCCAAGTATTTGTCAGTATAACAGATGAATAGATTTTGGAACAATTATATAACATGGCTCAGTTCACAGCCTCTGATAAGCAAAATGATTAAAATAGTTAAGAACTCAAGATATTTATTCAAAGTAATATCTATGGGCTGGAGAGATGGCTCAGCAGTTAAGAGCACCGACTGCTCTTGCAGAGGACCCCAGTTTGATTCCCAGCACCCACATGGCGGCTGAGAACCATCTTTAACTCCAGTTCCAGGGGAATCCAATGCCCTCTTCTGACCTCCACAGCATTGCATGACACGGGTGCACCAACCTACATGCAGACAGTACATTCCTACACATAGAAAACAATAAGTAAAAAAAGTATTATCTATGAAATAAATGGAACAGGATAAGTCTTCAAAACATATTGAAGACCTGATATTCAAGAAAGGGAGAAGGACGGGGACAGGGAAAGGGAGGAGAGGAGAGGGAAGGGAGATTGTATAGGGAGGAGCCCAGACTATGAATGGTGTCATGATAAAGTCTTGGCTAGTCAGGTGGGGATGGTCCCCATTAAAAAGATTATCTAAGAAAAGTTCCACATGGGGCAGAGGAGTTCAGGCCTGAATTCCTCCTCTCAACCACCACAGCTACTGGCTAGTTGCTGCTCAAAGAGAGCATGTTCTGCACTAGAATGCTCAAGCCCATCCCACAGGCCTCATAGCTACAGGCTCCCATAGAGTAGAACACTGTAACACCAATCAGATAAACAAACCACTTCAGAATTCGACACCACAGAAAGACTTCACAATTATATCCAACCAAAAAACTGCCCCCCCAACTTTAGAATTCTGTAGACAGAGTTCAAAAATAGATAAAAACAATTTATGGTTGTGGGTGGCAAAATAATGATTATGCTAAGGTCTTCATGTCTGGGAGGGGGAACCAGGTAAACTGCTCTGGCACATATATTATGGCCTGGGTGCCGGTTACACATGTGTAATCCTTGTTAAAGTTCTTTGGGCTATTCTACTAAAATTTGTGTCCTTTTCAGTATATATGTGCATAGGTCACCCTTCAGCAAGGAAACAAGTTATTTTGAAAAAAAAAATGGTGTAACCAGATAAAGGTATCAAGAGGAATATATGCCATATAAATCCAGAGAACAAAAGCCTAGAGAACGATGGCTTTGCAGACTACAGAGGGATGTGAAGAGAATAAAATACATTAGTTACAGAAGCTACAAATAAATTTACCCAAATACTTCTATTATTAGTAAACTTCTATTGTTCGTAGGAAGCAGGTGACACACTGCTGTTTTGTTTATTTGTATAAACAACTTTTTGATGGGTTAATAGTTATCATATTTTTATCCTGAAAAGGCCTGGGCAGACCGAGAATAGCTTAACACAGCACTTCTCAACTTCTAGGCTGACACAAGGAAAAACTTAGAGAAACGACTATTATGATGTTCCCTTTAATTGGGCTTGCGTTCTGCTTTGCATAATAATTAATGTCTGTGTTATTTAAATATAATCTTTCTAAAGCACTTCCCCACATAGGGCATGTCATTCCCCCTTATCCCTTGAATGTCATATCTACAAATAGCCTCAAAATGATAGCAGAGTGGAGAGAGAATTAGGAAGTGTTTAGAGCATGGGACTGCAGTTAAGCAACATGTTAGGGACTAAAAGGGCATTATCTACATTCATAGAACCAGGTGCTAATAATACAATCAAGGAATAAAACTAGGATGGTGCTGGGCACTGTTCAGTCAAGCTTTTCATTCCTACACAATTACACATAGGCTGAATAGAAAGGAACATAAATAGAAGGAAGCAGAGTGTGGTACTGGGAGAAACCGAATGGGGGCATAGGGAAACTGAGTTTGGTCTTAGTGTTACTACTAGTTGGGTCTGAAATCTTGAGAAAACATTAAACATTCTGGCCATAGGTTTTGAGGTTGTAAGCTGAGGAGGCTAAACCACAGGTGATCTCTGAGCTGCTTCTGACAATTTTGCATTCTGGATATGAATCCCACTTACAAGTCTTGTAACTTTAAGCAAAGTAACTTTGTATCATAAGAAGGTCATGGCAGATACTTCAATTAGTTATCTTTCTTTTCCAGCAGATATCTAATTTTTGTCCCTCTCACCTATTCCTTGAAAGAGTTTTATGAGACGCCATAACGCGCCAGGCCAGGATCGAAAGGTTATTCCTGGACAAACTGTCAGCCCATGAAAGGAAACAGCCAGAATTGACCAGAGTCCAAGTCAACAGCTCCAGAGAGAGTGGACTGTTTTACCTCTCATCCACCTGTGCCCCTTTTCTAAGCCTAGGGAACAACCTGCGGAAGAGGGGGCGTGGTAGAATGTAAGGGCTGCGATTGGGGTGAATGGTGAAACTACAGCAATGTAGTCTGGACACTCATTTGATCAACTTGATTGAACAAACAACCTGTCACCCCCCACTGGATGGTGGGGCTGTAGGTGTTTGGGCACAACAGCCTGCAGATAGGTTTTGCATGAAGGATGCTTGTACTCATGGATTATCACTTATAGCTAAAAATGAAAAAAAAAAAAAACTAGAGAAAGATGCAGGACAGTTATGGGCAGAATGCATGATCATTCTGAGGATGGGGGGGGGTGGGGGGGAGGGAAAGGGAAAATAAAGCCCGGAACTAATTGGAAAAAATGTATGAAAGGCACAAAGCAGCAATAAAACCTAATTTAAAAAAGAAAAAAGAGTTTTATAAGAGCCCCTCCCTCCTAGCTCTAGTTACAGGTCCTATTTGAACTATGAACCCTGAAAAATGTCCTTTTATTTGTACTTGCTTGCAAAGCTTGACAGATGCTGTTTGAAAGGGGGGATGCATGCAGGAGGCACATAATCACAGTCTTTTCTCCTCTGGGCCATCCGAACGTGATGGTGGAGCTACTGAAGTCATCCTGGGACCGGGAGGAAAGCCAGTCTAGAGCGAGGACTGAGATTGATACCAAGTAGCTGGATACTCGATGCCATTCTAAGCCAAATATCGTACTGAACTCTGAGCCCGCCCTGTAAACTTCATATTATGTGAGATGATACATTTATTTATTGTTGAACCCAGCTTGATCCATTATGTTCTCACTTTATCCCCCAAATAGCTAATATATAGCACATATTGCAGTGCAGAAGGGTTGTAGGGTTGAAAGATGGTATGTCTGGTACCAGAACTTATAAGTAACAACACATTTATCCTAAAATATATGAATGCATTAGTTATATAACTTGATATATAATATTTTGATTTTCTTTAAATTCACAAGCATTTAAAAATATTTAAAAAAAAAAAAAAAAAAAAAAAAAAAAAAAAAAAAAAAAAAAAAAAAAAAAAAAAAAAAAAAAAAAACAATATCAAAAAAAAAAAAAAAAAAACAATGATCAGACAAACTAGGATTCCTTTCCTTTTAAAATTTGCAATTTCCAGGGCTGGAGAGATGACTAAGCGGGTAAGAGCGCCAACAGCTCTTGCAGAGGACCCGGGTTTGATTCCCAGCATCCACATGGCAGCTAAGAACCGTCTTTAACTCCAGTTCCAGGGGAATCCGATGCCCTCTTCTGACCTCCACAGCATTGCACGACATGGGTGCACCAACCTACATGCAAAGAGTACACTCATAGACTTAAAAAAATAATAAATTAAAAAAAAAAGAAAAAAAATTGCAATTTCCCAAAGCTATATTTGGGAAGTTACATTGCTGACTAAATCTGCTTCTCCCCAGCCCCAATTCCACCTACTGACTAACTGGGGAAACTGAGCACTCATTCATGCAATAGGAATTCATAAACTGTTGTGTTTTAGTCAATAAGAAAAGAGAAAAGAAATGCAGAAATGGTCACATTAGGAAACCTAAGCACATGTTCAGTAATGAGGCAAGCATATTAGATACAACCAGGTTATAAAGAAATGCCCAAATCCTGTAAAAAACACCAGAGGTTACATATACTCTACCCATTTGCGAAGATGGAGGCTGTAGACTAGAAAGATTAGTCATTGTTGTTGTTGTTGTTTTAGAAAGATTAGTTGTATCTGCAGGTAACAAGTGACCAGAGAAACTCTCTGTGTCTTCAGGTTCCTTAGGCCTGGGACATGCTAATCTCTTTCCGAGTGTCTCTGGTGAGTATCCAGGAGTTTATAGCAAGGTGATTTTCCAATTGGTTGGGGAGTGGAGATATGCGGCCAAGAGGACTTCTATTTGGGTAGGAAAACTTTGAAAGTCAGAACAGGTGAAACAGGTCAGTTCAAGATGTGGCACCTCCACCCCAGTCATCAATATAAACTTTCTGATGAAAGCAGGTGGCAAATCTGGGCACAGACATTGAAAAACAAGTGGCTCTTGAATCAGCCTTCAGACAAGCAGGCTCGGGGGCCACAATGAAGCCATAGACATGTCTAAACAGAAAGGCACAGCTTCTCTTCAACACTTTCAACTGCTGGTTTCATGTGAATTCAAAGCCTTTCTGGCAGTGATTGAGGTTTAGATTATGAAAATGGTTTCTCTCTGTTTCAGAAAGTATTTCAGTGTCGTAGAGCTGACAGAAGAGACCTGTCAGGTCCTCTAAGACATGACTTATCATTAAAGTTTTACTTTCTCTTCAAGGGAAATACATGGGTTATTTCCTATCTTCCCTTCCCTTTGTAAATGTGGATCTTAATTATGGCTTATGTATTTTTAAAATAAATGTCACTACGGTAAATACTGAAAGCATGTAAAAAATATCTGGTCTCTTAGACTCTTTTACTTTAGTTCTAAAGTCATAAAAGACAGAACTTTTCAAGTATGTTGAGTGCCAAGGTATCAATCTCATCCTTCCATAGTCAG
The DNA here is from genome assembly GCA_009823505.1 of Rhizomys pruinosus. Lineage (NCBI taxonomy): Eukaryota > Metazoa > Chordata > Mammalia > Rodentia > Spalacidae > Rhizomys > Rhizomys pruinosus. Next base: position 2,219,542 of record VZQC01006772.1, read on the forward strand.
GGAAATGACATGCTTGGATGACTACTAATACACATCATGTTATTCCCTCTAGAGGGAATAAAATTGATATGGTTATAGAAATACTAACATATTTCTTTGGTTGAAACCAAAGCATCACCATACTATAGAATCACCATATATTCAAGTGGTCCTTACTGAGCGTTATTCCTGGTATGGTGTCTGTGAGGTCATTTTAGAAGATATATTAATAAACTTTTAAAGTTTTGTCATGTATTTATTTTAATGTATCTATAAAGACATCTGTAAATACATATACACACATCAAGCTCATCAAACTCATGACACAAAGTCTTAGCAAATGAGTTGCTTCCAAATAAAAGTTAATTCTAAATAAAAGCTAGTAAGCACAGTGAGCAGAATCTTAAGTCTTCTATGTTAGTTACTTTACTCATATTCTATATTAGCTACTTTTCTCTTTGTAATGACCAAATACCCTGGCAAGAAGTAACTCAAGAGAGGAAGGGCTTACTTTGGCTTATGGTTTTAAGATACAGTCCATCACAATGAGGAAGGTATGATGGTCGGAATGGGTCTCAGCTGTGGTGTGGCTGTGTGACCCCTGCTTGCTCACATTATATACAGTATATACTATATATGTTTGAAATTGGCAGATAAACTTAAAAACATTGTAAGAGATGCCAAGAGAATCTATATCTGGTGAAGGCCTACTGTCTTCACAGATGGCTGTCTTTCTGTTACAACCACTTGACAAAAGGAATAAACAAGGTCACTGAGGTCTTTTCTTAAAAGGGCACTCATATTTATTAGGGCTCCACTCCCAGGACCTAGCTACGCTTGAAGACTCACCTCCTAATACCATCTCTTTATGAGTTAGGATGTCAAGGTAGGAATTTAGGGAGGATGTGTTCAGACCATAGTATGTCATTTGAGACCAAACCACAGAGCTCCAGACATGAGAAACAATGCATTGAAATTCAAGGATTTGAGTGGGGAAGGGGGGATATTAAATAAGAGACAAATCAAGTAACTTATGCAATCTTCTCTCAGTATGAACACAAGACCTTCTTGTATGACAAAGTGCTGTTTATCAGTAGAGTAAAGCATCTTTTTCTCAGTTCTCTTCAAGTTCCAATTTGTGGTTCTATAGAGTGAGAGTGAACTGATGAATAAGTGTTGAAGTTACACATGGTAGCTGAGGACCATGAGGACCATGTACAGAGAGGAGAGAGAGAGAGAGAAAGAGAGGCTTTATATTGGCAACAAATTGAATAATGGATGCTAAAATTGAAAATAATTATCTTTAAAAATACTTTAAATATTTACAATGTCAAAAATATTAAATAGTGCAGTAGGGTTGCAACAAACAAAACAGACTAGAAAAGTTCAACACGACAGACAAAGCAATCCCATCAATGAATTGCTAGAGACAGACAAGAATAAGAAGAAAAGCTGAGAATAAAAGAAGTTTAAAAGACACCTCAACGAATTGCAATGTGTGTCTTCATGATGGTTAATCGCAGGTGTGTCAGTCCAGAATGAGTGGTCCACAATGTGACCAGTTACAAGAGTCTTTTTGAGTGTGTCTAGGGGGACATTTCAGAGTGATATTGGCACTTGAATATGTGGTCTCTATAACATAGATTTACCTTCCCTGCATAGGTGGGCATCGTCTAATCTCTAGAGGGTCTGAAGAGGTCAGAAGATTGAAAGAGGGTTGCTCCCTCCCTGCAGCCTCAGTGCAAGACCTGGCACTCCATGGCATCTTCTGCTGTCTTCAGACTGGTATTTACACCCTGGACTCCCTGTCTCCAGGCAACCAGTTTCTCATGACTGTCAGGTGTTGGATGAAGTTAATGGACTTTCTGAGCTCCCACATTGTGTGAGTCAGTCAATCAGTTTTCATTCATTTGCTCACATTCCCTACCCCCTACCCCCTCCCCTCTCCTTCCCTCCTTTGAACAGACTTTTATTTAGTTCTTGATTCAAACAAACATTCTAAAAAGATGTAACATTAAATACCATTAGAATATCAAACATTTGCTCAATATTGATTTATATTATATTTTAGGTATGGTATATACTATATTTTAGGTGCAATAGTGGCTACATTAAAATCCGTTATTTTCTTCTTTCATTTTTAGAGACAGAGTCTCCCTGTAGTCCATGCTGGGTTGGAACTCACTATATATACCAGGCTTGTCTTGATCTCACAGAAATCTGCCTGCCTCTGCCTCTGCCTTCTGAGTGCTGAGATTAAAGGCATGCAATACACCCAATTCAAAAATCCGGTATCCTTGAAAAATAAATGTTCTCATAATTATAGATCTAATGGTATGCTGGGTGGGTCTTTGTTCAAAGAGAGTAAGAAGTTATGCTGGAAGAGAGGAAGTAAATTGAGCAGGAGGCAATCCATATTGAAACTCAAAAATAGGTATATGGGGGTGTCATAATATTCAGATAATATTGGGTGTACCTTGCTCTGCTTGAAATTCTCTACAACAAAAATATTCTTATAAAGAAAAGCATTTAAGTGAAATTTTAAAATTAAGTTTAAAACAATTTTATCTAGAATTTTGAAATTCATTACTAACTTAAGTCCCTTTTTTAATCTTTGTAGATAATTTTTTTAACACTTTGTAGATAATTTTTTATAGCCCCAGCTGGCCTGGAAAGACCAGGCTGGCCTTGAACTCACAGAGATCTGCCTGCCTCTGCCTCCTAAGTGCTAGGATTAAAGGCGTGTGCCACCATGCCCAGCTTAAAGACAGGTCTTAGCCACCATGTGGGTGCTGGGAATCAAACCCTGGTCCTCTGCAAGAGCAGTCGGTACTCCCAACTGCTGAGCCATCCCTCCAGCCCCCTTTGTAGATAATTTAAAATAATGAAGAGGATAACTAACTTCTTAAAAAGGAAAAGTAGAAGTTTTAGCCTCATGAAATCTTACATTTACTAAAATTTATGTTTTTAACAAAAAATATTTTCAAGCATTGCAAACTTGACACAAATACATTTTCCTGTTTGGTCCTTTATGCTATCGAGAATGAGAACAAATATAATCTATGAGGAAGGGAACAAAAATATAAATTTTCTAAAGGGGGAATTTTCTCTTCGAAATTTTGAATACTGAGAATAATGAAAGAATAGATTTGTGCCAAACATAACACAGAAATTTGATTGACAAGATACTATATACTTGATATAATTATTTATCAATATAATGAAAATGGGCAAAATAGCTAGTCATTAGGTCCCCAATTAGAAGCTGTCAGATAAAATCCCTGCCTGCCTGTGTGCCAGGTATTTGAGCACTGATGGCTCACTAAACCACAGGCGAGAACTTGAGATTTCAGTGACTCTCACCCTGATCTATGTTAGCAAGCACAGATGAGGGAAGATGCCAGAAGACAGGCAGTGACAGCTGTCATTTTTGTACTGTCCCTTTGAGAAGACAAAAATTTCCAGGCATTTTTTTATGTGACACTGTATAAGAGAATTCTGTAGCTGTGATCATTTTAAATGTGGGAGGGCTCACGGAATGAGGCCGGTGTTAAACTGAGAATTCCACTGGCTGAAATAGAAAAGGCCAGCAGTCCCAGGTTCAGGGATACAAAGTGGTAGGGGCATAAGGTAGAGGATCCCACATAGGCTATAGGACTCTGATTAATGGATACAGGCTCCAGTCAGTTTTGGCCTTGAGTGAAAATCTACACTGGATTAATCTAGCCCTGCTAAGTGCCTTGTTCAAGAACTGAAATATTATCCCTACATGACTAGCAGAGGAAATGAAATGGAAGCCTATAAACTGCTAAGCATATAACAGGAATGCAAATTCTGAGAACTAAGTGTAGTTTTATTTTGGGCCTGTTCAGTAAAGGTGACTTAGGTAGACCCCAGGGCCAGAGATCTGTGTGCATGTGTGCGGGCCTCCAGTAGTCATTAACTGTTGAGGGGGAAAGAAATGTTACATAGCCCTGCAAGTAAAAATGATTAAGGTATTTCTTGTAGCTATTTCTGTGTGTCATAAAACCAGCAGGATTTTTAGAAGGGCTGATATTCTTTATCCCAGCCTTTCCTAAAGGGAATTAAAGGGCTGAGACCTGTAGGAATTTATTGGTCTGACGGGATGAAAACTCAGTACCAAAGGGAGCACATACATTCCCAGTGACTCATTTGAGTCGCTATCTAAATGCAAAGCCTGGTCTTATTTTTCAAAACCAGCTTCTGGTAGACTGTTTAAGAGTTAAAGGATTAGAAGAATAAGTCATTGATCTCTCTCGCTTCTGAGGCTAACAAAGAATTCCATATTACTAGACCCAGACGTTGTACTTTAACCCCATAGACATTTAGCAAGAGGGTAGGAGGGGAGAGTGTTTTGTTTGCTCTGTGATGATTTGAAAACGGTGACTTTCTAAGCAGGGGAAGAGAGAGGAAACAGAACCTTCGAGAGCATTTCTTCATGATTTCCTTGAAATAGGCCGGCTAGAAATTCCTGTGAACAGAGTGTGCAAAAGCAAATGACTTGGAGCTATTTGAAGGGTATCCTGTCTTAAGGTCAAATTACTTGGAGCTATTTGAAGGGTATCCTGTCTAAAGGTCAAATGGCAGGACATACTTCTTGTTAGACAAGTACATGGCTAATCAATTCTAGGTGCAAGATCAAGTGCTTATAGGCAGGATGTCTCCATGGCTCTGTCACTAACCTAAGTTAAATAAATATTTCACAATTATTTTTATAAAAGTTTTGTGATTTCAGGAATTATAGGTAGAGGCAGCATGCTACGGTGAAGGTGAGGCGCACTGACAAGGTAAAGCGGCCAAGAGCTTTAAAACAGATAGTATGTCAACCTCATGAGTCTAGGGGAGGATTACTGCCCCCAGAGGACTTACCTTGGGAAACTACAAGCTTAAAGGAGGCTGCAGCAATTCCTTAGAAGAGTTTCTGGCTTTTTTGTTCATGCCCCAGAGATGGCAGTCTATTGTTTTGACTATCCTGGAGAATACAATGGCTTTGACACATGAAAATAGATTTTTGTGTTTGAAAAATAATCAAAAGTGTGTTGAAAGCAAGCCTAGAGAATGAAGTAGCTGATTAAGCTGAGTAATCCTGGTTCTATTTAAAAATAAGTTGTAAATCGACTTTAAGTGTTTTTGAAACTGGGTCTGGAGACAATTTTCAAAGAATTACCAAAAAATGATTTGATGAAATGAGAGTAGGGATTCCCAGTCTCTTTGAAGGCAAAACAAATCAATCTCACTCTACTCTAGATGTGTTTTATATTTTTAAACATTCTAATATTTGTATACCCATCATGAAATGATAATACATACCAAACTGTAAATTCTTCGTGTCCATAGCAATTCCACTTCAAAGACTTTGTCATAAAGACTTTAAGTTTCTTTAGACACTAACTGAACATAGACAGGCAAAACTATGCATCGCTGAATTGGTGAAAAATTAAAAGCATACTAATTAGTTAAGTAAAACATATTAGCTATACTAAGAAATATAGAGTTGTTCAGAAGGGTAGAAATACAGGGAGGTCATTCATATTTTATGTCATGTGAAACTATAATATGGCATTGGTTTCGAAAGGATGTTGAGACAGAATTTCATTTCAAAAGAGGAGAGCTCTTACCAATTAATGGTATTTGCAATATCAAGATGAAGAAAACGGGGTTGAAGAGATAGCTCAGCAGTTAAGAGCACTGACTGCTCTTATAGAAGACTTGGGTTCGATTCCCAGCACCCACATGGAGGCATGAAGGCTAACAACTGTCCATAATTCCAGCTCCAGGGGATCCAATGCCTTCTTCTGACCTCCACAGGTACTGCACAACATGGGTGCACTTACACACACACACACACACATACACACACACAAGCAATACACTCAAACACATTATATATATTAATATATATATATATATATATTTTTATATATATATTTAAGATGAAGAAAGAAAACCGTGGGTCCAAGACTTGGTTATTGCCTGTCCTAAGGAAGTTATCATTTGGGGTCAAGATGGGTAGCTCAGTAGAAAGACTTTTTAATAGAAAATTCCAACTAGTCAAAGGCTTTTTGGAGAAACTGAAAGAGAAGGCAGAGGAAGTGAGGCATCTCAAAGACTTACAACTATAAGAAGCCACTACCACCCACTGAATCCAGAGAGCTGCTGACCAAGGAGGCACCCAAATGGCTAGGAAGCCATGAGGCTTCTGTTAGAGAGATAGAGCTCTGCAGAGACCGTGTTCACCTCTAGGTATTAAATTCACGTGGTCACAGAGAACTTGCGCATGCTCAAGGCCCCAACGTATGCTTGAGTTCATGCTCTGTGGTCACCATCTTTAAATTTTTAATACTTTTGAATAAGTAAGTCTTAATTTTATTTGTTTCTGAGAACTGCATGGACACTGACAGAGGTTTTTAAACTTTTTTTTAGGAAAAAGAAAACTTCCTTGCAAAAACAATGACAGTATCTTATCTTCTTTATCTTTGGGGAACGTTTGCTGTCACTCAGTTATCAATCCAGTTTTGTCAAGTGTGATGAGGAGAAACACAGGATGAGAACTAAGGAAACACATCTTCAGCGGGGTGCCTGGGAAGTCTTGGAGGGTGCTGTGAAATAGTGTCATTCAATTAGGGAAGTCTGGGGCTTATTTCTAAGTTTTGGTGAGGAAATGAAAGTAAAAATTGAAAACTAACACCTTCCGAAAGAGGGCAGGAAAGGAAGCTAAGGACTATCGTCTTCCCAGGGCATCATGGCGACCATATGGGGAGGGGCATGGCTTCATCCTTGACAGCCAAGGCTGGTCTCACCCAAAGGTCAGACCCAGAATTCCTCCTAGAGTGGGGTGGGGAGTTAAACCATTGCTCTTGTAGGGCAGGGATTCCAGCTACTTTTGTTTTCTTTTTAAATCTTTTATTGAAGTTTTGTGCATTTCATACATCCCTTCTCAGTTCAACCCAGACTCATTTCTCCTCCATGCCCCCCGCCCCTCCCAAGTCCATGCAGTCTGCCATACGCGTCCTGTTTCCCCTTCTGAGTCTTTCCAAAGTTTTTCAAAGCAGAAGATTATTTGGGGGAGGGGGGTGAACTCTATAAAGGCACACTAGTAGTGGCAGTTGTTTGGAAAGCACAGGCGACAAATGCCACCTCCTGACCTTATTATTGCTTCCGGCCTCTCATCCTTCATTACAGCTGGATGTACCTCTTTGAATTCAAGGAAACTTTTTAATAGCTTCATTTCTCCACTGGCTGTGTCCTGCCCACTAGGAAAATAAAGTAAAATGTCAATATTTTAGTGTTTAATTAATACCTGAAAAAGGTGATTTATATAGAATTAGTTACTTTTAAAAATAATTTTATGTGTATAAGTCTTTTTATTATTTTTTAATTTTGGGGGGGTCTTTTTGAGACAGGGTCTCTCTGTAGCCCCAGCTGTCCTGGAACTTGCTCTGTAGACCAGACTGGCCTTGAACTCACAAAGATCCACCTGCCTCTGCCTCCAGAGTGCTAGGATTAAAGGCATGTGCCACCACTCCCGGCAGAATTAATTACTTTTAAAAACAAAAGCTACAGATGATGAATAAATGCTCACTTCAAAAGCAATTTAGGCTCAAAGCTCCTCATTTAAAGAATTACTTATCAAAATACTGAGTTTGAAATCAGCCCTTCTTACCTTTACAAAGTGCTTAAAGATTTATACAGATATCAGAATAGACTATGTTTTTATAATGCTTCAAAAATCCCATTTAGGAAACAATCACGCTTTTCCTTTTTCTGTCATTTCTTTTTTTAAAATGCCCTGAGAGACGTTGCTATGTAGGAAGAAAATGATTCTTGATGCTAAATATTGTTCAAGCAATCTTAAAATGATTGGCTGACACTGGATTCCTTTCTTTCTTAGCAGAGACTGAAAACCAGGAAGGAAAATTTTCTACAGTTATCCGAGTATTCACTTATCAAATGGAATCTCCAGCAAGGAAATTCTTTGGAATTGAGAGCAGACGGCATATGGCTGTCTTGGTTCATTTCACATTGGTGGTTCCAGGAATACAATCCTAATCTGTGTTTACTTATTCTTCTCATAGAGAATCATTAACCCCACTCTCCTCTTTGTTAATGCATACACGAGTCCCACTGGGTATAACCCTGCTTTTTTCCTTCTTCTCTGTGCAGGATGCATCACAGACAACCCCGCCCTTCTCTGAGAAGAGCTCTGTTTACCGGCCCTTATCACCCACCCACAGTCTGCTCAGCTGCGAGGCAGGAGCCCAAGTGACAAAGAACCATAAACGGGAAGCTTTCCTTGAAAGATATCAGTAAAATGTTACATTATTACCATGATTAAGGGCAGAAAAGGAAGATTCTTGAAAAGGTGTCAGATTATCTTCCTTTGTCAGGGGTTAAATGGATAATTAATTTGCATCTCTGCTTTTCTGCAGCCATTTTACACCTGTCTGATCGAATAAATTAGAAACCATGAAAAATCATCAGTTCCTTTGTTTGGATTTTGCTGAACAAAGTCTTCGAAAATGCCTGCCATTTAAAAGTATTTAAAATAACAAATATCGGGTTCCCACTGCCATCATTATCAGAAAGTTCGGTTTTATCCTGAAGTCTTGAGCGGTTTCCAAGGAGCCAGCTGAACGGTGCCTCTGTAGATGCTCAGCAGACAGCGATGAGTCAGAGAGAGGGCTAGAGAAGACTCAAGACCCAAAGAAGCTAGAGGGAGAATGAAAAACCGTTATTAATAAGAAGTCTGGAGCAGGTTCTGGACAGAGACTATCTTAATATCTTAAGAGTTTTGAACTGCATTTGAATTATGAGTCTGATGTCAACAGCTCAAAGTAGCATGGATAGGAAAGGCGGATGGTGGGATGAGTAAAGAAAGGGAAGGGAAGAGATATATCAAAAGACAACCTGTGGCTAGGTTCCAGAAGACTTAGAGGGTTTAAAATGTGGCTGGCGAGGCAGTTCAGTTAGTAAAGTACTTTCCTCACAAGCCTGAGGTCCTGAATTTAATCCCAGAACCCATGCCAGAAAGCCAGGAAAGGTACATGCACACTCAGAATCACAGAACTGAAGAGGCGGAAACAGGAAGAGCCCTGAGGCTTGCTGGCCAGTCGGTCTGGCCTACTCTGTGAGCTTCAGGACAATGAGAAACTTTGTCTCAGAAAACAAGGAACAGGTTGATCCCCGGCCACCACATGTACCTACACCCATAAGAACACACATGTACCTGCACCCATAAGAACATGAACCCACACACACACAAACGTATAAACTCTCTTTACAGATTGAACCATCTAGATAGAAGACTACAGGGGTTCCTAAGCCTAGAGACATGATAGTGTGACCACCGAGTTTGAGATAGCTGCAAGTGCACGTGGAGAAATAGAGAGGACAGATACGAGCAGTCAGATTCCAGTGAGGAGGTCTCCTGCTGTACAGCAAAGAGAAGGGAAGGCTTGAGCTCAGGCAACAGGAATATAGGATGGAGCAGTGAAAACAGATGATGGTCAATGATAGCACAAGAGGTGGGAAACATGAAGAAGGCAACACTAGGATCTGAAGGATGAGCTGTTCTAGTACAGTGGTTTTAACGAAATCAAGGCAGACAAGAAGAGGAAGGGATTTTGCAAAGGTGATAGTTTGAAAAGTTAAAATGGCCTGGTACAGGCACAAAAACAGACCTGTTGACCAACAAAACAAAATCAAAGATCCAAACTTGAGCTCATACAATTTTAGCCACCTTGTATTTGACAAAGGGGCCAAAAAGACTCAATGGAGGAAAGACAGCATCTTCAGCAAATGGTGCTGGCAAAATTGGATCACCATTTGTAGAAGAATAAAATTAAACCACTACTTCTCACCCTGTACAAAAATCAACTCCAACTGGATCAAATATCTCAACGTGAAACCTGAAACTTTGAAGGTGATAGAAGAAAATGTTGGCAGCAACCTACAAGACATTCCTATAGCCATAGGAAAAGACTTTCTAAATCAAACAGCAGCTGTGCAGGAAATAAGATCAACAATTGATAAGTGGGACCTCATTAAACTCAAAAGCTTCTGTACAGTGAAAGAAACAAGCTGGGAAGTGAAGAGAAAACCACAGAGTGGGAGGAAACCTTCACCAGTGATTCATCTGACAGAGCATTAACATCCAAAATATATGAACTACTCAAAAGACAAAGAAGTAAACAAATGACCCACTCAAGAGGTGGAGTAAAGAGCTGAACAGAGACTTCACAAGTGAGGAAATAAAAATGGTTGAGAAACATCTTAAAAAAGTGTTCAACAGGGGCTGGAGAGATGGCCTAGCGGTTAAGAGCGCCGACCGCTCTTACAGAGGACCCGGGTTCGATCCCCAGCACCCACATGGCGGCCGAGAGCCATCTGAAACTCCAATTCCAGGAGAACTCCAGTTCCAGGGGAATCCGAGACCCTCTTCTGACCTCCGCGGCATTGCACGACACGGGTGCACAAACCTGCATGCAGACAGTACATTGATACACATACCGAAAATAAATTAAAAAAAAAAAAAGTGTTCAACATTATTAGTAATTAAGAAAATGCACATTAAAACCACTTTAAGATATCATCTCACTCCAATAAGACTGGCTAAGATCAAGAAAACAAGATACCAAATGCTGGAGAGGTTGTAGGGAAAGGGGAACACTCACAGACTTCTGGTGGGAATGTGTAGGAAGATCCTGTTTGAATTGGAGGCTAGTTCTCAGCTAGCACGCCTCAGAGCACCACGTGGCCAAGAGTCTGACCCCACCCCAAGGAGGAGCAAACAACAACGTGGCCTAGCTGGGTGATGCTGGGTGAGGCAACAGTGTACAGTGGTGTAGAGTTGGGGGGGCCTATGATTGGCTCTGGGAACTGACGTCATTCAGTTTATAAAAACAGGCTGTAGCAAGGAGTAAATTTGAATTTCCAAGTAACATCATCACAGAATTCCTGGCCCTCATTTTTATTAATTATTGCACACATACAGGCCAAGGTAGGCCTGCATTCCGTTCGGGTGGCCAGTGGGTTGGAAAGAGGTCCCTATGTGGACCACCAATCTGGGTAGCTGGTGCTGTGAGTGGACATAAGTTGAAGATAGGCCAACAGCCATCATTCTGGAAATTCCTGTCCAGGGTTCAGCAGTCTCTGGGCAGGTGGGAAGTCATGGCCAAGAGTGGAACACGTGTCTGGTTATCCCAGGCTAAGGACCTGAGTTGGAAGTACCTCTCAGGTCGGGTTACAGAAGTAACCAACTGACCTCTGTGCTGAAGGGTCAGTTCCCCATAGTGTCCACAAAGCGGGCACTGTGTTCCCCTTCCCCTTAGCAGGGCTGTGTGGTCCCTGTTCGGCACAAAAAGAAAACTTCCTACAGGACTGGAAACTCGTACAACCACTATGGAAAGCAGTATGGAGAACACTTAAAAGACTCAAAATGAGCTTACCACCTGACCCAGTCATACCACTCCTCAGTATATACCCAAAAGACTCATCCTACTGCAAAGGTACATTGCACATCTATGTTTATTGCAGCTCTCTTCACAATAGCAAAGAGCTGGAAGCAACTCAAGTTCCCCTCAACAGACTGAGTGGATAGAGAAAATGTGGTACATCTACACAATGGAGTTCTATGCAACAGTAAAGAAAGATGACATCATGAAATCTGCAGGTAAATGGATGGAACTAGAAGCCATTATGCTAAGTGAAGTAGCACAGTCCCAGAAAAACAAATGAATGGTATCCCTCATTTGTGGATGCTAGCACCAAATACCTAGTAGTAAGGCACACTGAGCAACATATTTTTTTTTACCTGAAAGCAACTGTGCCATTATAATGTGGATACCTTAATGGGATCTAGAATTAACCTACCACTTATTTTCAGATTTTGTAATTGTGGCATATGGGGGGAGGACATGTATCCATACTTTAGAATAACAAATTTAAAGGGGAAAATGTGACTTCCTAAACATGTTTTGGAATTAACATACAGTTTACTTTCAGACATCATAATTTTGGTATACATGCGAAGAGCATATATGCATATTTTGGAGCAATACAAATTGGAGGGAACAACAACAAAAGGACTGGGTCAAAGAACTGACTGAAACAGTAAACTTCAGCCCAAAACAATAAATCTCTGCATAGAAAAACTTTAAAAAGACTGAAAAAAGATGCAAGACATGTATGGCAAAATGCATGAACTCGTGTGGGGTAGGGGGCATGGAAAGAGGAATGAGTCTAAATTGGACTGAGAAATGTATGAATTGCACAAAACTTCAATAAAAATGTTATTAAAAAAAGAAAAGTTAAAATGGAGAGTGGAGGCTGGTGCGGTGGAGCACCTATTCCTCAGCACCTGGGAAGCAGAGACAGGTAGATCTTTCTGAGATTGGGGCCATCCTGGTCTACACAGAGAGTTCCAGACCAGCTGGGGCTACACAGAGACTATGTCTCAAACAAGCAAGCAAATAACGATAAATGGAGCATTTATAGCCATAGAAGTAGAGGGTTCCAGGATAAAAATGAATAGAAAATTAAAACTCTGGAGGACAGGGTGGGATAGGAATTTAACCCTGGTTAACCTTTGTTGTCAACTTGATGAAATTTAGAACCACTATGGAAATATCTTTGGGCATGTCTATGAGGGCTTCTCCAGAAAGGATTTGGTGAGGAGGAAAGATGCACTCAGAATGTAGGCAGCTCTCTCATGGACAGGGATCTCCCCGATTGAATGAAAACAAGGCATGTTTATTTCAGCTCTCTTCCCATGTTGATTTCAGCTCTCTTCACAATAGCAAGGAGCTGGAACCAACCCAAATGCCCCTCAACTGATGAGTGGATAGAGAAAACGTGGTACATCTACACAATGGAGTTCTATGCAGCAGTAAAGAAAGACGACATCATGAGCTTTGCAGGAAAATGGCTGGAGCTAGAGGACATCATGCTGAGTGAAGTAACACAGTCCCAGAAAAACAAACGACAAATGGTATCCCTCATCTGTGGATGCTAGTGCCAACTACGTAGTTGTAAGTATTTCTTGTGCACGGCCCCTTGAGCTTTTGTCCAAAGCAGTTGGGAGTGATGCATATTGGAAACAACAACTACAACAACAACAGAAAGGACTGCATCAAAGAACTGACTGAAACAGTGAACTTCTGCTCAAAACAGTCAACTTCCACATGGAGAATATTGAGAAAGACTGAGAAAGAGATGAAAAGCATGTTTGGCAGAATGCATGAGCTCTGGTGGGGTGGGGGAATGGGGGGGGGACACAGGCCTAGATTTGATTGATTAAATAAATAAATAAATAATAAGAAAGAAAACAATGAAGTGAGTGGAGCAGCGCCCTCGACTTCCTGACTGTGGATGTGACAAGCTCCCCTATGCTCTGGTCACCATGCCTTCTCCACTATCATGGGCCACATCCCAGAATTCTGGGCCCAAATAAACCCTTCCTTCAGTTGGTTTGCAGGTATTTTGTCACTACAATGAGAAAATATAATATACATTTATATTATACACAGCTAATATAAAATAGATAATGGGCTTCCCTGCCATGAAGATATTAGTTAAAATATAGAAATGAAAAAAAAAATCCTCAGGATTTCCTAATGTTTAATCATGTGCAACATCTACTTTTAGAGAATGAGAGATGGGTGAAAAGCTTCTGAAGAATCCTTTCAGGGAGGAAGGAGAAAAGCAGGAACAACAGCCTAGGAAGCCAAAGCAGCATCTTTTTGCCACTCCATAAGACTTTGCATTAGGAATGGGAGTGAAGAGACAGAAGACGCCAAATAAAAACTCATGTTTCAGAAGGGCACCCTTGAAGTAAGGGGCTAGAAGCCGGGTCGGCTATGGGTGGCATTATATTTAGAATAAGCAACTGGCAAACAGAATTCCAAAAAGATGAAGCCTCCAGAGAGAAGGCTGCATGGCAGCAGCAACTCAGCTAAATTGGAACATGCCTGCGTGAAACAGCGTCAGACCCCACCGCAGGGTCATCACGCCCTAGCACCTGCCAGGAGGGCCATAGATCCTGAACACAGAAGACTTTACACGCGCTAAGTCACGGCAACTGAGAAGCAGCGGCGAGCAGACAGCTGACAAAGCTCTAAACACGACGTTGGGGGACCAAACAAACTGACTTCGTGTCTCAGGACCCTGCAAAGATAGAAGGGCTGAAAGCGAAGGCGCCGCTGGCGAGGAAGCTTGAAGAGGTAGTCTTTCCAAAAGAAAGCCAGTCAGAGCAAGTGGGGCAGGGGGGCCGCTCAAAGTGGCTAAGGCTTATACTAGCTCTTGGGGGCAGTGGGAGGAATCAGATGAATAATGTTTCTGAGCAGTACTGAGGCCACAGCTGAGATCAGAGAGCTTTGATTTGTAGCACATCCATTTATATATAAAAATTAGGCCATGTACACGCATACTGGCTGTCTAGCCAAGAGCTAATGCACATATGCAATATTTTGTCTCCAGTAATGGTACTTAAATTTTTTTTAGTAAACTCCAACAGTCAAACACAATTTTAAATTGACCTCCCTTCTGGTGCTGGTACATTTAGCGCATGCCTTTTACGCACTCAGCATTTCATGTTAGTTTTTAAAAACCCGAAAAGAATTGATTTGTTTTCCTCAGCCAATCTGAGATCACCCCATTCATGAAACTATATTTAGGGGAAAAGAAGACGGGAAAAATGAATTTTCATCTTGAACAAGCTTTGAGTTTCAAGGGGAAAAACAATCTTTTCAAGATATCTCCTTGTGCACCTTGGGCAGGAAGCAACTAACTCTTTGTGAGAGGCCCACGTGAAGCAGCGCGGACCCGTTGGCTCTAGGCCTGGTGAAGCACCTTCATTTGTCCTACGTCTGTGATAGCTGTCAAACACCTACCTGCCTCTGAGCCGCTGCCCTGCTGTTAGAGCTGGCTGGTATAGTATCGAAGAGTAGCAAATGCAGAAAAGCACATGAGCAGATGGTGATTTGAACAACATTTTCCCTGGAGGGAGTTTACAAACTAAGGGCCTGGTTCTCACACAGATTCAGCAACGAGGAAGCCTTTGACCTACTGTACCTAAGACAAATTGGTGGGAGATGGGGGCCATTATTTGGGAAAGGAGGACATTTTCATAAATACTTTCCATTTCCATCTCTTTCTTTATAGAATGCTTAACAAGCATTTCCCACTGAACCTTCACTGCAGACCCCAAATAACAAGCATTCTTCTGTATTAATGGTCCATTAGGGAAGGACCATTGGTTCCTAGTACCAAGATATTTGTCTGCAGGCCACTGATATTAAACCCCGAGGCTCCAGCTAAAGAGGTCACGGCAGTGAGTGGTGCAGCTAACGTTGATTCCAGTCCCAAGAACACATCTGATTTTCAGTTCTCCATTTTCAGTCTTCGTAATGCCAGCAGCCACAGTATTCCTGGACTCCAGTTCTGACCCCGTTGCACTCGTCCCATTCAGCACATTCTCCTGGCATTCAGTGGGAGGAGGTATTATTCTGGAATTCACGGGAGACCATGAAACCACACAAGCATTAAATCACAAAGCCTAACAGTGGCAGTGAAGGAGAGAATCCAGACTTCAGATCAAACTAGAGCCAGAATTCAAAGCAAATAGTTGTGCTTTTTCTCCAGCCTCTTTCTTTATCCTTCTTCCAAGCATTGCATGTTCCTACCCCTGCCCTAAGGGTTCCAATTTCTAAACAATCCTTATTATGTTTTTGTTTATACTGATATCCTTATGATACAAGAGGAAGCTTCCGGTATTGTACAGTATTTAATGCCTTAGAACGGATGTCTTCTTTAATTTTCACTCACCCTGGAAACATGAGGATGTATATCTATGCAGCAGTCTGCTAATGCATTTGAAATGTATTGTGAGTGCATGAGCCTCCAGCCACACGAGTAAATCCCTTGCAAATGAGAGCTTTTTAGTTATATACAGTATCCAAACCTTACCACAAACATTGAAACTAGTAAGAGTCACTAAGATGCCATAGGTGCCTTTCTTATCGTCATAGACTACACCTGACTCTTCTTTCAGGTTCCCCTAAAAGTCAGAATCGGCATTAATACCTACAGTGGTCAATGGCTGAAGAGAGTTCAGGGTCAAAGAATGCAACAGAAGATGTGGCTCATTTGGTGGAGGGTTTGCCTAGTATGCAGGGGTCCCTGGATTTGATTGTCCAGTACTGACTGCATAAAGCTAGGCATGGTGGTACTGACCTGTGAAATTCCAGTACTTGGAGTGTGCTGGCAGGAGGATCAGAAGTTCAAAACCATCCTGGCTACATAGCCAAAGCCTTGGAGTTTAACATCAGTGGCCTGAAGACAAATATCTTGGCACTAAGAATCAATGCCATATGATGTAATTAACAGTGAAACAGAGTTAAGAAACATAGGGAAGGAGATCTTGTTTGATTTGTTTGACAAGGTCTTGCTGCATTGTCCAGGCTAGCATGGAACTTACCAGGTAGCGCAGGCTGGCCTTGAATTCATGATCCTCCTAAGGATCTTGGCAGGGATTCTTTATATGACTCTATCTCCCTCTACCTCAGCTTCAATTTTCTTGATTAATATAAAATGATATCTTGGTCCAGAGGGTATAAGATTTTTGTAAATGCAAGTGTGGTCAGTGGGATGGCTCAGTGGGTGAAGGTTCTGCTACCAAGCATGACAAAGTGAATTGGATCCCTGGGATGCACATGATAGAAGCAGAGAACTGACTCCTGCAAGTTGTCCTCTGAACTCCATATGCATATGTGGTACACACATGTCCACACACAGACACATGTCCACGCACAGTCACATGTCCATGAACAGACACATTTCCACACACAGACACATGTCCACACACAGACACGTGTCCACACACAGACACATGTCCATCCACAGACACATGTCCACACACAGACACATGTCCATGCGCAGACACATGTCCAAACACAGACACATGTCCACACACAGACACATGTCCACACACAGACACATGTCCATGCAGACACATGTCCATGCACAGACACATGTCCACACACAGACACATGTCCATGCACAGACACATGTCCACACACGGACACATGTCCACACAGAGATACATGTCCACACACAGACACATGTCCACACAGAGATACATGTCCACACACAGACACATGTCCACACACAGACACATGAACATGCACAGACACATGTCCATGCACAGACACATGTCAACACGCAGACACATGTCCAAACACAGATACATGTCCACACGCAGACACACGTCAACATGCACACACATGTCAACATGCAGACACATGTCTATGCACAGACACATGTCCACACACAGACACATGTCCAAACACAGACACATGTCCATGCACAGACACATGTCCACACACAGACATGTGTCCACACACAGACACATGTCCACATGCAGACACATGTCAATATGCAGACACATGTCCACGTGCACATATCCATGCACAGACACATGTCCATGCACAGACACATGTCCACGCACAGACACATGCAAAATGTAATATTTTTTAAATATGTTAAACATAAGAGTCTTTTTAATTTGACATGTTAAATAAATGCAAAGTATTGTTATTACTCCTTTCATGATATTAGAATCTATACTTTCTAGTACAAAACACATTAACAATGTGTTTATGATCATTTGCATTAGAATCTAATTGAAAGAAGCAACATTTCCATTACTGAGCCCATTTATTTTTCCTTCTCTGTTATGATGACAAGTGAACATTGGATAAATGTTCTATGAGCATTGAATCCTGCCAAAATGGCTCAGAGGATGAAAGTATTTGAAAAACCACATGGTGAGAAGGTCAATTTTCCACTCTTAGCTGGGAAAAAAGAAGCTACCTTTCATAATGAATGCAGATATGGGCTGAGGATTTAGGTCAGTTGGTACCAGCTTGCTCAGCATGCACAAAGTTCTGCATTCAGTCTCTAGGACCTCATGTACCAGGCATGGTCAAGCACACCTGCAACCCTGGTACTGGTGAGATAGAGGTAGCAGGATCAGAAGTTCATACTCATCATCACTGCATAGTGACTTCCAGAATACCCTGGGACACATGAGAACTGGTCTCAAAAAAACCAATGGAGTAAACCAAGCAACACAACAGAACAAGAGTGTAGACCAAGGCTATCAATAAAACATTCTTGGGGCTGGAGAGATGGCCTAGTGGTTAAGAGCGCCGACTGCTCTTACAGAGGACCTGGGTTCGATCCCCAGCACCCACATGGTGGCCAAGAACCGTCTGAAACTCCAATTCCAGGAGGACTCCAGTTCCAGGGGAATCCGAGACCCTCTTCTGACCTCCGCGGCATTGCATGATGCGGGTGCACAAACTTGCATGCAGGCAGTACATTCATACACATACAGAAATAAATAAACTTAATTTTTAAAAAGTTATAAAAAAAAAGAACTTTAAAAAAAAAAAACATTCTCTTATATTTCTACCTGGACATCATATAGCCTTCAAGAGATAGAACACATATGATTGAACACATACAATTTTAAAAATTCCAAACACATATGATTAAAAAAAAACAGCAAAGAGGGGCTGGAGAGATGGCTCAATGGTTAAGAACAGGGGACGCTCTTACAGAAGACCAAGGTTCAATTACCAGCACCCACAGGGCACCTAACAACTATCCTAACTCCACTTCCAGGGTATCCAATGCCCTCTACTGACATCTATGGGCATTGCACAACATGGGTGCATATATATATATATATATATATATATATATATATATATCAAATAAATAATAAATAATATGGCAAAGAAAAAAACTGTAAATCCATCTTCAGCTATAAGAAGTTATATCCTCCATTCAAAATCACACAGACATTTGGGGTTACAGAGTGGGGTTGGAGTGCCCATGCTTCTCGTTGCAGTGGGCTATCCCAGAATCACTGCACAAGGCAGTTTAGGTGCTTCTGATGACAGTTGGTGTTTCAAAAAGCATTAGAAAGCCTCTGCTGGTAAAGAAAGTCAGTATCATAGTCACAAAACGGATTCACATTTTAAAATTTGAGCAAAAGACTCACATAGATTATTAACAAATTTCATTTCGGCTATTTTCATTTTTTAAAGCCAAGACTCCATCATCAAAAGCAAATGCTGGGAAGGGTTTGGAAACCAAACATATTTATACAATAATCACTGGCCCAAGGATATGGGCTACAGGGAAATTAGCATGTCTTGAATGACATTATTCCTGAAATGTCAGTCAGTCATTATAGTATTTGCTTCTCTGGTGGTATTCTCAAAATGGATTATTGCCCCTGATTTTTAATAACAATTTAGTGGTTCAAAATACTGACAGTGATGTATGACAGAAGCCTTAAGGAAGTCTTTTGGCTTTCTACATTCCATAAAGAGAATACAATTGTATCTCTATAGGCAGCGTCAGAGTCATTCTCAGCAAAGATAATGTTGACTCCATCTGCCAAGAGAAGGTCAAAAAACATATAGAAAATAAATCATGACAAACATAGAATTGTCTAAAGGTTAAATATCTAAGGGACAAGCACATATTTGGAAGCACAAATCACCCCCATAGAATAATAACATAGACAATCCTATTTCTGGGGTGGCAAAGCACTGGTTTGCATAGCTACCTATTTTTGCAGAAATACTGCAGTGTTGGAGGAAAGAATGAAAAACATCACTGGAAAGGATGTTAGGAACTTGAAGCTCCATTAACGTGGTTCTTTGGGCTAGAGAAATCCAGAAAATGAATAAGTTGACTCTGAAGATGTCTTTCCAGTAACATTCTAGAAATGTCTAGATAAGTTAGTTACAACCTTGTGGGTAGCTGCATTAGTAACTTTTGTGTCACTGAGAACAAAATGTATCTGAGGTTAACAGCTTAAGGGGTGGAATTACTTATTTTGGCTCCCAACTGCACAGGGCTCAGTCTATAGCTGGCTCGGCCCTCTGTTCTCAAGCAGAACATCATGACACAAAGGCATGTGGTGGACGGAGGGTAGCTGTTTATATTAGGTAGACAGGAATCACAGACTGAAAGGGGAATCAGCCAGAAAAGCATACCCCTAAGGATCTGCCCCTGTGACCTGCTTTCTCCAGCTCCACTCCTCCTCCTAAGTTTCCAGAATGTTCCCAAACACTGTCACCAACTGAGGACCAAGCATGCCAAAAATGTACTTGTGTAGGACATTTCAAATTCAAAGTGTACAGTGGCACACAAGACAAAAGGTAGCACATTTGTGGTGGCTTCAGACCGCAGGGACCAGAAGGAGCCCTGAGGCATGATAGGCTGTGGCACGGCCTAGTCCTCTCAGCAGCCACTCGGTCCCCACAGCCCGCTTGGCCCTCATCCAGGCAAAGCCCACACCACAAGTAAGCAAGTCAGCTCTGCCTGAATGTTCGTAGACAAAAGGAGACCTCAGGAATCCTATTCAGACAGAGAAATTGCATGAACACAAAGGAACGGTGCCTCGATCAAGAAAGATAAAAGCTAAATGCAGCCTTCTTTCCATTGCATCCATAACTCCTTTTTGACAGCTCAATATTTATAAAACCCACATCTCCCAAAGGAAAGCTCACCAAAATAAAAAAGTAAATACAAATCATGGTGAAAAAGAGTTTGATACACTTCTGTCCTTGATATCTGGCTTTGCGGTACCCTTAATCACTCCCAACATGAAGGACAGTTGACACTCAGATCCCACTCTGGCAGTTCAGCTGTGAACTTCTGGAAGACAGGGTGCTTCTTATCTACATACCCTGCCCAGAGCTTCTCCTGTCATGAATTGTGCCCTGCATACATGTACATGTGTCCATCTGTCAACTATACAACTCCTTGGTGCAGGGACCATGTTGTGATCTCTGTGTGAACCTATTGAAACAGAAATCCAAGCAGATAGTAGTTACTCTACAAGTGAGGAAGTTAATGAGTCCACTTCATCCCCAAGCCACTTTCCTTAGATCCATTCAAATAACTCAGCTTTAGTAAATTCAGTAGCATGGCTTATTAAATTAACATTCACAAGGCCAGTCTCTGGTGACTCTCTCTAAAAGGGCATCTCTACTGCACCTTCCATTAATAGTTAAAAGAATAAAACTCTCTTCTATAGCAGGGTAACTTTATCTCTATTTCTTCATCTTAATCCCCCTCTCTCTTTCAGTGTCTGTGTCTGTGTTTGTGTTTAGGGTATGTGCTGGTGGACAGAGGCCAGGGGTCATTCTTCTATGGTGTCATTCTTCAGGTGATATCCACTTTTTTTTAGACTGGGTCTCTCCTTGACCTGGAAGTAACCAAGTTGGTCAGGCTGGCTGGCCAGTGACCTCAGGGACCTGCCTATACCTTCCCCCAACCCTGTATTGGGATTGCAAGCATACACTACTACCACACTCAGCATTTTTTACATGTGTTCTGGGGCTTGACCACTTTTACATGGGTTCCAGGGTTCTGGGGATTGAATTCAGGTCCTTGTGCTTTCAAGACAACCTGTTGACTGACTTAGTCATCTCACCAACCCATTAACATCTTAATGCAGCCAGATGTGGTGGTATGTGCTTCCAGGAGGAAGAGGCAGGTGAATGTCTCTGAGTTCAAAGCCAACCTGGTCTACACAGCAAGTTCCAGGCCAGCCAGAGCAGAAGAAGAAGAAGAAGAAGAAGAAGAAGAAGAAGAAGAAGAAGAAGAAGAAGAAGAAGAAGAAGAAGAAAAGAGAAGAAGAAGAAGAAGAAGAAGAAGAAGAAGAAGAAGAAGAACAAGAACAAGAACAAGAACAAGAAGAAGAAGGAGGAGGAGGAGGAGGAGGAGGAGGAAGAGGAGGAGGAGGAAGAGGAGGAGGAAGAAATAATAAAGATGGCTGTAAAACATTTTAAAAAGTGTTCAACAACCTTCCTAATTAGGGAACTGCAAATCAAAACCACTTTAGTATGTCATCCTACCCCAGTCAGACAGACTAAGATCAAGAGAACAAATGATACCAAATGCTGGAGAGGATGTGAGGAAAAGGGGATGCTCATTCACTGCTGGTGGGATTGCAAACCCCTGTGACCACTATGGAGAACAGTGTGAGGAACTATTACAAACTAAAAATGAAGGGAATGGAGAGATGGTTCATCAGTTAAGAGTACTGACTCTCTTGCAGAGGACCAGGGTTCAATTCCCAGCACCCACATGGCAACTAACAACCATCTGTAACTTCAGTTTCAGAGAATCCAACACCTTCCTCTAACCTCCATGGGCACTGCAAAACATGGTTGCCCCTACATACATGTAGGCACATGTGCACTTACATGAATGCAGGCATGGTGTACTTACATACAGGCAGGCAATAGACTCACATATATGAAATAAAAATAATAAATAAAATGTTAATAAATAAAAATAAATTAAAAACCAAAAATGAATGTATCATAGGATTTGTTTATACCACTCCTTGGCATCACCCAAAGGCACCAACCTGGTGCAGAGATAGCTGCACATCCATGTTTGTTTTTGCGCTTTTCACCATAGCTACCAAATGAAAGCCTCCTAAGTATCCCTCAACTGATGAGTGGATAATGAACATTTACACAATGAAGTTCTACTCAGTAGTAAAGAAAGAAGAAATCATGAAATTTGCAGATAAATGGGTGGAACTAGAAACTGTTATACTAAATGAAGTAACACAGACTCAGAAAAACAAACAACATATGTTCTCCCTCAGTTGTGATTCTTAAAGGCCAGCCTGGTCTACAGAGTGAGTTCCAGGACAGCTGGGGCTACAGGGAGACCCTGTCTCAAAAAGACAAAAAAAAAAAAAGCACCAAATCCTTATATGTGTGTATATATCCTTATATGTGTATATATCCTTATGTGTGTGTATATATCCTTATATGTGTGTATATATCCTGATGGAACTGCAGGAGCCAGGAAAATGGAAAGGAAACATGGAGGTAAAGGGAAAAAAGGAGACTGAGAGAGGAATGGTAGGAGACAGGTATTATCAAGGGAGAAATAGACAAAATGAGAGTATTTAAGGGGGAGGGAAGGTTATACAAGAAACCATGGTGGGAAGAATGATCTCAAGATATGGGGAACCATCAGAGACAAGTATCATTGAGGATGAAATGGGGGTACTTCAACTGAGGGGGGAAGAGGGAGAGTTAGACAGGGAGAGAAGAGACTTAGCTGGTATGAAAACTAGAGGTAACTACATTAGTTCAAAGGTCTACTGAAAAAAATTACACATACAGTATCTCCACATAAGTCCATGTGTATGGCTAAAGGTTATATAACAAGAAACAGTGTCAGAGAGGACACATCTCCCTTTGAGCTGTTGGCCAGAGTAGTCTAAGAGACTCCCAAAATTACCCAGGCTATTGTCACAGCCCTCATTGCCTCCCAGACCCTACTGGTGAAGACAGGACAGACTTCAGACACAGGATTTGGAGCAATGAAGCTGAAACTGAACCGGAAGCCCCTCCCTGATGGCTAGATCCCATAGTTTTGGAGGGCACTGTGCAAGGTGCTAAGGAAGAACATCAATTAGTGGTCCAACCCCAGCTTTAAAGCCTAATAACCACAGCAACTGGCACTGTGTTGGTGGAGAAGTGGCACTTTTATCTTGGGGACAATCAACAGCTACCTGATTGAACTTAAAGCCCACTCAATGGGAGGAAACTCATGTGTGACACTATAAAGATGGCCAAATTTACATGGCTGGAGAGGTCATAGATCATAGAGAAAACCCCAAGGCTGTCACAACTCTAGACAAATGTAATTTCTTTTTTTATTATTATTATTTATTTTTGTATGTGTATGAATGTATTGTCTGCATGCAGGTCTGTGCACCCGTGTCTTGCAATGCCGCGGAGGTCAGAAGAGGATGTCGGATTCCCCTGGAACTGGAGTTCTCCTGTAATTGGAGTTACAGACGGTTCTTAGCCGCCATGTGGGTGCTGGGGATCGATCCCGGGTCCTCTGCAAGAGCGTCGGTGCTCTTAACCGCTAGGCTATCTCTCCAGTTTCTTACAATATGCTAAATATAGATCCTATATTTACAGACAGGTATACCTGTCATCACTCATCAAAGAAGCTCCTTTTGCAACATATGGAGACTATGACAGAGTTCCACAACTGTTAATATGCAAAGATTAAGTGTCTTGTGAGAGGCCGAACCCTACGTGACACATTTACAATGTAACCTCTACACATAGCGTTCATGGAACAGAGTATAACAAGAGGTAGAGAGAATACTATGCATCTCTCGACTCTCCTCAATGAAGCCCCTTCATGCAAAAAAGGGGGATGAACACAAAAGGACACAAATGTTCAAAGCATAAAGATTCTGCAGAGTGTGGGTCCCTGGACAGGACTCCTGTATTAAACTTCATCCACCCAATGCTCAGAGACCATTTCAGAAGAAGGGGTGGAAAGATTGTAGGAGGCAGAGGAGGAGGTGCATGACCACATGGAAACTGTCCTACAGGCTCCTGGGACCCTGCTCATATGAACCTACAGCAATAGGTCAGCATGCACAAGACCCATGCGAATTCAAGCAGACAAAAACCCAGTGTGGAACTGAGGAAATGGGTACCAGGCCCCAAACATAGCCAAAGAACTATTGATAGATGATTACTGCGGTGAGGGAGAGTTGATCTTCTTTACGGGGGAGACTCTAGATAGGCTGAGTAGACCTCAGTGGATGAACTTTCACTTTCACTGAGAGGCATCAGGGTTCACTAACTTGAAGATATAGGCCTTAACATATATGAAAGAATGTATGAAATGGGGGGGCAGGCTATAAGGGGTTCAAATGGGGAAAGCAATACAAAGATGATTGAGATGTATGAAATGCAAAAACATTCAATGAAATATACATAAAAACCAAAGAAACAATAAAATCTTAATGCAAGTAAATACTTGCTCATTTTAAATAAAATGCAGGTATATTTAACATAAAAGATAAAACGCTTTCTTCACTTCTTCTCCCCTACCTTGTCTTTGGTGCTCTTTGTATTTTGGGATATATAATTTTATTGAATTTTTGTGCATTTCACACAGTACATCTTTTTTTTAACTGTTTAATAACTTTTCATTTTAACAATCTTTAATTGTATCTATATACATTTTTAGTATATATTAAATTAAGTCTAATTTAAATAAAAACTTTTTAAATAATTTCATGTTTTTCTTTATATTTCAAAAAACCCTTAAAGTGAGTCAAGACAAACAAATTAGTCCAAGACTACAAATGACTATGACCTATCTAGTTTTGGACCCTCTCCAACTTTGGACTCAATAAAAACGTGAGAAAGACAGTCAAGGACTATTTAGTGAAAGATTAAGATTATTAACTAAATATTAGGGTAAGAATAGGGAAATTCAAAAAGAGATATTAGGATTAGTTAATTGGAGCCAAATGGTTGAAAGGGGGCCCAGGAAGTAGCATATGGACACAGTACATCTTAAGGTACTCTTTATAATTATGAAGTAAGTTCATAAAATAAGATTCTATCAGGTCACACTTTAATAACAACTTGCCTATCATGAATGCATTCATTGGTTGGGGTGCAGGGGAAAGGAATAGATATGATTCTCATCTGCTTAAAGTTCAGGTCAAGCTAGGCAAGGGTATCATGTTTATAATCCCAGCACTTGAGTAGGAAGAAGCAGGAAGATCAGTAACTAATGACTAGCTTCAGTTATTGACTGAGTTAGGGCTAGCTTTGGTTACACAAGACCTGGTCTCAAAACTGTTTCCAGCTAGAAAACAGGTAACAAATGTTTCATTAGACAGTCACATTCTCCCATCTATCAATTCTCTGATTTTGATTTTGGTTTTTATTTTGATTTTACAGAAGTTTTATCCTGAGACAAAGGATGGCAAATAGCCCTGTGGAATATGTTCATTGTCAAAATGACCACAGTCTGAAAGAACCAACATGTATCCAAAGTGGCACAAAAGCTGTCACTGAATGATGTACCCCTCCAAGACTTTCAGGCATCTCTGCCAGCCACATTGGCCCATGTTCCACCAGAGTGGGATATTTCTAAACAGGACTCTGTCTCAGTTACCAACATGGTCTTCTCAACAGCCATTTCTGACTAAGGCAGCAAGCCAGCATTCTTCCTGGCTGTAGGAATCTTCTCCCTCTGATACCTCTTGGGCCCAGCAAGTGTTTTCAGGGAGAGGGAGGGGGCAGCCCCCATCCTCAGTGTTTCCTAGAACTCGTCACTTCTGCTCTTATTCTTGTATTTCTCAACTATCATTATGAAGTCTAGGCAAAATCATCTAAAGCAGAGAGCAAAGTCTTGGTATCTTCTCTGAAAGGACTCCATTTTTCATTCTGAGCTCTTTAATTCCGAAGGTCCCAAGGGCATCTCAGTCTCTACAAAGCAGTAGCTCCCTCCCCTGTTGTTGATAGGCCTAAGATGCAGACTAAGCGTAGATACTGAATAGCAAGCGTAGCTTCACAAAATCACCTTTGCTTGTCCCTTTTTATGATTTTGAATCTCAGTGCTCTCTGTTCTTTATAATTTTGAGGCAGGGGCCAAAAGACAATTAGAGAGAGAGGGAGAGAGAGAGACAGAGAGACAGAGAGAATGAATCAATGTTTTTCACACAATTAGCTGGGTACTTATAATCAATCAGAAGTTTTTTAGTTTTTAAAAAATTTTATTAAGCTTTTGTACATTTCAAACAACAGTTCTTAATCAAATTTAGGGCCCCTCCTCCATCCATGACCTCCCCATCAAGCAAATTTTAAACACAGGAATTATCTTCTGGTCAGCAATATTTTCTTATAAAGGCCTCAGGCTATGACAGACACTATGTCTGGAGATGATAAACTACATGTGAGTGTGTCTCTAGAATATCAGCATTTCAGAGTCTCTTAACAATGCCTGCCATGTTAGATGGCATTGGGTACAGTAGGGAAGCAAATTGTACATTATCCTTATAGATTAAGAAAATAATATCCCATTTGGATCATTTCCTGGGCCTCTATCCAAACCATGAGCTAGCCTTGCTAGTCATTAAATGTATAGGGGGAAGGTGGGCTTTTTGTTCATAACTATATTGCATTTCTAAAAGGCCCTGTATTCATTTCTCTATGAATGTAATCTAATCAAGAAAATAATTGATTCATGGGAGGATTGCTCCATCAACAAACCTGCCATTGTTTTAGATTGGAATTGTAATCCTAGAACCATTTAGGGTCTTCAGTTATATGTGGGAATTGATGAACAATAATTTTTAGGAACTATTTTAGATATGTTTGTTTGATTCTAATCATTTCAGCATTTTGGTCAGTTTGCAGCAAGGGTCAGGTGCAGAAAGATAGAGAATTAAGAGGAACTGAGTTTTGGAATGAGTCACGATGTATCCTACAAGCAAATGAACTCTTTAGATCCTGGGCCAGTAGAAGATAAAGTGATTACCCATTACCATGGCATTACTTTACTATGTGTGCCCATTAAATGGTAATAACAACATAGTGGTGATTCACTCGGATGCCCTGTGGGTTACTGTGATGTTTTAATTTCATGTGCATATCCCGACCAGTCCTGAAAGCAGTGGCAAAAGGACATATTATGAGGCCATTACTTCACATGGAGGGGTTTGTATTTTTATTTTACACATATGTGTGTTCTGACTGCATGTATGTAAGTATACCGCATGGGTCCAGTGCTTGAGGAGGTCAAAAGAGAGTGTCCAATTCCCCAAGAGCTGGAGTTAAGAATGAATGTTAGCCATCACGTAAGCACTGGGAACCAAACCTGCATCCTCTGTAAGGGTAGCTAGTATTCTTAACTGCTGAGCCATTTCTCCAGCCCCAACATGGAGATTTTTTTTTATAGCTAAATTCATCACAGAACATCCAAGCCTTTAGGCAAAATAACGCTTAATTAATAAAGCTTGGTTTTTATTCAGATTTGTCAGTGTCCTATTCACTATTCATTAGAGTTTTTATACAGTGAATGCTGGTCTCTTCCTATTTGCTCTTCTAAGTTGTACCAACATCTGGACTAACCATCAAATTATGTTGATTTAATGTGTTTGTGAATCCATTATCTCAAATAAATGATTATCATTGTAAGATATTATAGCTGAAAACTCATTTTATAACAGAGTTACAAAGGGGGGAAGTTTTCTTCTGCTTAAATGCAATTTTTAATATTTTACTTATTTATTTCACATGTGTATATGTATGTGTGTGTGCATACATGTGTGGACACATACTTACTATGATGTGCATGTGGAGGTCAGAAGACAACTTTTGGGAGCTGGTTCCCTCATCCTGGGGATTGAACTCAACTTGTCAGTCTTTAAAGCAAGAATGTTTGCCCACTGAGCTATCTCACCAACCCTTAAATGCATTTTTAAAGGTATTTTTTTTTCTTTTTGAGACAGGGTCTCCCTTTAGCCCCAGCTGGCCTGGAGCTCACTTTGTAGACCAGGTGGGCCTTGAACCCACAGATATCCACCTGCCTCTGCCTCCCAAGTGATGGAATTAAAAGCATGCAACACCACGCCTGGCTATAAAGGTAAATTTTATATATAGTTGCATATTTTAAGGCTGGAGGAGTTGTCTGTGTAAGTATGCAATACTACATTATCTGAATTGGGTATATTATCTTCAAAATACCCTATGCACTAGAGTCCGGACACAAAGAAGTATGTTTCAAAGCCATTCAGCTAATGTGTATAGAGTGTTCAAAGCTGTCAGACAACAAAGCAATGTGGGGCATCACTATGACATCTAGAGAACAAGGTGTTGGGTAAGAATCAGTCATTTGATGGCTGGAGGAGTGACCCAGTAGGAAAATTTTTGCTTCCTGTACCCACGACCTTGCGTTCTGCTGGTCTAGACGTTTTGGCTCCAATGGGGGGAGTGCTTTTGCCAGGAGATACAGCAAACGTTCTATTGAACTGGAAGCTAAGACTTCCCCCTGGCCACTTCGGGCTTCTACTGCCTTTAAGCCAACAGGCTAAGGAAGGAATAACAGTAGTAGGAGGAGTGATTGATCCAGACTACCATGGGGAAATTGGACTTTTTCTCCACAATGGGGGCAAGGAAGATTATGTCTGGAAGGCAGGAGATGCTGTAGGGCGCCTTCTGGTGCTACCATGTCCTATGATTAAGGTCAATGGGAAACTCCAACAACCCAAACCAGACAGGACAATAAATGGCCCAGACCCTTCAGGGATGAAGGTATGGGTCACTCCTCCAGGGAAAGAGCCAAGACCTGCAGAGGTGCTTGCTGATGGCGGAGGAAATACAGAATGGGTAGTAGAAGAAGGTAGTCATAAATATCAGCTGAAGCCACGGGACCAGTTGCAGAAACGTGGATTATAATAGATATTAACCTTCGTCCTATTTGGTTAAGAATGTGCTTGTTTATATATGTATATATATATGTATATATGTATGTATATTAAGTGGATACTTGTGTTCCCCTTTGAATGTGCAACTGAGATATGTGTTAAGTGTTGTCATATTTAGGTTATTAGATACTGAAGGACTAAGTTCTTCTCAAGGACATTACCACCTACTCTAAGATATAATGTTTTGCTATTGCACATGAGATACTTATAACATGTTAGGTGGAATTATGACCCTGCCATCGTTTGCAATTGACATTTAAGCAGAGGCTATTTATTGGGTGTCAAGTTGACAAGGGGTGGACTTGTCATGGTTAATCCTGGGTGTCAACTTGACTGGACTAAGGAACAAATAAGAGAAAAGGGTCTTCTGATTGGACCACCTCAACCCGGATGGCCCACCCCAAATGTGGGTGTTACCTTTTGCCGGCAGGCAGTATTTAAGGCCACGGCAGCGGGAGCTGGTCCCTTTTCCTTCTTCCTGCGGCTTGCCTCTCTCTCATCTGGTGAGTTTGTCTTGCTGCTGTGATCAACCTTTCGGATCCCAGCGTGTACCGAGACTGGCAGATCTCCTGGAATCCATTCGGGCCTTCAGCACTAGACTGGGACTCCTGAGACATCCAGCCTTGCGGACTGAGCAGTTCCCTGGATTCCCGGCCTCTCCAGTTCGGCGCTACTGTTGAGCTCCGTCACGTGAGCAAATCAATAAATTGTATATAGTTATATATATTCATCCTGTTGCTTCTGTTTCTTTAGAGAACCCTGACTAATACATTAACCCACCAAGAGTCCCATGCTTGAAAGACATTCTCTGGCTGGGGAGATGGCCTGGCGGTTGAGAGCGCCGACTGCTCTTGCAGAGGACCCAGATTCGGTCCCCAGCACCCACATGGCAGCTGGGAACCGTCTTTAACTCCAGTTCCAGGAGAATCCGACGCCCTCTTCTGACCTCCGCGGCATTGCACGACACGGGTGCACAGACCTGCATGCAGGTATGTGTATGAATGCAGTACATTCATACACATAGAGAATAAATAGAAAAAAAATTGAAAAAAAAAAAAAAAGAAAGACATTCTCTCTCCCTGTCCCAGCAACCATCAGTTACCAAAATTTCCCTAGGTTGGGTTGGGATTTCCTACCCACTTCCTCATGTCTATGTTGGGATTTTGTCTGGTTTGAACTTGTATGGATCTTATGCACGCTGTCACCATGGATCTGAATTCATATGAGGAACTGCCCAGCTGTCTGGAAGACTCTGTTTCCTTTCGTCTTCCACCACCTCCGCCTCTTCCACTCTTTCCACCCTGTCTTCCACACTGATCCCTGATCCTTGAGAGTCAGAAGCTTGACTTCTTAATTTATTTTTATTTCCTATTTTTGAATCTTGGGTATTAAACTAGCCTAGAATCTTCTTGAACTTATACTTTGTTATCTACTTCAAAGTATCCACTGAAAGCAGTCAGTGATTGTGGTTTGTCTTTGCTTTATTTTTGTTTTGTTTTGAGATACAATCTTGCTGTGTAGCACAGGATAGCCTCAAATTTGTGGCAATCCTGCCTCAGCCTCGTGTGTGCCTGTGCTGCTACACCTAGCTCAGTAAATGTTTACACACATACACACACACACACACACACACACACCAGATTCTTCAAAATATCAGTCAAAATATGTTAAAAACAAGAACTTAAAAATGGAAGAATAGATCTAGTTTCAGACTTAACTGGGTTCAAGGTTTTAAGCAAGATGTACCTTTCACTAGCTCTTAGATAAGCACTTTCTTCATGACAAACATGATACCAACAGCATTAAAATTTGTGGCTTGGGGAACATCGTGGAAGGGGGTGCTAAAAAGACTGTTAGAACCAAAGGTCAGGGAGCATTGGGGTGAAACACTACTTCTGGACAGGGCAGTACTGCTCATGAAATCACAGAAGCTATAGTTTTCTGCACAAGATCAAACCACTCAACAACCTGACAGGGGAGGGATTTGAAAGCCCCTACTCATCACTGTGGAGCAATTGACAATAACAGATGTCTTCTAAAGGAGGCAAAGTCAGTTTTTGCTGCAGATGCGGCCCTTAGAAGGTTGATCATGGTCCAGCAGATGGCTCCACAGCCATATGTATATAGGAAGCAGTAACTAGACATGAGGTTGGCAGGGGAGCATAGCAGGAGATCCAGAAGGAGCTGGAAGGGATAAATATAATTGAAATTCATGTATACATGCTTGAAATTGTCAAAAAGTAAGTACAAATATTGTATCTTTAAAACATTCACATTCCTTCTGCAGAGCAGCCCCAGTAGTGAACAGCACTGTCCTAATAGCTCAGCTGCCCCAGCTCTAGTCACAAGTCCACCTCTAAACTGATGACCTTGACCAGGAATAATGGGTATTCCAATCAGTTGTACTCCTAAAATTAGGAATATGAGCTCTGACAGTCCCATCAAAACTGGTTGGCAGAGACAAGGAGCAGTCTCCTCAATGAAACAAGCAGGGAATGGGAAAGAAAAAGCAGGAAAAATTCTCCGACTATTGTGTGCACTGAACTTTCAAAGAAAGCTTGGAGAGGTTTATTCCACAAAGTCATTGACTATGACTTGTTCAATGTGCAGACATCTTACCTGAAGTCCAGAGAGGAAGCAAAACCTCCCCTGTGGCCACACAACTCGATAGGGTCAGAGCTCTAGGTTATATTATGCTGAGCTGACTCTGCTGTTATTGGATTTGAGACGGTGATCACCAGAGAAATTGAAGACAATCACAGCCTTTATACAAGTCAACACTCTCAGCTACTTTGTAGAATTTCTTTTCTATATTGCAGCAAAAAGAGAAAAGTCTCAAGGGAAAGCGAATTGCTAGATAAAAAGGAAAGCTAACGTGTTCTCAGAGAACTATTCCCTTCACAGCAAATTCAGTCTGACACTAAGATGGCTGGAGTGAAAAGGAAGATGATGACAATCAGGAACGTGGAGACCTGAAATGAGAACATGGCTGACGGAAATGTAAAACGCTATATCTGCTTACACGTAAACTGCTGCGAGAATATTATTCAAATAATCAAAGACCAAAACACCCCTCAACTATCTACCAACTGGCTAAACAAAATATGGTATATCCATATAAAGGAGTATTATCCAGCTATAAAAATCTATAAAGTACTAATACATGCTTCAACATGGACACACCTTGAAAACATCATGCTAAGAAGGTGTGTCCATGTTGGAAAAGAAGCCAAGCATAAGAGGCCACATTTCTCATGATTCCATTTAAAGGAAGTTTCTAGAATAGCCAGAAAGCAAATGAGAAATTTCCAGACAATAAGTAGAAAGGTAAAAAAAATTGGACAATTTCATACATATATCACAGCACATTTTTGGACAGTTTCATGCATATATCACAGTACATTTTTGGACAATTTCATGCATGTATCCAATGTACTATGATCATACGTGCCCCCCCACCACCCTCTCTTATCCCTCGCCCATTTCTGTAGACCTCTTTTTCCTAACTAGCCCCTCTTTGAATTTCATGTTTTTTTAAACATTTGGCCCACTGATTTAATTAGGGTTGCATGTATGAGCATGGGTGCAGGGTTATTTATCAAGGTATGGGCAACTTATCGCTGACTACACTAACTGAAGAAAATAATAACACCCTTCACTCCAGGAACCATTAACTGCCCAGCAGCTCTTCACGGAAAGAGGGGCCCAACCTTATACAGATCTTATGCAAGTATCCACAGCTGCCCTGTGCCCGTGACCTGTCTGATACAGAAGACGATGTTTCATAGCACTCTTCCTCAAATGTTCTGGAATTAAATAATGGCAATGATTTCATATCTGTTTAAATATAGTGAAAATCTCTTCATTGTGTGCAAACTAGAGATACAGAGATAGGGTCAGACAGGTAGATCAGTAAATAAAAGATGATTGATAGATGTCAGTTAGAAGAGAGATGAGGGGCTGGAGAGATGGCCCAGTGGCTAAGAGAACTGGCAGTTCTTGAAGAAGACCCAAGTTCGATTCCCAGCACCCACATGGAGGCTAACAACCATCCATAACTCCAGTTCCAGGGGACCCAATGCCCTCTTCTGTCCTCTTTGGTCATTGCATGACATGCATATAATGTATGAATGCATGACATGCATATATACATGGGTACACTCACACACATGCAGGCCTAGCACTCATACACATAAAATAAAAATAAATAAGTTTAAATATTTAAAAAGAAGAGAGATGAATGGATGGATAAATAGGTGGCTACTGTAAAATAGATGGATGATAGATAGATCATAGAATTTCACTTGAAACGCTTATTAAGGGGCTACCAAGTGATTTTTTTAATTTTATTTTTGTATGTGTATGAATGTACTGTCTGCGTGTAGGTTTGTGCAACCGTGTCATGCAATGCCACAAAGGTCAGAAGAGGGTGTTGGATCCCCTGGAACTGGAGTTCTCCTGGAATTGGAGTTTCAGAAGGTTCTCGGCCACAATGTGGGTGCTGGGGATCGAACCCAGGTCCTCTGTAAGAGCTGTCAGCGCTCTTAACTGCTAGTCCATCTCTCCAGCCCCTGGGGCTACCAAGTGTTAAGTCTTGTATTACCTGTTGAAGATACAGTCAGAAGCAGGACACCTATGGCCAGTGCTCTCATGGTTCCTAAAGGGAGGTATTTTTGTTGCAGAAGAAGACTATACAAAGAATATTGGAAACAAAAAGCAAAGTGGTCTCCTTCTACCAGAACTACCAGAATTGCATAATGACACATAAAGATGTAAAGTGACACACCAAATGTCTGTCACTGAGTAATTTCTATTGTTGTATCCAATTTTTAAGAGAGTATTCCAACAAATACACAGTGGGTTGCCACTGTAGGAAGGAGAAAGTCAATAGGCCCCACAGAGGTGTCATGCATAGTGTGTTGCAGGATGATTCCTCCTAGAAACACTACCAAACAGGAAGTTCCTGTTGTTCTAGAAAGAGTCTCAGCAATGAAAGGAGACAGAGAAGCCCTCAAGGCAGGAAACTCTCTACACATAGGAGCTGTCTACAATGTCTGCAGACAAACTTAACTATGGGCCATGGGAATGTGAGATAGACTTAACAATGGCTTTTGGAGAAAATATCCAACAAAACCCAGTGTAGCATCTCCTCCAACCATGACTTCAGCCAACAGAATGGGCGTGGTCGTGCCAGAGACTTCATCCATATAGTGAGAGAAATGACAGGCCTAAGTGGAGATTGAGTTTAGCCACATACTTGCTTCACAAACTTTAAATCTCCAGAGTGAAACAAATAAGCCTTGGCATATTAATAGTCTAGACTAGACTGCAATCTACATGTAAGAGCTAATTTTCCTTTCTACCCACAGTGCCAAGCTTTCTTAAAGATGAATGTATACCATCCTGGAGTTTTCTTGACATAGTAAACCTCCCACTTTTGAGATTGCTTTGCACATTTCTGGCATATTTTTCAAAGGCTCACTTTACTTATCAGAATCAAGTCATGATGTACTTAAAAGCCTACCAAATAAAAGAAACAGGTGCACTTGACCTTTGAAAATGGAGAGTCTGCACAAGGCAGTGCCTGTAGGACTCTGGATGATGGCTGGGAGGGAAGAAAGGAGGGTCAAGGGTCAGTTAGAAGGTGTGGAACGATAGAAGCCTTGGTAAAATGGTGATACAGTGCATCTCTGTGGATCCATGATATTTTTAAAACTTGAAATTCGTTTAGTGTAATTTTTTTAAACTTGTGATATTTTGATGCTGTGTGAAAAACATATTCATCAGTTTGGGCTCCCATTGCCTCCTTCCACATATAGTTTGCTACAGGAATTGCTCAATATAGAGTTTCCCATGTTGGAATTATTGGGCAGAGCTAGACACCAGAGACGGGTGGCATCAAAAGCAATGAGCAGTAATTAGCCAATCCCTGACCCCCTTACAGCTGTCCTAATGTTGTAAGCTGTCCAATGAACAAGATTTAACTAGATCAACTGAGCACTTACTATTTACCCAACCATACAGCAAGCTAAGAACATTCCTAGGGAAGTTCAAACCAAATCACAGTGCCAAGTCTTAAAGAGCTTGTTTTCTAGTTGAAGACATGAAATGCGCACAAATAAAGCAGAGTGAAGTCAGACTCACTCTATTAAGTACAAACCTAAGTCTGTTCACAGCTTTGCCATTTTGGAAGCTGATGTGAACAGCATCGAGAGTGAATTAGTCACTTGGAAAAAAGTTTCAAGAATAACCATAGGAGCTCCTGTCTGGAATCTTCGTTTTCTGTTTCAGTGCTGACTCACCACTCTCTGATTCCCCCATGCCTTCCTTGGGTATTTGGGGTACTTTTTCAACACTGTAACAAAATACCTAAGAGAAACAACTTAAAGGAGGAAAAGTACATTTGTGCTCAGGGATTCAGGGTTCAGGGCCCAGTCACTTGGCCCTGTTGTTTCTGGACTATGATGAGACAGAACATCTTAGGAAGAAGCCTGTGACATCAGGCAGGAAGCAAAAAGGATCAGGGGTGGGTTACACACTTCAAAGCCATATTCCAGAGACCTGCTTTTTCGAGCCGGGCTCTCCATCTACCATCATCCAATAATGGCATCAAATTCTGACTCCATCAAAGCATCCACTGATTCATGGGTCCAATCACTTCTGGATGGTTTGTATCAACAGCTGGGGACCAAAACTCCAACATGTGAGTTTTGCGGGTCACTCCATATCTAAATAACAGTGCCCATATGTCAGCAGGGTAGCAGTGGGCAAGGTTGGTTAAATGCAGGATTTGAGATTAAATAGTCCTGTTGGAAATGAAGCTGTTTAAGCACTCCAAAACTATGAAAAACTTAAGACACAGATCCTTAATGGTTTGTTAACAAGGCTGTGTAGTAATTGAATGATTGAATCCTTGTGAAGAGCTTGGCACATGCTAAGTAAGGAAGATGTGTTGCTGATGTTGCTGATGCTTCAGTCCACTGTGGCTGACCGTGAAGCCACACTGTTCTTGGTAATCTGGTCTCTACGTCCTTGAGCAGACCTCACCTAAGCAGTAACAGTGGCAGACGTAGGAGACAGCTAGGACTACCTAAACAAAGTACCACCGCTTAGCTGACCTATGTGGAGGAGAGTTACTTTCTCTTAGTTCTGGAAGCTGGAAGGCCTATATGTTTGTAGCACAGGATTTGGCTTCCAGTGAGGTCTTCATTCCATCTTCTCACTGCTCCTCACAAGGCCTTTCCCATATGGGTGCATAGAGACAGGAGAGCCTCCAG
Organism: Rhizomys pruinosus; assembly: GCA_009823505.1. NCBI lineage: Eukaryota > Metazoa > Chordata > Mammalia > Rodentia > Spalacidae > Rhizomys > Rhizomys pruinosus. Next base: position 2,256,190 of record VZQC01006772.1, read on the forward strand.
ATTCTCTCCGGCGTCACTTCTTGTAAGGACCCTGATCATTCAAGTCTCACACTTAAGAACCCTTTGTACATCTCTGGAAGACCTACTTGCAGATACAGCTACACAGCAGCTTACAATTTCAACGTATGAATTTCAGAGAAACTAATATTCTGACCCTAAATATTCTCAAATAATCCAAGCTCCCTCACCCCCTCAGAGTCTGAGTTCACACAATATAACATCTGGGACCCTGGAATTGCAGAAACAATCTGAGGAACAGAAAGAATACACACTCTAATTCACTGACTGAGCAGCCTGAGCTAAGCTGTCTCAGAATGGCAGCCCTAACTGAAGCCTGGCAAAGACTTTTCTCCCTAGTGCAGCTACATGCATTCTGTTCATAGTGTTTAGTGTTGTATTAACAAGTTCAAAGACACCATGACTTTTGTAAATTAAAGCTCACCTTTCTTGGGTGTCACTTCCCTTCCATGTCTAGAAGACACTATCTAATAGCAGGTGTCCAATTACACTGGCCGTTACGCTCTTTCGCATGGTCTCATGTGATGTTCCCAGAGCCTTAAGTGTAGAGGTTCCACTATAGATTTATCTACTGGATTTATCTACTGGGGCTGGGCACTCCATGGTCACTCACTCTGCATTTTGACCAGTGCAGATCTCTGTAATGGTTTTCATTTGTTGCTTTATATATAAAAATAATAATTTAAAAAGAGGGCATGAAATTTAGAGGGAATGATGTAATGTTGGATGAGTTTGGGGGAGGAGGGGGAAATTATATATATATAATACTGATATGAAATTCAAAACTCGGGATTCAACAATTTATGAGAACACATCGCTCTTCTTTTATCTATCAGTGTTATCCAGGATTACTGAGTTCCTTTTTAGTCACAAAGTATCTTTCTTCAGTAACAGTGTGACACTAAGTACATCATCAGCATGTTCGACCTTCAGAGTTCATTCACATGGGGTCATGTAATTAAATGTAGAGGCTGAAAAACCTTCAGCAACAGTTAAAGGTTTCTGGACATGCCATGACCGAACATTAATCCAAAAGTCAAGCACATGATGAAGCTGTGGTATTTCTGGGAAGCTGTGGTGTTTCTGGGCGTGCTCACTGGTGTTGCATCACAAAGTTTCACTAAGGCCTTGGTTCTGAACACACAGCATGTACCTAACCCCCCTGACCCCCGACACAGAGCAGCACCAATGAAATGAAATGCCTTAGACTATAGTGTATTAGGAACTGTAGTTTCCCACCAGCATCCCTCAGCATATAAGTGTTAAATTAACCTCAAATCTTTGGATTGCATTGCATTAGAATATTTCATTGTAAAAAAATTGCTGTTTGAGATACTGACTTGTTTTGTAAAAAAAACTAATGACAAAATGGTCAGATTGAAAATAGGAATGTAGACTATGAATTAGTGCATAAAGATAGATAGATAGATAGATAGATATAGATATAGATATAGATATAGATATAGATATAGATATAGATATAGATATAGATATAGATATAGATATAGATATATGATGCACACTCCATGAATGTGTTAGCCATATTTTATGTTATTTGAAGGGTTGAAAACTGGCTGGAACCATTTCTTGGGGCCGTTTACTCTGCATCTCATAGACAAAACTTTTTTTTTTTTGAGACAGGGTCTCCCTATAGCCCCAGCTAGCCTAGAACTCACTCTGTAGACCAGGGTGGCCTTGAACTCACAGAGATCTGCTTGCCTCTGCCTCCCAAGTGCTAGGATTAAAGGCATGCACCACCATACCAGCTTAATGATGGTTCTTAGCTGCCATGTAAGTGCTGGGAATAGAACCTGGGTCCTCTGCAAAAGCAGTCAGTGTTCTTAACACTGAGCCATCTCTCCAGCCTCCAATAGACAAAACTTTTTAAATGAAGTACTAGCCTTCTCTATCCAGGTTTAAAATATATTCCTATGACTGAGAATGTTGGCAAATCTATTTTTAAAAATCAATCTTATTTAATTCACCTTTGTTCTTAAGAACTAAGAGTAAGGAATTTCTCAGTGAGTATTTCCAGTGGTTGTTCTGATTTTAGAAGTTGAAAGGGGGGGAAAGATGGCACAATGAACAAACAGCTACCATATGGGCTAAAAAAAAAAAAAAAAAAACATTTTAAAAAAATAAACCCTTTGGTTTTGGCAGATTCTTAGAGTGGACCCATTAAACAAATTATAAAATTTGAAGTATGCATTGACATGAAAATTTAGACTATTTCACGTGTATTTAGACTCATAACTGGTCAACATGCAACAAATAAAAAATTCCAGAGTACTCAGCCCTAATTGGAGCATCTATGTCACACCCCTAAGCCCAAGTATCAGGGATTCAGAAGAGGGAGAAGAGAGATTTTAAGAAGTAGAGGTGTTCGGCGACTAAGAGGAAAGTGTTCTCCAGACACCAGGCCAGTTGCACATATGAACTCGATGCAATTGCGACGGCATGCACAAGACCTGCTGCAGCTCAAGCCACACAATCCCAGCATGCCTCCATGAGCTGAGCAGGAAGTCCTGCCTCTACCAAGGAGCTACTGGCATATGATGGCTGCTGGGAGACAAAGAGTCTGTTTTCTTTAACGGTGTACTACTGGTAGGTGAACCATGTTCTAGGGCTGACCACTCTGGGCAACACAAGTTGACTGATGGGCAGTAGGGGAGGGGGAAGACAGGTAAGGTGGGTAGGAAGGTGGGGGTGGATCTGGGATGTTCTGGGAGAAGGAAGGAATATGATAAAAATGCATTATATAGAACTCTCAAAGAATAAGTTAAAAAAATAAAACATATCTGTAGAGCAAAGAATATCTTCTAGGTCACCAACTCCAGTGACCTTACCTGGAAAGCTATTCTTTGACATGAAAGCAATAAGTTTTGGTTCTGAATCTCAACTCTGCCACATGCCCCACACAACAGTGGGTTGGCTGGTCTTTCAGGGCCTTGGTCTCTGTTCCTATGAAATAGGGATAACCCATACCACAAGGATTATTACTAGATCACATTGACAGCTGAACACACGTTTCAAGTATAACATACCAGTGCAATCTGCAGCACCTTTTAGATATTTCATGCCATGAAAGTCTTGTCCTTTCTTCCCAAGAGCAAATTCTGATAGTACATAATTGTTTCTCCTCATGGAGCAGGTTTGTTATGAAAACATTGTAACTGTCCTATTTCAGACCTCTAGGTCAGGCTGAGCTTGTCCACTATGTAAAGAACTGGGTGGTTCTGTAAAGTGCCATCCTTGACTGGACCAAGGAGGGATCCTGAACTAGGAACAGTGCTGTCCTCTTAAGGTGACTCAGCAGGCTATCCAGTTCTGTCTCCCTTGAAAAGCACAGTTAGTAGGATGCAGGCAAGACCTTTAAATGTGCCTTGGGCCTTGAGAACTGGGGCGGGATCAGACCATCAGGTTAGCTCCATGAAGTCCACGCTCAGACGTCATAAGCCATGAATCCTGAATGTGTGAGTTGCATCAACTCAGGTGAAGGGATGCTGCTTAGTGAGCCTCTTCGCTAATTTGCACCAAGACTCCCATGTGCAGCCTCAGCCTGGAAGGGGAAACAGCTGAGCACTCAAGTCGAGGAGTTGGCCTGTTCCTTCTTTTCAACAATTCGAATTACCTGAGACTTCTCTGACTAGTTTATTTACATTCTTGGGGATATAAAATAAAGCCAAGGATTATTCATGTGGTCAATAAATGTGTATTAAACTCCTGCCATGGTTCTAGCAATAAATAAAACAAAGATTTCCTATGCTCCTAGATTTTATATACTACCTGAGAAGATGCTCAATAAATAACTATGTAAAAATGTGTCCTGTTAGGGCTGGGATAGAAGTTGTGGAGTCTGCCTAAGAGTACAATCTTTTCTTAAAGTGATGACTAGGCCCCAAAATTTTGTGTGTAAATTTCAATTTGAAAATCAAAGACTACATTATTATTTTTTTTTTTTTTGGTCTTTTCGAGACAGGGTCTCCCTGTAGCCCCAGCTGTCCTGGAACTCTCTCTTGTAGACCAGGCTGGCCTTGAACTCACAAAGATCCACCTGCCTCTGCCTCCCAAGTGCTAGGATTAAAGGCATGCGCCACCATGCCCGGCCAAAGACTACATTATTAATACTAAGTACTTAGAATTTTTTTGATGCACTTTCAAGACTTGGGGAGTAGGAGGGACTAAACATGTTCCACGAGAATGAGTTTCAGATTCCTAAGGAAATGCATATATTCTCCTTTGTAATTAACAGTAATAATTTGATGGAAATTTTTGTTTTAAGTTACTGGTTAAGTCTTGGATCTTTTTTTTTTTTTTTTTGTTTTTTTTTTGGTCTTTTTGAGACGCGGTCTCCCTGTAGTCCCAGCTGTCCTGGAACTCACTCTGTAGTCCACTTGAACTCATGGAGATCTGCCTGCCTCTGCCTCCCGAGTGCTAGGATTAAAGGTGTGCACCACCACACATGCCTTTGATCTGTTTAATCAGATAAATCTAAGACAAAATGGGTATGCTAGTCATTATCTACCATCCATTAAGTGTATGTCTGTGTACCACTTGCATACAGAAGCCCTCAGTAGTTAGAAGAGGACATCTAACTTCACCCTGAACTGGAGTTACAGGAGACTGTGAGCTGGGAAACAAACCCAGGCCCTGCACAAGAGCCATAAGTGCTTTTAACCCTGAACCATCTCTCTAGCCTCCCATACACTTATTTTGTCCTGTATTACTATTGAGAATCTGCCTTGTGTTTCAGTTAGTCCTCCTGAATTATTCATTCAAAACCACAAAAATTTAATCCATGTGTTCTTTTGGGTTACCCTGGCACTTAGAATCTGTATGACATTCAATTACTTTTCATATCCTGTGGGAACTACAAAGGTCTCTCTGGGAATATGTGGAATATCTTGGGGTTTCTATGACTCTAGTTACCTCTGGCTCCATTTTCCAGCTTCTGGTAATTCTTTTTCCCTTCTTCATTTTGTGTCTTGTCACTATATCTTTTATTTTCCTTGGGGCCTCATCTTTAGCAGACTCTCAGCCTATCAATACAAACACACATTCCATCCCACTCATACCAAAACATCACTGGGAGATAAACATTTACTGAAGGTGACATATTGCTAGAAAAATCTTTAGCAGACAGTCTAAAATTAGGCATTATTCTTCTCCACTTAATAACTAGCTTTTAAATAATATTGTCAACTTAAAATCCAAATCTTATAAATTGTCCTTGCTATCCCATACTTTCCCTTCATAGATAGATAGATAGATAGATAGATAGATAGATAGATAGATGATAGATAGATAGATAGATACTGATTATATATTCTTCTCCACTGCCTATTCTCTTCATTAATTTTGTTCATTTCTTTGAGGAAACATTTATATGTCACTCTATTCCCACCTTCTAATGCATCCTTAAATGCCTCACCTTTTACTTCTAATCATCTTATCAAGCTATTTTCCCCCAAAGAAATATAATTTCTTCCCTCAGTGGAAAAAATTAACAGTAAATTTCATTCTCTTAATTTTTCCATCTTAAAAAAAAAACTCTGAAAAGCACTAAGCTATTTTGAATGATATTTTGCAACCATCTCAATATAACCTCTCATTTTCCTGCTCAAGTGGAAAAGCATTGCGGGTCAGCCATCACCATCGCCCCTACCACCATGATGGTGTTTTAATAACAGATAGTTATATATTTGTGTATCATGTTCCTCTGGTTAAATAGGAAAATGAAATGGCAAGGCATTTCTTTAAATTACATCTGGCCCAGCTTAAAACAAGGATAAATTCAAAGCTAGGTTTGTGTGCTAAGAAGCATCCTCGGTGGGAAAATATTCAGCGATGGCCACAATCTCAACTAGTCTTTCAGGCTCAGGGAAGCCTAGTGACACAGTTTGAAATTGAAAATACTGAGTAGCTACATTAGTTCTGTATCATATGTAAACATGTGGTATCACTAGTGGCCAGAGCTGTGGTAAGGAACAAGCTAGGAAAATGTCATTTCTATATGAATTTAGATTTCACTGTCTCTGAGAATTAAGCTCATCCTTGACATGTGTCTGAGTATGTGCTTGTGTGCTGGTACCCATGTGTCAGTGGTTACGCACATGGACGGAGAAGCATTAGAACTGTCTGCAGCTCATACTGATGGGAAACTCTGAAAGAACCTAAACTTAAATGTCCACCCTACCTGGACTGTGGAGTGAAACACAGAGCATCAAAGATGACAACTCCTGTCCTATAGAAGCCTCCAAATATCAGGTTAGACTTATCAGCTCCAACCTGAGAATGTAGGCTAATGAAGAAAGACCTCCTTGGTAACACAAAACCCATGTTAGTAGGCAACAACTTCAAAAGATGTGTGAAATTGAAGGATGTTCTTTTTTATGGAAGGGAAAAATAAATCTGGTTAGAGGAGAAGAAAGGAGAGGTAGGAATGGGTGCACAACAGCCCAGTCTGAGAGGGACTTTCTTTCCCTTATCACCCCTAAACAGTGCTTGAGAAAACAAAGGACCATCTGTGCAGAGTGTAGGGTGGGGACAAAGGCCAGACTGGGGCAACGAATTGGGTTCATAATCTTGCCCTGTTGGAATCCTGAAGGACAGAACCAATTAGTAACACACTCTTCCAGCAAATCCAGGCTGTGAAAGGCAGTGTTCCCTGCAGAGCTAGAAGCAGTGAGACAGCATGAGATGAAGAGTAAGATGTGGGGGAGCCACTTCCAGAAGGTGGCTTGGGAGGAGGAGCAGTCTAAAAGTTCTATTCCCCAATGCATCAGAGAACCACGAGCATTGGCGGACATGGGAGGCTGAGGCTTGGCTTATTCTTGGCTCAAGAGCCCAATGATTTTTCGCACTCAGATGCTTCAGCAACGCCAACTGGTGGATAAAGAGCACTGCATAACAGTGACCTTCACTAAAGAAAAGACTTCTTTAATACACATCCATAAGCTCATCCAATTTAAGGAGAGGAAATAAGACCACTTTGGGAGCTGCAGTCTTGGAGTTAAACTGTTAAAGATACTTTGGAAGTACATGATAGCTATGACTTTTAATAATATGAATGAATTTCCTGCAGTAGTCAAGTGGTTTTCAACTATAAAAGGACTAACATTTACAAGATGCATTGCTTTAGAAATCTATGGATTTGATGAGAGAGATGATGATTAATTTCTTCACTGAGGAAGTGCCTGAGGGAGACTCAGGCCTCGTGTCACCTGCTATTCTTGAATCGCCACCACCGAGGAGGACACATTCAGCACATAATCCACATAGACGCCCCTCCTATGGTCCCTGTAGAGATAACCTGTTACAACTTCGTTTTCATGTCTTTGGTGAATTCATGTCTTCAATAATCAAGACTTCTTTCAGAATTCAGTGGAAAAGAGACAACCATATCCCTTTGCTAGACATGACATCTCTGATGTCATAGACACAGGTATACAGGAGGCAGCTGGTAAACTATCCCCAGTACAGTACTGTTCATCCAGCAGTCCAAAAGCCAATGCACCTGACACTACATCGAGATGTTTGATTTCATGTGTCAAGGAACTAGGACGTGGACTCTAGATATTTGACCCAACATTATTCTAGATGTCCCTAAAAAATAGCTGTTTTTTAGATTAGATTAACATTTAAGTTAGTATACTATGAACAAAGGAAAGTATCCCTTGTAATGTGTAGCCTCCCACTATGAGCTGAAGGTAATAATAATAATAATAATAATAATAATAATAATAATAATGGCTCTCTGGAGAAAGGAAATGTGCCCACAGTTTGCACTCCAAGTGCAACACTGCTTCTTCTTTAAGGGTTAAGTGTGTAGGAGTGAGGTATTCCTCTCTCCTCCCCTCCCCTCCCTTCTCTTTCCCTCCCCTGTTCTCCTCTCCTCTCTTCTCCTCTCCTCTCCTCTCCTCTCTCCCCCTTTCTCCCCTCTCTTCTCTCTCTCTCTCTCTCTCTCTCTCTCTCTCTCTCTCTCTCTCACTCTTTCTCTCTCTCCTTGGTTTCATTTCTCTGGACAACCCTAACTAAGAGATATAAAGAATGACCTGCATTATGGTTATCCCACTGAAACAACTCAAGGGATTTTATAAATCAAAAGACTGCGCCAGCGTATAACTTCAGTCATTTTTTCAAAATTCTCTCTCTCTCTCTCTCTCTCTCTCTCTCTCTCTCTCTCTCTCTCTCTCTCTCTCTCTCTCTCTGGAAAAAGAACCCTTGAAGTAAGACAGAAATTCCCATGCCTCCCATGAGTCACACTGTCACACAGATTCCCCTGATCAAAACCAAATGTCATATTGGTGCTTGAGAAATTTCACATAATTAGATGAGGGTTGAATAAGAGTCTCTCACTTGCCACAGCACGAGAGAGGGGATAAGAGAGGATAATTGGGGAAAGAAGGTTGGTGACACACACTGACACAAGGTACCTGGTGCAGAGCTTGGCCTGGTGATACAGCAGGCCCCACAGTGTTCAGACATCACAACGGCAAGAGAAGCTGTGAGCCATTCATCCCACCAGGGACTTCTCTGCTCATAAGTCACACAACGGCCCTGTAGCACAGGCGAGCTGTAAGAAAACCCTCATACCTTCCTACTTTTTACCCACAGGACAACCCCAAGGGCCCAGCATAAAAGCTAGGCATGTGGGAAGAAGAGATTTTCTACCTATTGACCATTGTTCTTTCTACCAGCTTGGTCAGACTGATGTATTTTACTGATACCTTTGAAATTCAGAAGAAATTGTAATTTGCTTTTTATATAAGATTCTTTACTAAAGATTTTAATTTATTACATAAATATCTTCCAAAACAATAAGCTATAACTCTTTTGACTAATGTATCCCTCTAATTGTCATTTAAATAATGCATTGCAATGTACAAAATAACTGGGGTAAAATAGAATTTAACGAATATATCATTCAAGAATAGGTTGGAGTTCAGTGATAGAACACTTGGTTGGCTTGTGCAAGGCTCTGGGATTAATTTCCAAAACAATAAAAAAATAATGAACACATCTAAGGACAACCATGGCTGTTTACTTATAATTTATATATCTATAACATTACTGATATGTCGTGACTATTATAAAACAGATGTAAGAAGAGGAAGGCATTCCAAAGAATGAAATATCTTCACCCACAGGGTCTTACCATCTGGTGCTAGGGAGAGCCACAAGCAAGGGCAAGACCCTCTAATGTTTGGGGAGTCTCTGGCAGCTCCCTGACCAACAATTCCTGGGGAGGTATCTTGTACCTAGTACTGAGATTTTCATTTTAAATCTCTGGCTTCTGGGATTACCACTGTCACCCATGCAGGGTATCTCCATTCAAACTGCTTTTTTAAAATTATATCTATTGATGATATCATTGATATCATTTAAATTATATCTATTGATACCTTATAAAGTTATAGATTTCTACATGGCTTTTTTCATATATCCTGAGTTTTTGTTGACCCCCCCAACCCTCACTTACCCTAGGGGAGAATTTACTACTGATGTTTTACTAAATGAACATGCAGTGGCATTGTCTTCTAAGTATTAATGTTTATACCCATAGACTAGTATGTCCTCACCAGGCAAGGGAAGGGGATGAGAGAGAGTAATGGGAAGGCAATTGTGATCAAAATGCTTTCTAAACATGTATGAAACTGACAATGTTTTTTAAAGTAAGAAGGAATAAAGACTAGAGAAAGAATAAACGTTAGTGTATCTAACATTCTTTATCTGTATCGCAGTAGGTGGTTTGTGTGGGTTCCACTTGAGCATTCTGCAACAGAAAACACCTCTTCAGTTCCAGCTTTATGAGCTCCTATCTAATATTAATCTACTGGAAATGCAAAAGTGATAACCTCACTTTAGCTTGCTAAGTATAAATCACTCCAAAGAGGTCTAGCCTATCATCATAAAAAATTGTCACAGAAATTTCTTCATAATAGGGACATCATAAAAATCTCCAATTCTTCTTCTGCCTTGTATGTTTCTGGGTAAAGTGGTTCCCTAAAGCCTGCAGGAAGTCACTTCAGCATTTGCTTGGAGCCTAGCTTCCTATCTCTCAATTTAGTACACTTAGCTTTGATGCTTTTTTTTTTTTTTAGTGGCACCTAATGTTCAATTTCTGTGCCTTAATTTTGTTTCCACTCTCTTCTGCAATACAGATTTAAAGCTCCAAGGGGAGGTTGTGTTCCTCTCATTCCTCCACACACTGCAGGTGACCCTTAGAGTCATGTTTACCCAATTGTTCAGAGGATAATAATTCACCACCTCACTCAGGTCCAAGAAAGCAAGATAAGTTTAGTGGTGGCAAACAAATTGTGGTGGCCTTTATTCATAATGCATTTGCTTGAAATGTCAGCTTGCTGCAAATATATGCCAGGGGCCAACAGAACACAACAATGACTAAGGGTTCGTGACACAGTGTTCCACAAAGTTTACTGGCCACATCTCTGAACTTCTAAGGGGAAGGACAAGGACAGCCAGCTCCAAATGCAAGCAGCCCAACAATTTAAGGAAGGCTAAGTGTGCCGTCAGTGCTTCTCGGCTGAGAGAGATGCACTTGCCCATCATTGCACAAATGGAGGAGCGGGGTCTCTGAATGCTCCGTATGTTGTTGTGCTGGATAGCTTTAGTGTCAATTTGACACATCTGAGTTGAAGGAGTCTCAATTAGGGAATTATCTCTATTGGGCTGACCTGTGGCCATGTCTGTGTAGTATTTTCTTGATTGTTGAAGGATGTAGGAGGAGGGCCCAGCCCACTGTGAGTGGTGCCACCTCTGGACAGGTTGTTCTTTACTATATAAGAAAGCAAGCTGAGCGTGGGCTAGGGGAGCAAGCCAGTAATCTTGTTCCTCCATGGCTTGTGCCTTGGCTCCTGCTTCTAAGTTCCTGCCCTGAGTTCCTACCTTGAGCTCCTTAAATAATGAACTGTGACCCAGGAGATATAAGCTAAATAAACCCTTTCCTCCCCAAGTTGGTTTTGTCAGAGTGCTTTGTCACAGCAATTGAAAGCAAACTAGAACAGTTATAAAGGCCTATAGATGTCACTAGACCACAGATTTCCAGTCAAGAGACTCAGAACGAAATAGTCAGGGCTAGAGTGATGATACCATTGTCAGCTACTGCTCCAATGCACAGAGAGTCACTGTAAAAGATGCATTTTGTGGGAGGAGCATGCCATTGCAGAGGACACTGTTTAGCTTCAGCAGAAGTAAGTGACTTGGAGGTGGAAGTAAGCTTTGATAAGCTGTTTATTTCAAACCCTTTCATTTTACAGATGAGGAAGAAGGGCAAAATGACTGTTTTGACAGAGGACCCGGGGTTCGATCCCCAGCACCCACGTGTTGGCTGAGAACCATCTGTAACTCCAATTCCAGGAGAACTCCAGTTCCAGGGGAATCTGACACCCTCTTCTGACCTCCGCAGCATTGCACGACACGGTGCACAAACCTACATGCAGACAGTACATTCATACACATTAAAAAAAAAAGACTGTTTTGAAATATACCGACAGCTAGTTAAAGAACTGGGATTTAGTTCAGAACAAGGAAATGAAGGAGCCAACACCAAGAACTAATTCATTCTCAGCCACCTCTTGTTGGTGAAGCGTATAAGTTTTAAATAACTGGGGAGGCAGAGTAGAGAACCTAGATGATTGCCTGATCATAAGAGCTAAATTAAAAAAAAAAAAAAAAAAAAAAAAAAAAAAGAGCTAAAATTTTACTTTTTGATGCCAAAAGTTTTAGCTGGGCGTGGTGGCGCATGCCTTTAATCCTAGCACTTGGGAGGCAGAGGCAAGCTGATCTCTATGAGTTCAAGGCCAGCCTGGTCTACAGAGAGAGCTCCAGGACAGCTGGGACTAAAGGGAAATGCTGTCTCAAAAATACCCCGCCCCCCGGGGCTGGAGAGATGGCCTAGCGGTTAAGAGCGCCGACTGCTCTTACAGAGGACCCGGGTTCGATCCCCAGCACCCACATGGCGGCCGAGAACCGTCTGAGACTCCAATTCCAGGAGAACTCCAGTTCCAGGGGAATCCGAGAGACCCTCTTCTGACCTCCGCGGCATTGCACGACACGGGTTCACAAACTTGCATGCAGTCAGTACATTCATACACATACGGAAATAAATAAAATTAATAAAAAAAATTTAAAAACAAAAATACCTCCCCCAAAAAAGTTTAGACTTTTATTGACACTATTCAACCTTAGAATTACATATTTAAATAGACCTGGTCATTGCTCTAAACATCTGCCCATATAGGTCATTTCAAATATTTTCCATTAGCCTAATACATACAGATTTGCATGATGCATTTATAAACATACAGATTTGCATTCCCAAAATGGGCACAGATTAGTCAGATTGCTCAGTAATTTGTTTCTTTCGCTCAGCAATGTATCATGCAAGTTTCCTATAGCCATTTGCATAGATCTGCCTTGAGATTTTTAATGGTAATACATTCCATGGCACATATACACTAATATTCTATTGAGAGAAAAGTAGGTCAGTTCTAATTAGTCACACTTAAAGAATGCTGCCTTGAACATATGAACCTCAGTTGAGTTGATATTCTTTAGGTAGGGTATGTAAAGTGGGCCTGCTGGTCTGTAGAGTGTGGTTATTTTAATAAGACTTCTATCAGAGATGTTTGCAACTTTTCCTATGACAGAATTTTCTCCACAAAATCAAATAAAATTGTTCAGAAACTACTTTTGTCAGATGCTGACCTGCACCCCTGGTGCAGTATTTTCTTTTTTCCAGCGGCCACTTTCAAGATCCCTTAGTGATAGAGCTGGCTTTCCCCATTTATCTTGAAAACCAATATAATGAATGACAAATGAGCACATGTCAATGAATATTCATGATCCCTGGTACAAGTGTCTGGAAATGACTTTGATTTTCAAACTCTGACCTAGTTATGACCCTCAAAATTAAAATATTGTACAGTGATGTAAAACAGTTTTATAGCACAGTTTGCAAAGCAAGAGAAGATACCAAAGGTGTCACATTCGTTGGCACTGGCTCGCTCTGTATCCTCCTCCTCCTCCTCCTCCTCCTCCTCTTCCTCCTCCTCTTACTCCTCCTCCTCTTCCTCCTCCTCCTCCTCTTTTTCTTCTTCTTCCCAGACATTTACTAGGGATCATGGGTCATGTGCAGCGCATACCCTGAGACACTCAGTTACTTCCCTAATTCCACTTATGTTCAAATACACTGCAGAAAACCTTTCTCTTATCCAATGAGTACACTGTGGGATTTGAAGTAGGAAGACTTTAAATTGAGGAAGAAAACTAATGTTTCTGAGAGCATCCACACATGTAGGTACTCTCTATGGCCACTGCTCCTGCCAAGGAACATATCTCCCAGCGAGGACTATGCACAATCCACCCCAAACGAAGATTTCTGAAAAAGCTTACATAGCCAACAAACTCAGATCTTCCAGTCCTAAAATCTACGCATGCTCTGTTTTCCAAACTGTGTTTGGAATTGTCTAAGCTATACCAGATCACATAGCTGAGAAGAGCCCAGAAACGTGTCAAGACTTTTCCAAAGCCCACAGAGCTATTAATATCTCCAACCTTTGATTCCATCTCTAATTTAGTGAAATTGGTGAAATCATTGGGTTCAGTGAGATTTTGCAACTAGGCTTGTAGTTGAAAGCAGGCCACCTGTGGCTGCATTGTCTTAAATTGCCAGCCTGCTCATCCACACCTGACGCTGCCCCCTAGGTGAGAGCAGCTTGTTGTACAACTCCTGAGACAAGCTCGTGATGTAGGGCTTGTGATGTTTACAGTAGGGGATGCAGGGCATCTGGGATTGGGCCCTGAGAGATGACATCATTCTGTCTATATAGGTGAGGTACTGTATACAATAAAGTGGATCTTCATTACCACCTGACAAGATCTCCGGGTCTGTTAATTCACGTGCGATTCAGGTGCTGTCTAACTGTAGATCATTCAGATCCACAGTTGGGTTTCAGCTAACACAATTGCTTAAGGAGGCATCACCCCCTGAGCCAGAAGTAAAGATCTAAGGATAATCAATCCCTTAGCTTGGGTGAAGGCTACATAGCAAGGGTCTTGAGCAAGGGGTAACCAACCCTTAGACCAGGTTCAGCTACCACCATTAGGCCTGTGGAGTCACAAATTTTGTAGTCGTCAGCTGCTGCTGAAAGGTCACCAGCCTTTCAGAATAGCTACCAGCTTTGTTGGCAGTCTTAATCAGCAATAGGGTGGGTGACCAGCTCCCCACATTACTATCAGTGCTGGACAACTAGCACCTCCACCAGCAGCAGCCCCCACATAGGATGAAACATGACTGTATATATGAAAGTGGATTTGCAGCTCTTTGACCCACTTCAGAGTTAACTGTGTTTCTATTCACCCCCTAGGGGCTGGTTTATAATATGGATGCTAACTATAATATGGATGTTTAATACGTTTCATTTCCTGTTGCTGGGATAAAATATCCTAACAAAATCAACTTGGGGTAAGAGGATTCATTTGGCTTGCAATTCCAGGCCCCATCATTGTGGGGAAGTCAAAGTGCATGAACGGAGCCAGTCACCACATCCACAGTCAAGAGCAGCGCAAGGCCGGATGGATGCATGCTTGTGTCAGGGAGGACGATGGATGCATGCTTGTGTCAGGGAGGACCAATGGATGCATGCTTGTGTCAGGGAGGACCGATGGATGCATGCTTGTGTCAGGGAGGACTGATGGATGCATGCTTGTGTCAGGGAGGACCGGTGGATATATGCTTGTGTCAGGGAGGACCGATGGATACATGCTTGTGTCAGGGAGCACCGATGGATGCATGCTTATGTCAGGGAGGACCAATGGATACATGCTTGTGTCCGGGAGGACAGAGGGATGCATGCTTGTGTCAATGAAGATGGATGGATGTACACTTGTGCTGTCTGAAATTTCATATTTCATGAGAACTTTTGGGAGAATTTTTATTTGTTTTTTAAAGTACTTCTAATTTTTAATGTATATTTTAGTGAGTTTTATGCATCTCATATGAATATATCTTAATCAAATTTAGACCTGCCCCCATCTGCACCTCCTATAACCACCCCCCACACACCAGATTTCAAGCATTCTGTCCTATATCTTAAGGCCTAGCTGGTCAACCATAAAGAATCACTGAATAAAAAGTAAGCTTACCTAAGATTTCTGCTCAAATTTGCTTTCAGTTGCCAACTGCATTTGAATCACAGAGATTTCTACTTCAGATACACATACTACATAGTTTCCCTCATTACTAGGAATTTATGAACTATCAGAAGGCTCCTATTTTATTTAAACTATTCATCGGAATGCAGAAAGCTAAGTAAGTTTAAGTAAAATTTACTAAACGCACATAAAGGAATTCAATGCCTGTCTTCCACCTTTGAGTTAAAGGCCTTGGGTTAGCAATTATGCACTGGTTTCTTTCCCATTAAATTGTAGATGAATTAGAAATAGTATTAGTCAAATACCAAAAATAGTATTCAAAGAAACCAAAGAAAGCAAATACAGTTCAGTTTTCTTTTGAAATTATCTTCTACGTATTTTTCTACAACTCTTCTATTTAACAAAATCTATTCTAAAGTTCCTACTCTACAAAACCAGCTATTTGCCTGACCCTTTTAAAATTAAAAACAAGGGGGCTGGAGAGATGGCCTAGCGGTTAAGAGCGCCGACCGCTCTTGCAGAGGACCCGGGTTCGATCCCCAGCACCCACATGGCGGCCGAAAACCGTCTGAAACTCCAATTCCAGGAGAACTCCAGTTCCAGGGGAATCCGAGACCCTCTTCTGACCTCCGCGGCATTGCACGACACGGGTGCACAGACCTGCATGCAGACAGTACATTCATACACATTCGGAAATAAATAAAATTAAAAAAATTTAAAAAAAAATTAAAAACAAATAGCCTATGTGGGCTTAGATATACCAACCCGAGTGCCTGGTAATTCTTACTAGAATGTTCAAAGAATTATTCAAAGAGCTCTGATATTAGGGACTTTGTTTTCCATTGTCTCTCTTCTATAGAATGAACAGAATGATATTTATGAAAGATTGACTGGGACCAATTTCCTAACTGTAGAATCAACAGTAATCTCACTTGTTCAGGGTGGGAGGAAGCAAGTCATTCTCTTGCTTTCCAAATTTGGTAGAAATCTCTGCATTTTAATGAATTCAAAATAACATAGGAGATTTAGGGACTTTTTGGCTTCTGAAGATGCAGGGAAGAGTCACATTTTCTAGAACTTCAGAGTAGCAGAGACCTGATCCTGCCCCCCTACAGACCCACAATAGCACAAGACACAAGGTAACTGGTCATCCGTCATCCCAGCCCTCCCAGACTCCTGGTTTCCAACCAGCTTCAGCTGTCACAGTTGCTTAGAGTCCATAGAGCTGTTTTTAGTTACTCATTCAAATATTTATAAGGAGCAAGGACTGCAGTTTGCTGTCTGGTAACAACTTCATTTCCAGCTCACACCCAGCTCGTCCTTGAGGGCTGCATCTGTCCACTCGGATTGGAGGTTAGACAGTCATGTGGCCTTTCAAGGATAATGGACTTTTCTTGGGAATAGGCAGAAGAAACATGTTCCATCTTTTATCTTTGCCTGGCTGGATGATGAAAATAATTGCAAAAGACAGTTATGGATTATCAAAGGGACAAGTGAAAGCATCAGACCCACATCAAGCCTTGCTCTGTGCTCCCTGGGAAGGCAGACCCTTTCATTGTTAACCTGTGAGACTGTGTACACCCCAGGAAATCCTAAAATAGCAACATATTAGCACAAATATTTACTCAACAATATTGTTCTTGGTTATAATAATGAAAAACTCTTGATGTACCCTTGGAAGAAACGAAGGGACTGAATCACTCTCCTGCATACGAGAAGCTGCCTTTTTATTGTGATCTCTTTGTTGCTTCATTAAAACTGTGATTAAACGAATACCTTACATAGAAAAATTTCACTGATTAAAGGTTAAAATCCAATATGTGAATTAACTACAATAATACTACAAATAAGCAACAGTATAATACATAGGGTATAAATGCCTTAGGAACAGCCACTGTGCACTCCATCATCTGAGATGTAAAAAATAATCTGTTGAGAAACTTCTCTAATATAACTTTGTGCATTGACATTAAAACTGAACTATTCTGGCCACAACGTCATATACATATCCAAAGAAAGGGGTCAAATTTTCACTCACTTACCCTTCGTCTTAAACAGCACTGTGTCTTTTGTGTGTGTCCTTTCTCCCAGCACTCCCTTAGGCTTTGCACAGTTCCCCTGAACATGAATCCATTCTCTGAAAAGGCCAAGCAGGTGCACTGTGCATTACTTCTTCAGACTAGGAGAAAACACAACCTTGTCTGAGGCATGGTAAAAGGAATTTCAATCTCGCAGCCCCTGCCAGATAAAAACCTGGAAAAGACCATTAATCTCGTTTGTTTTCATTAAAGCAACACTTGTTATCACAACTTCAGTTAAGGAAGTGCCAACATTTATGCCAGCAAAATTAGTTCTTAAAAAAGGACACTCTTGGTACTACAAACTCTACATCATTGCCTAGGTCTTAACATGTTGGAATGGAGAAAGGTGTGTGTATGAATACTTGATGGAATAAACAACTCCTTGAATAACATCTGGTGGGAATTATAATATAATGTGAATTCCTATAAGAAGCACCACTGTTTCACAGATCTTTATCCTTTAAAGATTCTCCCCCTCTTCTACCACCAACATGTTTCTTCCATTTTTGTAAGGTGAAAGTCCAAAAAAACTGTAAATATTTACTGATTCCTATTAACCTAAAAGAGTTCCATGAGTGAGCACCTTCACTACCATGGACTCTAGAGGAGACATATGTTAGCAGCAGGCTATGAATTAACAGAGACCATAAAATGAAGTCTGCATTAAATCAGCACATACGGGCTGGAGAGATGGCTCAGTGGTTAAGAGCGCCGACTGCTCTTGCAGAGGACCGGGGTTCGATCCCCAGCACCCACATGGCAGCTGAGAACCTTCTTTGACTCCAGTTCCAGGGGAATCTGACGCCCTCTTCTGACCTCCATGGCATTGCATGACACAGGTGCACCAACCTCCATGCAGACAGTATATTCATACACACAAATAAATGAATAAATAAAATTTAAAAAAATCAGAACATACAATGCAGCTGGGAGTCTGGCAACCATGACCTGTTCTCCAACTAGCCAATACTAGTTTTCCAAGGAACCCAGATAACAGATTCAAACCAATATTTCAGAAGTGTCTTCCACACTAAAAGAAAATATCAATTTCAAGCAGTAGAATAAAGCAAATCATTATGATTTAGTAGTAGGGATTTACTGTTTAAAAACAACCTATGTACTATAGCTGCATCAAAGTCACACTATCAAAGGCACTTCTCTCTCCCACGCCAGCACTGAGAGTCCAGAAAGTTCATCAGTCTTAGGATATGAAATTACTTTCAGAGACAAGTTCTCCATGCCAAGTTGTTCAATGAATGCAAGATAATGACACACTTAATTACTACAGTCATTTATTGAGGACTTTGCAATATGCCAAGCACTTGACAAATGTCATGCTGCTTAATAGTCACAAGGAAAAGTCTGCAAGGAAAGACTATCTCCATTTTATGAATGAGAAGACTGAGGTTCAGAGATGATATGTCAAATGGCCAGGCTCATTCTAGCAAGTGGTAGAATTAAAATGCAATCCTGCACTACCTAAGTATAGCCTAACTGCACTTTCCATTATGCAACACTGTGCCACTTTCAGAAGCAATTGAATTAATAGTGGCTGGGCACTGTCCTGATACTTGTGGGGACAAAGATTCATGGAACATGTTATCCATCAAGGAGAATCTCTCTGGAAGGATGACTCCAGTACTTTTTAATTTTTTTATTTATTTTTTTATGTGTATGAATGTACTGTCTGCATGTAGGTTTGTGCACCCGTGTTGTGCAATGCCGCGGAGGTCAGAAGAGAGTGTCTGATTCCCCCTGGAACTGGAGTTAAAGAGGGTTCTCAGCCACCATGTGGGTGCTGGGGATCGAACCCGGGTCCTCTGCAAGAGCAGTCAGCGCTCTTAACCACTAGGTCATCTCTCCAGTCCCGACTCCAGTAACTTTTAAAACCACCCTTATGCAGCAGGTGGTGAGTGACACAGAGAACACAACATGCAGAGATCGAAAGACTGTGGACTGCTTATCCCTGAACAGAACACCTATATCAAATTTCTGCCTTTCAAGGCCCAGGGTCATTGGGGAACAGGGAATTGGAAGATTGTAAAAGCCAGAACACGTAGATGGCCATAAGGAAAGAGAGTTTTCCAGACAGCTGGTCAGTTACTGTATTAGTTACTGTTCTGCTGCTGTGAAAAGCACTACAACCAAGGCATCTTAAAGAAGAACGAGGTTATTTTGCTTACCGTTCCAGAGGAACTAAGAGTCCATGATGGAAAGAGAGGCGCGGAGGCAGAACGTGGCCGGAGCAGAAAGCGGAGTAATCACATCTTCAAGCAGGCACAGGAAGCAGAGCATGACTGAAATTGGGACCAGGACGGCTTAAGAACTCTCAAAGTCCAGCCCCAGGGACGAGCCTCCTTCACAAGGCCCTGCCTCCTAAAATCTCCCAAAACAGCACCACCTACTGGGGACAAAAATGTCCAAATGCTTGGAGCCTGTGAGGGTTAAACCACAACGATGGTGACAGCGTGGACAATGAAAACTCAAATCAGAAAAAATCCGAGCATAGATGTGAGGAAGTGGGTAAGAAACCCCGACCTTACCTGAGGAGCTATTGGCAACCAATGCCTGCTGAAAGGGGAGACTAAGTCTCATTTAAGACTGAGACTCAGTCAGGCATGGTGGCTCACGCTTTTAATCCTAGCACTCAGGAGGCAGAGGCAGGCGGATCTCTGTGAGTTCAAGGCCAGCCTAGTCTACATGGTGAGCTCCAGGCCAGGTGGGGCTAAAGGGAGACCTGTCTCAAAAAGACAAAAAAAAAAAGTGTGACTCAGTAGGTTGACCAGGCTTCAGTGGATAAACCCACATTGAAGAGCACTTGGGGACACAAATCTGACTCAATAGAGTACAGAAATTTGGTTGGAGTTAGTAAGGGGGATACAGATATCAGAGGGAATCTAAATATGATGCAAATATATTGTATGAAATTCATAAAAATTCGATTTTAAAATTTAGTAAAAAATAAAAAAATCAAGACCACAAAAGCCAAAAAAAAAAAAAACAATAATAAAAAAAAAAAAAACCAAGTGGACAAATGGGCTGTGGCTTTACTTCTGCAGCCAATGGGAACCTCTAAGGAGAGGAAATCAAATGGAAGGAAAACACTTCTGAAGAAAAAAACAATGAAAAGCCATAATCAGTCATAGAAAAGCCCTTGTTACTTAGTAACAGAAAGAAGTTTGCATTCATTTCATGAAAAAGTTGGTGGATCCTGAATATGTTAGTAAAAAGTATGCACAGGTGGTTAGGGAGAAGAGCATTAGCACTCGTAATTCTTTGTTTATTTGTAAAAATGTTATATATATATAATTTATATAAATAAAAGTGATATTGACATATGAATGAATATTTTTATAAACCCATCTCTCTGTACAATGTATCTACAGCCCTATTATTATTTATTAAGATACGAATATACATTTATTTTAAAAAATCTATACAGAGGCTGGAGAGATGGCTCAGCAGTTAAGAGGACTCACTGCTCTTGCAGAGGGCCTGGGTTCGATTCCCAGCACCCACATGGTGTCTAAGAACCATCTTTAACTCCAGTTCCAAGGGAATCCGAAACACTCTTCTGACCTCTGCAGCATTGCATGACACAGGTGCACCAACCTACATGCACACAGTACATTCATACACCTTAAAATAAACCCATCTATACATAATATAAGGCTGAATAAACAAACATCATCAATGATATACAAACATAAAAAACATGAAATAAAAAATACACACTTAAACAGTAGTAAAGTCCACATTCATCCTCACGGACCCAGCAAAGTATGTTTTCTGCTGTTTATCCAGATGAGGCTGTTAATGTTTAGTTTACAAAAAGCAAGGGACTTCTCCAATTTAGTGTTAGAATTGGGATCAGACCCTGTTCCTTCTTACCCCTTGGATTTCTTTACTTGGAATATTTTCTTTTTAAAAAAAAATATTTTATTCATTTTTTTTTTTTATGTGTATTGCCTGCATGTGGGTAGGTGTACCCATGTCCTGCAATACTCATGGAGGTCAGAAGAGGGTATTGGATCCCCTGGAACAGGAGTAATGGATAGTCATTAGCCAACATATGGGTGCTGGGAAGTGAACCTTGGTCCTTCGCAAGAGCAGTTAGTGCGCTTAACTGCTGAGTCATCCTCTGGACTCATCTTTTTTTTTTTTTTTTTCTTGAGACAGGGTCTCCCTGCTATAGCCCCAGCTGGCCTGGAACTCACAGAGATTCACCTAGCACTCATGATTCTTAACATGTTCTTGCTCTGTGCAACAGAGACTGAAAATTCTCCACCATGAGTATATAACCAATAATAAAAGAAAATGAACAGTTCATTCAACACTGACAGAGCTTTGCAAACAGTCACTACAATGGAGCAGAAACTGCTGCCAAGCCCAACACTGATAGGATGGAAGCTTATAGCAGAATGGGACCCAGCCTTTATCAGTCTTGGCTCACTGCTCGACAGATCTACTTTTATGTGAAAAAACTAGGAGTTACCATGCCAAAACTCTATTAGAATTGATCCATATCACCATTTGAAGCTCAGATAGATAGATAGATAGATAGATAGATAGATAATAAATAAATATTCAAATCTTTACATGATTTGCTCTCAACTGTTTAACAAATAGTTTTAGTCTTCATGAACTCTCAAATTGAAGGTCACTGAAAGGAAGAGTCAAACAAAGATACTGGACTGAACACAGCTCTATGATATTAACTAGGATATTTATTATGTATATGTTTATGAGTGTTCAGTGCTCATGTAGAGAAGAACCACGTAAAATAGCAGCTAGCTCTGTTGAATGTGTACCAGGTTTCAACAGTTCTAGTTTTTAAAGTAATACTCAAAGGAAATGATAGTGTCATTGTTTCTGTAAAAAAACGAAGGTGTGCTTCAGAGAAATTAATAGATCTTCTTAAAGTCTTCCACTTATTACTTATAGAGTTAAGATTTAGACACCAAACTGCTGGACTTCAAAGTTCACATTCTTGCCCCATTGAAAGCCGAGGGTCAACTCACAGGGAATGACCTCATCATCATCTATTATTGGATATGCATGTCAACTCTTAAGGATCAAACCAAAATCTTAATACAAAATATTTTAAAATCTTATAATATCCTAAGTTCTAAATCCAACAATAAAAAGAAAATGAATGAAAATATCTTCAGTTGTGTTTAGTGATACCTAATGGTATGATGAAGGATAAGATCAGCAATATCTCTTTGTAGAATAATCAACCTAATGCAATGTCTGGCACATAAGAAAATGTCTTCATTTTTCATCCATTCTGGAATGTGCTTTTTATCATATTTTCACAACTCAAAAAGAAGTGCTTCTCAAAATGCTCTCAGCCAGGTGGATTTGCAAAATAGTGCTCACTATCCATTCATGCTTGGACCTAGCTGGTATTCCTAGTGACCCAACTGGACAGTCACAAGCCATTAATATTTCAGTCAACAAACCATTGGGGGTTGATCAGAGGAAGGGCTATGAAGGCACATGAAAACCTCAAATAAGAAACTATCCATCACCAGGCATGTTGGTGCATGCCTTTAATCCCAGCAGTCAGGAGGCAGTGGGGTCTCTGGGAGACTGAGGCTAGCCTAGTCTACACAGCGATTCCAGCATAGCTATGACTACAGAAAGACCTGGTCTCAAAAAGATCAAAGAAAAAGGTAAATAAATAAACTATTCACCTAATAACCAGAATAAGTCAGATAGAAGAGATAAGTTCTAATGTTCTAGACTGCAGTTGAGTGACTATAGTTAACAACAGTTTATTAATATATTCTACAAAGAATAAGATGAGAAGAATTTAAAGGTTCCCCATACAAGAAAAATGTTAATTATCCTGATTTAATCATTATACGTTATACACAGGTTAAATGATCATACTATACTCATTAAATATGCACAATCTAAAAAATATTTTATTTGTTCTTTTTATTTTATTTTATTTTATCTTATATGTATGAGTGTACTGTCTGCATGCAGGTTTGTGCACCTGTGTTGTACAATGCCACGGAGGTCAGAAAAGGGCATTAGATTCCCCTGGAGCTGGAGTTAAAGACGGTTCTTAGCCACTATGTGGGTGCTGGGAATCAAGCCTGGGTCCTCTGCAAGAGCAGTTGGCACTCTTAACTGCTGAGCCATCTCCCCAGCCCCTGTTCTTTTGATTTTATATGTATCAGTGTAATGCCTGGATGTATTTAAGTGCACCGGCATCCTGCAACGCCCATGGAGGTCAGAAGAGGGTACCAGATTTCCCTGTAACTGGAGTTAAGGACTGGCCACTCTGTGCGTGCTGGGGATCCAACCTGGGTCCTCTGCAAGAGCAGCCAGTGTTCTTAACCACTGAGCCATCCCTCTAGGCCCAGATAAGTTATTTTAAATGAGATCCCAGAGACAATACTGGAGTATTCATTTTTGTTTGTGTGTTATATGTGTGTGTTGTACATCATGTATTGTGTTAGTGGAATAAGCATATGTGTGTAGCCTAAACATGTACAATTAAAAAAAATTAAAACTCCTCATTCTGTAAGAAAGTAAAACTGATACTATCAGAGGAACTCAACTCAACGACATAAATTAAGACTGGAAAGTGATCTAAATAGATATCAAAAAACACCTACACAAATAGTCAATTAGTATATGAAAGGTGTTCAGAATCACTTGTCCTCAAGGAGATAGAAATCAAAACCACAGTGAGACTCATCTCAATTGAGTTACAATGGTTATAATCAGAAAGAACAGCAAAAACAAATGCTGTTGATAATACAATGAAAGGGGAACTTGTATCTACTGCTGGAAGGGATGTAAATTCACACATCCATTAAGTAAATCACTAGGAAAGAGACTCAAAAGCTCAAACTAGAACTACCTTATGACCCCCCCCATGATGCCAGAGTTACTCTTCCCCCCATGTTCTTTGGAGCACTGTTTGCAAAAGCTAAGAAATGGAATCAACATAGCTGTCCATCAGTAGCTAAGTGAACAACAGAAATGTAACATATATACATATTGATATATTATCCATGTTAAAAATAAGCCAATCTCAGAAAATTCTTTCTAACTATATAAAATAACAATATAATGGATAGTGCCCTGCCATGTATGTGTGTGGGTCTTGTAAGTTGATAGCATGTTATCTAATTGAATGTGTCTCAGATTTTTATTTAATTATTATTATTTTTTTTTTGAGACAGGGTCTCCCTGTAGCTCTGGCTGTCCAAGGAACTCACTCTGTAGACCAGGCTGGCCTTGAACTCACAGAGATCCGCGTGCCTCTGCCTCCCAAGTGCTAGGATTAAAGGCGTGCGCCACCACGCCCGGCATTTATTTATTTCCGTATGTGTATCAGTGTACTGTCTGCATGCAAGTCTGTGCACCCGTGTCGTGCAATGCCGCGGAGGTCAGAAGAGGGTGTCGGATTCCCCTGGAACTGGAGTTCTCCCGGAATTGGGGTTTCAGACGGCTCTCGGCCACCATGTGGGTGCTGGGGATCAAACTCGGGTCCTCTGTAAGAGCGGTCGGCGCTCTTAACCGCTAGGCCATCTCTCCAGCCCCCAGATTTTTATTTTTTTATGTTTATCTTCTTTTTCTATTATATTTTAAGGGATTCACAATATAAGAGCACAGTTGTTCTCAGATCACATTGATGTTGCTCAGTTTGCCATACCATTAGGTAATTGGCACTAGCATCCACAGATGAGGGATACCATTTGTCGTTTGTTTTTCTGGGACTGTGTTACTTCACTCAGCATGATATCCACTAGTTCCAGCCATTTACCTGCAAAGCTCATGATGTCATCTTTCTTTACTGCTGCATAGAACTCCATTGTGTAGATCCCCCCTGTATTGCTCTTTTCGTTCAGGGTTGTTTTGGCTATTCGGGGTCTTTTGTTTTTCCAAATGAAATTAAGGACTTTTTTCCCAAGCCTGTGAAGAAAATCTTGGGGATTTAATTGGGATTGCATTGAATCTATACAAGAGTTTGGGTAGAATGGACATTTTTACAATGTTAATTTTCCCAATCCATGAGCATGGGAGGTTTTTCCATCTTCTGATGTCTTTTTCAATTTCTTTCTTTAAGGGTTTAAATTTTTGTTGTAGAGGTCTTTGGTGTCTTTGGTTAGGTTTGTTCCTAGGTATTTTATTTTTTTGAGGCTATTGTGAGTGGGAAGGTCTCCTTGAATTACTTCTTCAGTTGCTTGTTGTTGGTGTAAAGAAAGGCTACTGATTTTTCTAGGTTAATTTTATGTCCTGCCACTTTACTGAAGCTCTTAATCATTTCTAGGAATTTTCTGGTGGAGTTTTTAGCACCCCTTAAGTAAACAATCATGTCATCAGCAAAAAGGGATAGCTTGACTTCCTCTTTTCCAATTAGTACTCCTTTAATTTCCTTTTCTTGCCTTATTGCCCTAGCAAGTGTTTCAAGCACTATATTGAAGAGGAATGGTGATAAGGGGCAGCCTTGCTGAGTTCCTACCTTTAAAGGGAATGTTTCTGTCATTTCCCCATTTAGGATGATATTGGCTATGGGTTTCCTGTATATGGCTTTGATTACATTGAGGAATGATCCCTCCAATCCAATTCCCTCTAGGACTTTAAGCATGAAGGGATGCTGGATTTTGTCAAAGGCTTTTTCTGCATCAATTGAGATAATGGTGTGGTTTTTGTCTTTCAGTCCATTTATATGCTTGATGATATTCATTGATTTTCATATGTTGAACCATCCCTGCATCTCTGGTATGAATCCAACTTGGTCATGATGGATGATCTTCTTGATGTGGGTCTGTATGCGATTTGCCAGTATCCTGTTTAGAATTTTGGCATCTGTGTTCATTAGTGAGATGGGTAGATTTTATAAAATTTGTACATTTTCTGTATTTGCAGGAAATGCATTTAAATCTTACTTCCTTTTCTTTTTCAGGGTTGTACTTAATCCAAACATAGCTTTGGAAATGTTTAAGTTTTTTTTTTGTTTGTTTGTTTGTTTGTTTGTTTGTTTTAATTTCTGTATGTGTATGAATGTACTGTCTGCATGTAGGTCTGTGCACCCGTGTCGTGCAATGCCGCAGAGGTCAGGGTCTCAGATTCCCCTGGAACTGGAGTTCTCCCGGAATTGGAGTTTCAGACGGTTCTCGACCGCCATGTGGGTGCTGGGGGTCGAACCCGGGTCCTCTGCAAGAGCGGTCGGCTCTCTTAACCGCTAGGCCATCTCTCCAGCCCCGGAAATGTTTGAGTTTTAAAAGATAGAGCTAGCCTTGCTTTTGGAAGATTTTTCATTCTGTTTAGAATAATCCTTTCATTGAAGCCTAAATAGTGTCAATAAAAAAATTGTGGACTGTGGAATACAATGGTTTGGATGAATGCCCCCCTACCATAGGCTCCAAGTCTTTGGTGGCGCAGTTTGGGGATGGTCATGGAACCTTTAGAAGGCATGGCCATGCTGAAGGAAGCACATCACTGGGGCAGGCTTTGATAGTATACACCTATGCCCACTTCCACTCTGGCTCTCCCTGCTTCCTGTTCCTGCCTGAATGGTGGGCACTTAACTTTCTGCTCAGGCCCCCTGCATTGCCACACCTCGCCTGCAATGATGGACTCTCACTCTCTGGAACCCTAAGCCAAATAAATTCTATAAACTCCTCCTATAAAAATGAAATTTAGCCAGGTGTGGTAGTGCACATCTTTAATCCCAGCACTTGGGAAGCAGAGGTAGGCTGATCTGTGAGTTGAAGGCCAGCCTGGTCTACAAAGCAAGTTTCAAGCCAGCTGGGGCTACAAGGAAACCCTGTCTCAAAAGACAACAACAACAACAAAAATTACTTCATTATAGCACTTACTTATGAATTGTGCACACAAAAACAATTATACTCAAAACACTGTGCATACAAAAACAATTATACTCAAAAACACCATACAGGCTGTCTTAAAAGACTTTTTCCATCATATACATCCATGCCTGTAATCCCTGCATTTGGGAGGACGTAGGAGAACTACAAGGTTGAAACCAGTCTGTCTGGACAATATAGAAACTACAAGGCCAACTTGGGCTACATAGCAAGACCCTTTCTGACAATAAAAAAAAAAGAACTTGCTTTCTTTCCAAGAAATGAAATGAAATGACCTGTAATATTGTGGGTAAATTGACATAGATATATAAGATGAAATATATAACTATTAAGGGTTTCTGCCCCAATGCTATAGACAAACTCCTTTTAGGTGCTTTCAAGCCGTTGTTTTAAATTCCAAAATTAAAAAGAAAGGAAATTAGAGAACGTAGAGGAAGTCTACAGGGGCAAAAGAAAATCTGTCAGTTTATATTAATGTGGACAAAACGTTTATACTGATGCTGCCGAATCTGACCCATGCTCCTTCCACCCCAGAGGTTAAAGGCATTCACTTTTCTCCACTCAGATCCACACTCCATTCCTCACTCCACGTAGGAGTTGCTTTTTTTTTTTCATTCTAGCTTTAGGATTTCATGATTCCTATTATTCCAGATAAAACAGAATAAGACAGGGGATTTGGGGGGGGAGGAAGATAATAGAAAAATATTGGAAAAGGAGAGGAAAGAGTAATTTCCTAAATCATATATATTATATATTTTTTTAAAATTTAAAATCAATGAAAAACATTCAAGTACATAAGACACATGCGATGGTTAATATTATCAACTTGACAAACCCAAAATCTTCTAAGAGACAAGCCTCTGGCCATGCCTGGGAGGAGTTATCTAGATGAGGTTAATTAAGGTGGGAAGACCCACCTTAACTGTGAATGGCATAGTCCCGTGGGCTAGAGTCCTGGATTGAATAAAAAGGAGAAAAGGGAATGACTGCCCAGTGAAAAGTTACTATGCTAATTCCAACTTTTAAAGTAGGCATAAGTGGGGCTGGAGAGATGGCTCAGAGGTTAAGGGTGCAGACTGCTCTTGCAGAGGACCGGGGTTCTATTCCCACAACCCACATGGTGGCTAAGAACCGTCTTCAACTCCAGTTCCAGAGGAATCCACACCCTCTCCTGACCTCTACAGCATTGCACGACAGGGGTGCACCAACCTACATGCAGACAATACACTCATACACATAAAAAGCGTAGCGGCGCACGCCGTTAATCCTAGCACTTGAGAGGCACAGGCAGGTGGATCTCTGTGAGTTCAAGGCCAGCCTGGTCTACAGAGTGAGTTCCAGGACAGCTGGAGCTAGAGGGTTAGACCCTATATCAAAAAGGACCCCTCCCCCCAAAAATAATAATAAATAGCCGGGCGTGGTGGTGCATGCCTTTAATCCTAGCACTTGATAGGCAGAGGCAGGCAGATCTCTATGAGTTCAAGTCCAGCCTGGTCTACAGAATGAGCTCCAGGCCAGCTGGGACTAAAGGGAGACCCTATCTCAAAAATACAATAATAATAATAATAATAATAATAATAATAAATTTTTAATGTAGGCATAAGCTAGGGGACTGGAGAGATGGCTCAGCAGTTAAGAACCCTTGCTGTTGGGCCAGGCATAGTGGCACAAACCTTTAATCCCAGTATTTGGGAGGCAGAGGCAAGCAGATCTCTGTGAGTTCAAGGCCAGCCTGATCTACATAGTTCCAGGCCAGCTGGAGCTACAGGGAGAGCTTGTCTCAAAAAAAAAAAAAAAAAAAAAAAGCACCTGTTCTTCCAGAGGACTCAGGTTTGATTCTCAGCACCACATGGCAGCTATCAAGCTATCAACTGTCTGTAACTCCAGTTCCACAGGATTCTACCTCCACCCCTTCTGGCCTCTGTGGGCTTTTCACCACACAGGTGCACTTACACACATGCAGGTGAAACACTCATGTTCATAAAAAAGAAAATAATTTTAAAATAGGCATAAGTTAAGAAAGGGGGAAATACTCACAAAGCATGTGTTAACACACAAAACTGGATGATTTACATGGACTAATTTTTAACTTTCAGCCAAACCTTTGAAAATCCTAAGAATGGCTTGGACTTGTGCCCAATTACTAGGTTATATGCTGCTGCCAGAATACAGTTCACCAGGGACATTCATTTAGGTGATAGGCTACACAGTGAAAAACTGGGGATGCCATTTTTTAACCCCTTTCAGAGGATTCAAAAAGAATTTGAGCTAGGCATGGTAGCACACACCTATAATTCTACCACTTGGGAGGGGAAAGATGGAAGATCAAGAATTCAAAGCCAGCCTTGGTTATGTAGGGAGTTTGAGGTCAGACTCTGTCTCTAAAAACAAGATCATAACAGAATTTATTTATTTATTTATTTTTATTTTTTTTTATTTATTTATTTATTTTGTATGTATATGAATGTACTGTCTGCATGTAGGTCTGTGCACCCATGTCATGCAATGCCACAGAGGTCAGAAGAGGGTCTCGGATTCCCCTGGAACTGGAGTTCTCCTGGAATTGGAGTTACAGATGGTTCTTAGCCACCATGTGGGTGCTGGGGATCGAACCCGAGTCCTCTGCAAGACCAGTCGGTGCTCTTAACCGCTAGGCTATCTCTCCACCCCCAGAATTTATTTTTAAATAAGCTTATATATGTATGTGTGTTTGTGTGTGCATATGTGTGTACACAATATACATAGGCATGCATAAATATGTATACATGTACACAATTACTTAAAAAGAAAACATTGTACACAATAGGTTAATCCAATGGATTTTAACTATTAGCATTCAAAAAGGACAGTCACCACTTATGCACATATGTATGCATGTGAGTATTTTGATATGTGAGTAAGTGGTACGTGTCCTTGTTGGATGCTAACAACTAAATGCATGGGCTCATACTGCTTTGTACTAACATATTTAAGACTTGTGTTTTCTGGGGCTGGAGAGATGGCTCAGCAGTTAAGAGCACCAACTGCTCTTGCAGAGGACCCAGGTTCGATTCCCACATGGCGGCTAAGAACCATCTTTAACTCCAGTTCCAGGGGAATCTGATGCCCTCTTCTGACCTCCAAGGCATTGCATGACATAGGTGCACCAACCTACATGCAGACAGTACACTCATACACATAAAAATAATTTAAAAAAAATTTTTTAAGACTTGTGCTTTCTATATACTCTGCTGTTAACACTCCTGAGGACCCAACTGCAGCTTCAGTTTAGCCTTATTTTTATAAAAATACAGTGGCTATTTTCTTTTAGCTCTGGCCTCTGGTGATAAAATGCAAAAGAATCAATGCATTTTCTTATGTCACCCACCTTCAAAGTTATATTCCAGTTAAAGTCATAGAAAAGCCTCTGTCTACACTGGTGTTGACTCCAGATTTCAAAAGCAAACACATAAAAGACATTTCCGGACTGAAAAGATGATAGAAGCCAAAATAAATAAGTCCTTTCTAGGGCATAAGTAATAATTGCACTGTAAGTTATATAAGACTTGGTGACAGTGCTCTAGCAAAGACATCCATTTATCAGTCTAAGCAAGTAATTCCATGTTATGTGAATGGCAGAACAAGACCAGGTTCGACTGATTTATGGAGTGATTTTTTTTTTCTTTCTATTGAATGATTGAGACAAAGGACCTGCAGGAATAGTGGTTCATCTTTTCTGTTCAAGTGCCAATTCTTTTTATTGCTTTTGTTTTGTTTCTAGTGCAGACAGTGTTGTCTTGTTCACATCTGCTAATGCTAAATAAGACATGTTTAACTCTGGGCTACTCATGATGAATTGCCCTAAGAACGTAAATGAATGGCCACTCACCTTTTTGCATGCTGCTTTGAGTGTCATTAAAGGGAAAGTTTTCTGGCCTGGAAGCCAACAGGAAGTATATAATATCCATCTTCACACACTCTTATAAATCTACTCTGGTTCCTAGAAGGTAGAAGGTACTGAAAAGAAATTGTAGAGTCAAGTTGAACCTTAAACCTGGTGGAGATGGGGCAAAGTATGATGGATCAAGTCTAAGAGACAAATGCTCTATATTCTGCCCCTGCCACTGTCCAGTCCAGCTGGGTGGACGAGGGCAAATTTCGTTCACCCAACTATCAAGTGGTAAGAATCAAGCTTCACCTTATATGGCTGATGTAGACAATTAATCATACTTGTACATAAATCATCAGTTATCAAATCAAGGATGGGTTGGACTTTCTCTGTGTCTAGGAGACCAAGAACTCTTACTAGATGAAAGAATGGTCTAGAAAAATACCACTGTCCTTCTTTTACCCTGACTTAAGTTTTTCCTAGGCATATGGACTTCAAATGCTGCTTTGAAAGACACAAGTGTAAATAAGCACACCCACGTGCACATGCACAGCAGCCTCAAAAGGAAGACTGAAGCCAGGAAGAATGCAAGGGTGAGTAAAGGTGAGGCTAATCCTGGAGTGGTTTCTATATATTTTAATATTTTATTTATTTTTGTCTTATGTATATGAATGTATTACCTACATGTATGTAAGTGCATCTGTGCCCATGGAGGTCAAAAGTGTGCGTCCAATTCCCCAGGAACTGGAGTTATTGAAGGTTGTTAGCCGCCATGTGGGTGGTTGGAATCTAACCTCGGCCAGAGCAGCTGGTGCTCTTAACTGCTGAGCCATCTCTCCAGCCCAGGTTTCTGCATTTTTGCTGATGGATTTGTAATATCTCCCTACCCTTGCACAAACTCCAAGAACCTCTTTATTCTCCTCCTACCATGCTGTCCAACTCCTTGCCTCACTAATCACCCTTGCAGCTATATAAAGATTTCTTACAGTTCAAGTCCAAGAATATCTATTCCATTTCTGAACTGTGAATGTGATTCAGTGCCAGAGGCACAATGAACCTCAAACTCAAGCATGTAATACCTGCTTTGTTTTAGGATTTGAGACTATAAAGTGATATTTTTGCACTAAGACAAATACAGACATGCATAGAGTATAATGTCATATGCTCATGTTTTTAAGAGAAAAAGGTGAAGATTAAAGAAATTTTAGGAAAGTTGGGGCAGGTCAGGACCCTAGGCTAAGTACTAAATGGCCTCACTTGACAACTGACAAGTATCCATTCCCTCTCTTGGCCTTTCAGAGTTGATTTGAAGACAGACTGAGAAACAGTGCTTCATAGGATTTCTTGGAGATGGCTCTAAATGCTTCATACAGAAGTGTTCCAAAAGGTGGAATTCCACTGTGCAAAACAGTATAAAATGTCTAAGTGACATTTGCCAACTAGCTCTGCTCCCACTTGCTGGTTGATTACACATATTAATGACATTCATTTCAAAGTCATAAGAGAGACCTCTGGGTAAGATGGTAGATTAGAAGCTGACTCAGAGTGATGCAGCCAAGAACACAGTTGGAAAAAGAAAATTCAGACTCTATTCAAAGAAAGAGAAAGAGAGCCTTGAAATCCAAAATCTGAAGAGAAGAGACAAAGAGAGAGGGGATCCAGAGACAGAAGGAGAATGAGCAGAGCTTCCGTCTGCGCAACTCGTGGGGCAGTAGGAAAAGCGGAAGCCACTTCCAAAGTTGGGGTGTGTTCTTGCTGCATGGTACTGAGGACTGAGGCGTAGATTAAGCTGTTCCTCAAGAGGATCACCTCCAGAAAAGGCAACCAGAAAGGACACACAAACCAAGAGATGCACAAGTTGCAAAGTACAAGTCCAAGAAACACGAAAAGACAAGACAACATGACTCCTCCAAGACTGCAGCTCCTCAACTACTGAACTTAGATGCGCTGACGTAGAAAACCACCAGGTGACAAGGTTAGAACTCTACTAGCAAAATGATCAACGGTCTGAGCAAAGGTACAAACAGATGAATTTAGTCCAGGATCTGGAGAGGAAAGTCAGTGTGATAGTTGATATTGATTATCAATTTAAGAAGATCTACAGTCACCTAGGAGGAAAGCCTGCAGGCATACCCGATGAGAAATTAATGAGATTAGTTTAACTGAGGTGAGAGACCTCCCCCACAACTGTGGATGGCAGCATTGCCTGGACTGAGATCCTGGGCTAAAAAAAAAAAAAAAAAAAAAAGCTAGCATTCATCTTTCTGTGCCTTGTGACTGGGGTGCAATGTTGACCAGCCACTTGGAGCTCCTGCAGCCAAGACTTCCCCACTGTGATGGACTTCACCTTTGAACTATGGAGAAAAGAAACCTTTTGTCCTTTGTTTTTACAGGTATTATAGCACAGCAATGGGAAAATTAGCTAACACAGTCACAGAGAGGAAAGAGTCAGCAAAACAGATAAGGAAATCATCAATATAGATGAGAAAGCCAGTGACCTAGAAGACAAATTCAGCAAATTAAAATTTTGAGAAGGGCTGGAGAGATGCCTAGTGGTTAAGAGCGCCAACCGCTCTTGCAGAGGACCCGGGTTCGATCCCCAGCACCCACATGGCAGCCGAGCCGTCTGAAACTCCAATTCCAGGAGAACTCCAGTTCCAGGGGAGTGCGACACCCTCTTCTGACCTCCGCGGCGTTGCACGTCACGGGTGCACAGACTTGCATGCAGACAATACATTCATACACATACGGAAATAAATAAAATTTTTAAAAAATTAAAAAATAAAATTTTGAGAAAAAATTATAAATGTTAGACATTAAAACCTCAATGAATTGAGCTGGTGACATGGCTCAGTAGACAAAACGGCACTTTCTGCCAAAAATGACAATCCAAGTTCTATCCCCAGTACACACATGGTGCAAAGAGATAAATGATTCCCATAAGTTGTTCTCTGATCTCCACACATACACCATGCACAAACATGCCCCACCTCAAAATAAATAAATAGATAAGTCCATGCAAAGAATTCTTTTAAACTCCAATGAATTAAATTAAAAAAATAGAAAGCATCACCAACAGACTTAATCAAGAGATGAGATATCCAAGCCAATAGATACATACACGATAACACAGAAACACACAAAACATAGAAAAAAGAGAATACATGGGATAGAAGACAAGGTTGATGAAATACTATACCCAAACATCAGTAAAGAGAATAAAATAAAGAAGCTTGACCACAATGTCAAAACACCCCAGAGATTAAAAAAACAAATGTAAGAATCTTCAGGATAGAAGAAACTCAGATGAATATTAAGGGTTTAGAGAACCTAGTCTATGAAATTATAGCAGAAGTTTTCTCAAATCAAAAGAAATAAGAACTCAAGTACCAAAGAAACTTAGAAACCCAAATGCACAGGACCAGAGAAGAATTTTCTCCATGACATACAATAATCAACATGTTGAAAGGTACAGTGTACCTTGAGGCAGCCACCTGTGGCTGCATTGTCTTCAATGCCTGCCTGTCCTTTGCACCTGACTCTGCCCCTAGGTGAGAATGGTTTGTGACCCAAGTACAGGGCCAAACAACAGCAAGTGATGTGTACAGAGGTCATGATACAGAGGTCTAGGATTGGCTGAGAGAGATGACATCATTCTATCTATATAAAGATTGGGCCGGAAACAATAAATTGAATCTCCATGACTAGCTGATGAGATTTCCGGGTCTGTTATTTTCCACACATGTGTAAGTTAAGCCCATCAGGCTTGTGTTTAAGTGTTGAGTGCTAGCGGGAATTGGTTGGAGTATGGTCCTTTTGTTGAACTACCAACCTGGGAAGAGAGTACTGAGTTGCTGGCTGGATTTTGACAGGACAGAGTCTTGCAGGAGGCCACCAGTCTGAGATCTGTCTCAGGGTGTGGTCAGTCCCCGGCAGATGGAATTAATGTGGCCATAATGGGGTGGAACTGGGTCCTCAAGGCCAAGGGTCTGTGGGGTGGAAGTCCCCACAGCCAGCTCCTCACTAGAAGCTGCTGGTGGCTCCTCCCCCTTTTTCCTTTAATCCAGCAGGTGAGGTTTGTGTCTCCAAGTGTGCAAGAGATCCGCTAACAGTACAGAAGCAAAGAAACAATATTAAAAATCTATAATAAAAAAACTCAAGGCAGAAATATCAGACCTCTTATCAGCATCCCTCGAATCTGGAAAAGGATGAAGTGATATAATTCAAGCAGTCTAAGTAAATAACTGCCAACCAGGATTGCTATAGCCAGGAAAACTGTCTCTTAAAACTCATGGAGAAATAAAGACATTTCAAGACAAGCATAGTCTAAGGCAGTTCATGACCATCAAGCCAACACTACAGAAGATATTTTAAGGAATATTACACACAGGAGAGGAAGAAAGTCCCAATCATGAGAGCACAGGAAAGAATACATTTTATCAGAGGAACAATCCACCATGCCTAACACAGCAAATCAGAAAAGCCTTAATTTGAATAAGGAAGAAAGTAAAGAACAAACAAACCAGAAAAATAATCATCCAAAATTACAGGACTTAGGAAACATCTCTCAATAAACAATTTAACTTTAAATGGCATCAACTCACTAATAAAGCTGCCCAGCCTGGCTGATTGTATTAAAAACCAGATCCAACTATCTCTTGTACATACATCACTGGTAATGACACTCACAAACTATGAGTCATGGGATGAAATACAATCCATCCATAAAATGGAAGACAAATGAAACCGACACAGCTCTACTGATATTTGATAAAGTTCAAACCAAAAGTAGAAGAAGTAAAGAGTTCTCTATACATTAATAAATAGAATAATTCATTAAGAAGATGTAACAAATATATATAAATATATATATATGTAAAACATTGGAGTTTCCAATTTCATAAAACAAACACTAATGGTCATAAAAGTCAAATAGGCCCTGGTAGAACAATAGTGGATAACTTTAATACCCCACACTCAGGTCTATATAAGTCACCCAAATTTAGTATCAAAAAAGAAACTGTACAGTTAAACTATACCATAGATCAAATGGACTTAACAGATATGTATACAATATTTCACCTGACAGAAATAAAATATACATTTTTCTCAGCAGCCCATAGAACCTTCTATAAAACAGACCAGATTCTAGGCCACAAATCAAGTCTTACCTTATAAAATACAAAACAATCTGAATAACTTCCTCTGACTTTTCAGATCATAATGCCATGACACTAGAAACTGGTAGCAAGAAAAACACATTATTCGAATACAAGGAAATGAAATACTACCCTCCTGCCTAGCAGGTTGATCACTGAAGAAATCGGGGAGTAAATTAAAAGTCTCTTAGAATCAAATGAAAATGAAAGCATGCCTTACCAACACTGCCAATATATGGCTAAGGCAGTTCTAAAGGAAAGTTTACAACTATGTGTGCTTAAATTTTAAAAATCAGAAATATCTCAAGTAAAATCACAATATACCTCAAGGTCCTAGAAAAACAAAAACAACCCAAACTCAAAAGATGACAAAAAATAATAATGATCAGGAATAAAAAAATCAATGAAAAGAAAACTAAAAGAACAACACACAGAATCAACCAACAAAGACTTGATTCTTTTTATTTATGTATTTATTTTTATTTTACTTTTTTTTTTTTTTTTTTTTTTTTTTTGGTTCTTTTCAAGATAGGGTCTCCCTGTAGCCCCAGCTGTCTCTGGAACTCACTGTGTAGACCGGCTGGCCTTGAACTCACAAAGCTGCCTGCCCTCTGCCCCCAGTGCCAGATTAAAGGCATGTGCCACCCTGCCCGCCTTTATTATTTTTATTTTTGTGTATAGTGTTTTGCCTATATGTAATTTAAGTGTATCATGTGCATGCAATGCATGCAAAGGCCAGAAGAGGGCATCAGATCCCCTGGAACTGGATCAATGGACAGCATTAGCCCCCATGTGACTCCTGGGAACTGAACCCAGGTCCTCTGCAAGAGCAATCCATATTGTTAACTGCTGAGCCATCTCTCCAGCTCCAGGAGTTGATTCTTTAATAAAAAAATAGTAAAATTAACAAACTAGGTAAACTAACCAAAAGAAAGACACAATGCAAATGAACAGAATTAGAGATTTTAAAAGGGCAGAGAAGACTACTGCAGATTTCAATGAAATCCAAAGGATCATTAAAGAATATTTTGAACACATATTCCAAATGACTGAAAAATATAAAAATTAATAAATTCAATCTGTGGATGCTAGTGCCAATTACCTAGTTGTAAGTATTTCCTGTGCATGGCCCCTTGAGCTTTTGTCCAAAGCAGTTGGGAGTGATGCATATTGGAAACAACAACAACAACAACAACAACAGAAAGGACTGCATCAAAGAACTGACTGAAACAGTGAACTTCTGCTCAAAACAGTCAACTTCCACATGGAGAATATTGAGAAAGACTGAGAAAGAGATGAAAAGCATGTTTGGCAGAATGCATGAGCTCTGGTGGGGTGGAGGGATGGGGGGGACACGGTTCTAGATTTGATAAAATATATATAAATAAATTAATTTTAAAAAATTAATAAATTCCTAAACATGTGTGACCTACCAAAAATCAAGAGTATATAAACAATCAAAACAAACCCATAGCAATCCACAAGATCGAAACAGTCATAAAATAGAAGTCTTTCAAGAAAGAAAAACCCAGGACTGGACAACTTCATCATCGAATTCTACGAAACCTTTAAAGACAGGTGAACACCAGGGCTGGGAGTGTAGCTCAGTGGGTAGAG
Source organism: Rhizomys pruinosus (assembly GCA_009823505.1). Classification (NCBI taxonomy): domain Eukaryota; kingdom Metazoa; phylum Chordata; class Mammalia; order Rodentia; family Spalacidae; genus Rhizomys; species Rhizomys pruinosus. The sequence goes on from VZQC01006772.1 coordinate 2,293,970, forward strand.
CGCTTCCTAAGCATGTGCAAAATCCTAGGTTTGATCCCAGTACCATATAACTTTGCCCTCATGGCTCATGTCTTTAATCTCAGCTGTTGGGAGATGGGGGCAGGATAATAAACTCAAAGTCATTCTCAGCTCCTTAATGAGCTTGAGGAAGCCTTGAAGTAAGGAATAAAAAGGGCATATCCCAATATTATAAAGGCTGCATGTGACAAAGTTGTAGCCAGCAGGCTAACAAATAGAAAACAAATGAAAGCATTTCCTTTAAAGTCTGAATTTGGGGGCTGGAGAGATGGCTCAGCAGTTAAGAACACTGGCTGCTCTTGCAGAGGACTGGGGTTCAAGTTCCACCACCCACATGCTAACTCCAATTCTAGGGGAATCTGATGCCCTCTTCTGACCTCCATGGGCGTTGCATGACACAGATGCACTTACATATTACGCAAGCAATACATTCACATACATAAGTTATTCTTAAAATCTGAGCTTTTTGCTCTTACTTAGTGTCTAGTTGAGAGGTGAGAAAGCTCCATCAGCAGCAGGTAGATGGGAGCAAAGGATTAGGAGTGGTTTCAGTGACTCTGGAAAAATGTCGCAGTGAACTCATGTATTTAAAGGCAAGCCCTACCAGGCTGCAAGGTGTGCATGGTGTAATAGAAAAAGGTACAGTCAGTCAGACAAGAGACCCTAGTCTTTGCTGCAGCTCTGTCATCAACCTTGAACAAACACATCACATCCAGGTTTGGGGATGTTTCCTTTTCTGGTCTATAAATTAAGAGGCAGAGCAAGAAAGAGGTACTCATAGAGTCTTAAAGAGCCTGAAGCTATAGAGCCATCAGGAACCCAAATGCAGCTAATCTCTTATGTTTTTTGTCCTAATGACAAGATAATCTGGGCACTTTACACGACAGAAATCCTCCACACATGAGTCACAGGTGCACGGAAATTCAAAGAGAAGAGAGATCCCATCACCCTTGAAAAAACATGCAGATGTTTATTTCAGATCCCCCCCCACAATAAATATTATGAACAAAATACAAACAACTACCTTCCTCAATGTTCCAGAGAGGACAAAAATTGTATTTGCTAAAATCTATATCCTTCCTTCTGTGTCTTACAATATCAAGTGTACAAATAAGAGGCAGACTAAACATGTATGACAAGTATGCAAATTTTTGAAATAATAAATAATATTAGATGCTTCTTTTGTGTTCTATTATAATAAAATCTATTGTTTCATCGGTCTCATTTGAGTAGGTTTTGTCCCATCCTGGAAAACCACTCCAATGTTATTCATGCTCTTCTGTGAACAAGAAGACTCAGGGGGACAATTGCCACTGTTTCCAAACCCATCAAACATATGATTCTCTGTGGAGATTATTCTAATAGGTCAAGAGCATTGTCAGTTCACACAATGGCCAGGACCTCATCCCCTGTTTCTATCATCACAAAGATGGGAGCCTTGAAATAGTATGTACCCTGAAAATCTGCCTGCTGGTTAGCAACATGTTGCCTAATCATGAAAATTTTTAAGGACTTAGAGGGGCTGGAGAGATGGCTCGGCAGTTAAGAGCACCGACTGCTCTTGCAGAGGACCCAGCACCCACATGGTGGCTAAGAACCGTCTTTAACTCCAGTTCCAGGGGAATCTGACACCTCTTCTGACCTCCACAGCATTGCAGGATGTGGGTGCACTTACTTACATGCAGACAGTACACTCATACACATAAAAAATAAATAAAAAAAGGACTTAGAGATCTGTCAAATTACAGAATCTAAGAGAAAATGCTATTAACTAATGTTTTGATGTAACTTTTGTATTGTACATTAATAAAAGTGCAAATTGCTAAAGAGTGAATACAGGACAAAGGGGAAGAGGGGACATGCTTAATATACAACAAATACCTATAAGAAATGTTTTTTTTTAATTTTTTAAATTTATTTTTTATTAATTTTATTTATTTCTGTATGTGTATGAATGTATTGTCTGCATGCAAGTTTGTTTAAACTTCAAACTTTTCAATGTTAAAATGGCCAGAGCCCTTGTAGAATTTACCTCTCAATCAGTTTTCAATTCCATGACTAATATGTGACATGGAAGGGCTAAGATTTTGATTATACATGGATTGTGATGTTTTTAATAAGAGAATATACATATTAGTTTTTCCTTTAAATACTCACCTAAATTAAAGCCTGTAAGAACTTTTTACTGGTCTCTGAATTCCAAGATTGGATTGTACATATTCTTGTTCTTTACAGTTGCTGAAATGCCCAACCATGTAGACAAAGCTTTCCTTTATTTTTATCTGCTACTTCCATGATGAAAGCAATGGATAAATGAGTCCATAAAACAGGGAATAAATAAATCAAACATTTAACTCAAATACTTCTAGAATGTGACAAGAAATCTCTTGGTCCTGACAATTCTATTTGGATTTCTTTAGTCTTGTTTATTCACATACTTACCTAAAATGAATTTTAAAAAATCAAGCAGTTATAATATTCTGGTTTTGATAAAAAGAAATTTCATGTTGCACAGAATGTGCTAAGGAATTAAAAGCATATTAAAAACACATTTGTTAATGTAGCGATATACAAATATATGAAATCACTCAGGAGGGAGTTTCAAGGTTCTTTCTAGTTTAGTGGATTCTTCACTTCCTAGTTGCCACAAAAATCTGCATATGAATGCAGCTCTGACTGTGACACCTAGGCCCCTATACATTCCTGGGACTCTAGAAAAATGTCTCAAGAAGAAACCTACATTTCCGTCCCTTGATGCGCCTGCAGATTCGTTGCTAGGTGACGATAGTGATCCATTTGATCATGATTCTGCTTCATCACCAGCCAGGCAATGGTTTGATGCTATAAATTTATATCTCATAATTTCTTCTAAAAACTAAAATCTACACAACAAATCCTGCTCTCCCCATCCCCTAAGACCTACCTCTCTTATCTGTGTGTTTTTATGAATTATGTGTCTGCATTTTTACATTAAGTGCCCATAATGAATATGACTTTGTTACAGGCTGACTAAAACATAAAGTCATATCAATTAAGACTGTATAATATTCTACTGCAGGGAACAGCATCTTCTAAGAATTAATGCCTTTAGATTAACATAAATAAAGCATCAAGAAAGATACTTTTGCATAAATCTTTGACCACATCTCTAATTTTTCTCTAGGTAAGAACTTCTGAAAATAGCTCTGTCAAAGTGAGAGGTAATAAAATCATCCTCATATCATTTTAATTTTCCTTCTCATAAGAAGTTAAGCACCATGTGTACGGCCATTGCCTTCTGTATTTCTTCTCCTGTAAAATAGCTATTTACATCCTCTGCTTATTTTTCAGTTGTCTTAAGTTTTTACCATCTCATTAAGTTGCATGTGTAATTTGTAATTTAAACGTGGTTTGGAGAAAGGCAGTTTACAAATGTGTCATCATCCTCATTTACTTATTTCTGTAAATCTTCCCACTGAAGTTCCTCTTCTTAAAATGTCTAAAAATCTTCCATCAAAGTGGAGAGCCAGAAGGTCATCCTAAGTACGCAAAGGCAGTGTTGGGCTGCCACCTAGCCATTTCTGTGTGGAACTTCCCACAACCTAGGGCCACGGCTGTCCTGCATTCACAACGCGGACTACAGTAAGCATAAGAATGCCACCTTATGAACCGAATCCAGAACCGTTCAAGACTAGTGACAATGAATGAGAAAAATGGGGCTTTCACCAATTCAGGGACAAGGTATGCTGTATACCCCTCTGTATTTAACACTTGTCACTCACAGTTTACCTTGTTTGAAATAAGAACAACACTCTGAAAGCCAAGAAAACCCAAGTCCCCCTTCTCAGCTTACTGTCCACAGGTACACTGACCTTTCACAACTCACAGAGCCTGCCCTGGATTCAGTTTTCTGTAATGTTAGGAGACACGAAGGGAAGCTACTCTGTCCCTGCCCTCCTGAAGCTGCATGGGAGGACCATATATTTTTCCCAGGGTCACCATAGCTGTGTAAGGTCAGATATGGTTTCCCCTTCCAGCACTGTGTCCTCCCGGTCACTTCTCCCTTTCCCTTCCCTTCCCTCATGGATATGGGGCTCATTTCTTAGGTAGAAATACATGGCATCAAACCCAATGTGATCCAATGGAAAGCTGTGGTGGAGGGCAGGCTCCAGAGGAGTGAGAATGAAGGACCAACCCATGTCGACAGTGACAATAGCGCACAGCATCTGGTGCCCATTAGAACAAGTTCTACTCCTGACAAAGCCTTGTCTGCCTAAACGTCTTCCTAGAGCCTTCCTGCCTTCGCTTGTCCTGCTCCATCTTTCCATGGGTGAAAAATATTCACCAAAGTTCAGTTGGCCATTGTGCTGCACTCCCCATATCATGCCCTAAATGGAATTACATACACACATGTTAGGGATTGATTTAAAAATCTTAAACTTAGGGCTGGAAAGATGGGTCAGCTGTTGAGAGCACTGGCTGCTCTTGCAGTGGACCCAAGTTTGGTTCACAGTACCCACGTGGGGGCTAATAGCCATCCACAACTCCAGTTCCAGGGGATCCAATGCCCTCTCTGGCCTCTGTGGGCACTGCAGGACAGAGGTGCACTTACATACATCTAGGCAATACATTTATTTACATAAAAATAAACTAAAAACAAACTCTAGAGCAGAACTCCCACTCGAATGCCTATCACGTGTGCTTATTCTTGATGGAAGTTTTGATGGAATTTCCCATCACTATCACAATCCTTCTTCACAAAATTGAAAAAGATACAAATTCTGGCACCCTTCGGTTCAGCAGTTTCTCCTCCCTTCCCTCCCTTCTTTCTCAGGGGCTCATGAGGACTGTTATAATCCTGTTCCTTTGGTCCTTTAGCTCTGAATCCAGATCTTCCTCATGGTGCAGTACCAGCATCCTTTTCTACAGATGCCTTGACAGGGAAATGGTCAGTAAACCATGAGGGGCTCTATCCTGATGTGACTACCAAATTAGGCATCTTGAGCTTGAGCTTTATTGATGAAGTCTTGGCTCCTAGGTAGAGATACTAGGCCCCTGGATGGAACCCACATCTCCCTCCTACCCTCCTCTTCCCTACTGCTCTCCCACACTGTCCTGCCTGGATTCCTGTGCTCTGCTCAGCCTTTTCCCTCTGGTTCTTTATATCATGCATTATAAAGCCTTGCCACTCCTAATGTGGGGTGAACATAAGGACACCTGCCATCTCGATTTTTTAATGCAAACGTTCATCCCCATCTCATAAGTTGAATCAGAATTAGGATCTAAATATTAATAACAGCCTGGGGAATTCACAGGCTTGTTAAAGTTTGGGGAAGATTGAACACATGCCCCACACGTTTCCTGCCTTTCTTAATCATTGCATCTATTCATTCCTTGAATTGTAGTTCACTATCTAAATTAGTACTGCTTATTTTCTTGTGTGTGTGTGTGTGTGTGTGTGTGTGTGTGTGTTGTTCACCTCATCACACTGGAATGCAAGCTTCATGAGAGCCAAGGTTTTGTCATGCAATGCCATGTTTTTCTAGTAAGCACTCAATCCACTCAGTCAGTACTTACTGAATTAAGTTCAGAACATAGTCCTTTTTCTCAACTTTAAGTATGTCATGTCTTCAATCCACCTTGCTTTCTTCTTCCTTCAAGATCTTATCCATTCATCAAATGGATAAGCTTCAAAAGAATAATATTTTCGGGGCTGGAGAGATAGCCTAGCAGTTAAGAGCACCGACTGCTCTTGCAGAGGACCTGGGTTCAATCCCCAGCACCCACATGGTGGCTAAGAACCATCTGTAACTCCAATTCCAGGAGAACTCCAGTTCCAGGGGAATCAGAGACCCTCTTCTGAACTCCGCGGCATTGCGCGACACGGGTGCACAGACCTGCATGCAGACAGTACATTCATACACATAAAAAAATAATAATAAATAAATTAAAAAATTTAAAAAAAAAGAATAATATTTTCTTATCATTCCAATTACAACCTCTCCATTCTCTTAGAACCTATAGGATCCAATCAGACACCTAATAACACTGTCATCTCAAAGTTTTCTTGTGTAAAAATCTTGTCAGTCCAACCAAAATATGAAGTTCAAGATGGTAGAATCTGTATTTTATACTTCTTTTTTTTATATTTTCCAGGTTTTTAGCAGGAAACACCCACCAAAACATCACAGTAAGAGACTAACAAATTGTAGTTCCAAGAAAGAATTTGGGCAAATCATTTTATAAGAATCTTCTAAACTGGGCCCGGTGGCTCATGCCTTTAATCCCAGCACTCAAGAGGCAGAGGCAGGTAGATCTCTGTGAGTTCAAGTCCAGCTTGGTCTACATAGTGTGCTCCAGGCCAGCCAGGCCTAAAGGGAGACCCTGTCTCAAAAAGACAGCAACAAATAAAGAATCTTCTCAAGTGAATGGACTTGTGGGCACCTTAGTTTGCCATCATGGCGGTTAGTTTGTACAGAACAAAATACAGTAGAATCTTTATCATGTATTTCTCTGTGTGTGTGTGTGTGTGTGTGTGTGTGTGTGCATGTTTGTGCAGTACCCACGGAGGCCTGAAGACTGCTGCACTCCCTAGAGCTGGAGTTACAGGAAGTTGTGAGTTGTCAAATGTTGGGGTTGAAAAGACCAAACTCTAGTCTTCTGTGAGAGCAGTAAGTCCTCTTAACCATCAAGCCATCTCCGCAGCCTGTTATATTTAATCTTATAGGTTAATTGCATCCCTTTTTCAGCTTGTGTTTTGCATTTTGATGTGGCCTCACCAAGATTACTTTAAGATAACCTCTTATCATAAAATGAAATTTGCATATAATGTTATGTTTAGAAATTCCAGATTATATTCTCATAGCATTACATATTAAATATGACATTTTTTACAGGAAGATTCAGTTAGAGTGAACTAAGCATAAGGACCTATCTTACGCTTTGATTTGTTAACAAGATTATCCTAATTTTGAACTGAGAACAGAGCTGATCATAACAATGGTATTTTAAGGAAGCCTAATTTTCTCATCATGTCAGTGAGGACTAGAGATCCCAGACATGTGTTTCTGCATTCCTGTCCATTCTCACACTTACTGTTTGCTTCCCATGTCCCAAGTTATCTATCAGGCTGCTTAATCAATCCATCAATCTCAAAAAAGTGCCTGGAAAGACCCTGCAGAATTATCCAAAGCAACAGCCACAGAGACAAAGCACACACTTAGAAAAGTTTCAGTCCTTAGATTAAACACTATCCTGCGCCAATTATCCAACTTTATTACAGCTTCCCACCTTCTTCCCTGTCTTCAGGGTGACATTTAGAATAAAATATTCACACAATTACATGATACTAAATAGAGAATACCTTTACATTTATAAACTGAAAAAGAAAAACTGTCATGGGTGTTTAGTAAGAATATGGCTAGACCTGAGATACTGGGTAGGTTGGAATCTTCCACCACTCACAGGTGACAGGTGACAGAGACACAAAACAAAGTAAACATTGAAGAAACAAACACAGATAGATGCAGGATCCTTCTTTCCAATAGGTTTGATTTATAACAGAAGTAAGTACAGTTCATCCTTTACTAAGCACAACTCTGCAAAGAAGAGAATGGTAAGAATTCGTCTTTTTCATTCGGACCCTAAATATAAATGACACTGAGCAAGGAAAATCAACTCAATCACCCACAGACTGGAAAAGTTGCCCTTCTAATCCTCTGAACTGAAACTGGATTTTGTAAAGTTCTGATAAATCACTCATCTAATTACAGCATGTTATAATTATAAACTGGCCAGGCTGGTTCAAGTTCCTTCAAGTCTGGGTTGCGTGTGGGTGCTACACTACTCTATATTGTTATCATCCATTTATTAAGCTGTGTTTCTTGTTAAAACCTCTGAGACATGGATACATATACAGTGACTGGTCTCTATCAGACTCACGGCTAGTCTATGAGGACTCCTCAGAGGCCATGAGATGAGTGTCCAGTGGCAAGGCCACCCTGCCTTCAGTGATCATCTGTTGCTCCCTCATCACGTCAGACTTTCTCACGATCCACCCTCTCATTCATGGTGCTCACATCCCTTCTGAATGCTCTGAGGGTGACCTAGCTTTACTCAGCCCACTTAGCCTAGTATACAAACCTGAGGTGCAGTTTTCTCTTGGCAATGCCAGCTTTGGGGTTTAAGCCAGTGAAGATTTGGGACTAGAGGTGAAATAATTAACTTTCCATCTACATATGCTGTGTCAAGAGCTGCCTAGCAATATGAAAGATAATCATTATTCTCTCTGCTTCTCTCTCCTTTCTCTCTCTCTCTCTCTCTCTCTCTCTCTCTCTCTCTCTCTCTCGCACACACACACACACACACACACACACACATAATTGGGTGAAACTCTTATGGGTGAGTCCAAAAGGGACTAATACAACTTGCAAAGAGTAGTTGAAGTCATAATTTAATATACAGTATTTGAAGAACTGGGACAATGTGTTTTCATGTTTATTCTTTTTCCAAGGGGTATAATCAAGATGAACTCATTGCCATTTACAAAAATAATTCAAAGACTATAAATTTTAATTGATCATAAGGTGTGCATTTAGTTTTTTTTTATTTATTATTAGCATGTGTGTGCATGTATGTGTGTGTATACACACACACGCACACACACACACACACACACACACACTGGAGCATGTATGGAAGTCAGAAGACAACTTTCAGAAGCTGGTTCTTTCCTTCACCATGGGTTCAAGGATTCAACTCAGGCTGTCAGGCTTGCATGTTGTCTGCTGCAGAGTTCTTAACTCCTCAGAGCATTCCTGTCAAAGTTGGTCACAATGTTCACTAGTGATTTAAAAAAACAAAACAGAGCTTCAAAGTTAGGAGACCTTGGGGACAGATTATAACTCACAGTAAGAAGCCAATGGGTATAAATAATTTCCCTTACCTTCAAATGCAACACTCAGAGAGCTGAGCAAGAAACCCATTGAAGAGTTTTACCAGTAACCCTGGGAGAGTCTAACTGCCACCTTTGTGCAAGGACCCACTTGGCCTACACTTGAAAGCTTGTTTACCTTCAAGAATAAATTACTCCTGTGCATCTAATCTGCGTGATGAATGAGGAGACTCTGCTTCAGACTTGGACATTCTCCTACGAATGCTCTCTAGAGAAGACAGAAAAGAAACAGACTAGACATCTAAGTCACCATGAGTATCTCTTCTGACCTGGCTTAGAGAACTCCATTTCCAAGGACAGACATGGTTTTAAACTGGGGTAGGATTACCAAGACAAGCAAGTGACATGATCTAGCTCAAGGTCATTTTACATATGCTTTATCCTTCTCAGAGGTTAAAGAGAGACGTGACCATAAAGAAAGAGCCCAAATCCCTGATGAATCCAAGAAAAGAAAAATTGTCTAAAGGCATATTTTACGGACATGTTGAACTTGATTTGACTGGCTAAATTTACAAAAGCCAGCAAGGAAATTTCAGACAATACTTTCACCTATATCCAGTCAGATTTTATAATGTGGAGGGAGACACTCTATAATTCCATTGCAAGCATAGCATCAGAAACAGGCCATAAGACATAGAATGTAAGGTGAACAATTCATTTTCTATAGCCTCAGAGAACAATTGTCCTGTAAGACACAGGAGCAAACTGATGACACAATACTCCAGGTGGCAACAGTGGACAAACAGACACAGATCCTCAACAGGCATCACTGGTCAAAGTGGCTCAGTACTTGCATGTAAATGGCACAAGTGGGGTGCCCAAGGGAACCCCAAAGCACAGTACAGAAATCAATGACGATGACCCAGATTCGGAAAGGCGAGACTAATGACCGACAGGGAAAGAAGGTAAGATGGAAGCAGATGTATGGTAAGCATGTAAGGTGTGTACTGCTTGCCCCCAGACACACCTTAGAGCAGGGGAATGGCCCAAAGTCCTGCCATGCAAAGCCTGGCCATCTCTTCCATATGTGCTGCTTCCTTCTCCCCCACTTCCCAACATCAATTCCCTCCCACAAGCTATCCTGGCCCACCGAATCTGCTCTTGTCAAATGTAACAGTAAGTGAAGCCCGGCAGCCATCTCATCTCCCTCCCTGCTCAGCCCTATTTCTCTCTGTAATTCTCTTTATTTCTTACTAAAGCATCTTCATTCATTCCCCACTCATTCCAGTCTTTCCACACTCACCAGCTTGTGCACATTATCATCACTGATGGCCCTGTAATTTTCCTGACCTCAGGAACACCCCAGATGAGGCTAGACCTCTTCTCTGCTCATACTCATGACAGAAGTAATTTTGTTCAGTACTGCATTTAAAATATGCTGAGTAGGGCTGGAGAGGTGGCCTAGTGGTTAAGAGCGCCAACTGCTCTTGCAGAGGACCCGGGTTCGATCCCCAGCACCCACATGGCGGCCGAGAACCGTCTGAGACTCCAATTCCAGGAGAACTCCAGTTCCAGGGGAATCCGACGCCCGCTTCTGACCTCCGAGGCATTGCGTGACACCAGTGCACAGACTTGCATGCAGACAGCACATTCATACAGAAATAAATAAAATTAATAAAAAAATAATATGCTGAGTACTCCCAAAATTCATTGTTTATCTCCAACCCCCCCCCCACAAAACACCAGATTCATGTTAGAATGCCTATCTGATCTCTCACCTTGGAAGCCAAATGGGCATTTCAACGTTAACATACCCCAAATCCCTAGCACTTTCCCCCACTGTCCACATTCTTAAATCTTCTCCTTTGATGTTCACCATCTAAAGGTGTAGCGATGTAGAAGCTCAGCCAAAATCTTTGAGTCATCTTCATTGTTTTTCTTTACATCACACCTCATGTCCCCAAACTTTACAGCTCTACCTCAGTCTTGAATCTTAACATGTCACACCATTTCCATTATACCACCCTAACACAGCTGCTTACTGTGGTTTACCTGTGTCTCCCATAGGCCTGTGTGCTTCAACACTTGGTCCCTGTCTGCTGATACTGTTTTGGAAGGTTGTGGGGTCCAGCTGAGGAAACCACAGGGACAGGATGACCCTGCTTCAGCTCGTTCCCTTTGCTTCTTGATCTGACAAGATGTAACAAATCATGCTGAAGGTTCCCACTGCCACAACTGCCACACAGTCCTCGTGCCTTCCCTGCCATAATGATCCGCGTTTACTTAAACCAGGAGCAAAAATACCTCTTCTCACTGACGTTATATCGCCAAGTGTTTTATCACAGTGAAGAGGAAAGTAACACAGAAAATCAGGGGTCATTACTGTGATCAACAGTATAATGATCATGGGATTCTTAGGCCAGGAAGATTTGGGAAAGAAATGGGGGGGGGCTAGAGAAGCCCTAAAATACTATAAGCAGAATGTAATGGACTATTCTGATGGGAGCTGGAAAGATCAAAATAATGATAGATATTCAAACATTAATAACTGGGGCAAAGGCTATTTGAGTGACATTCTGAACAAGAATCTATGTTGTTCTGATTGTGTGCTGAAAATTTGAGGGAGTCAGAATTCACAGCTAATGGTCAAGTTTGTTTGGCAGAAGTAATTTCAAGACAGCATAACTTTCAGGCTGTTTCCTGGTTTCTGGTCATTATGTCTTCCAGTTTCCTTTCAATCATTGTGACAAAACACTCTGACCAAAGCCAACTTGGAAAGGAAAGGGCTTATTCATCTTACATCTCCCAGGTCACAGTTCATCACTGAGGGAGCCCAACTCAGGAACTCAGGGCAGGAATACAGAGGCAGGAGCTGAAACACAGGCCATGGAGAATGCTGCTCACTGGCTTGCTCCTCTGACCCATGCTCAGCCTGCTTTCTTATACAATACAGGACCACCTGCCCAGGGGTGGAATCACCCACAGTGGGCTGAGCCCTCACACTTCACTCAACAATCAGGACAATAATCCACAGACATGGCCACAGGCCGGTCCAGTGGAGGCAATTCCCCAATAGAGGCTCCCTCAACCCAGGTGTGTCAAGTTGACACTAAAGCTATCAAGCACAATATGTTTAGTTCAATTAAGAGTGATCAAATAGTAGAACAGGAAGGACAAAATAATGTTTAGATTGACAAGAAAAAGATTTCATTTAAAGTTGAAAGATAAAGTTGATGTGGTCAAAGTAGCTTAATTGTTAAGGAGACCAGCACCATTAAACAGAAACCTTGTACTCTGCATTGAGACAATAGTAAAGGTGCCTGAAAAGTAAGACTCCACCCAACCTCCATGTAAAAATGCAAATTCACTTAAAGAGAATACTTCTTCAGGTATCCCTTGCTTGAGCAAAATCATTTAGAGAAATGTGCTCCCAGGTTCAGCTACCCAACACGTAGGGTACAGTATGGTAATGGTGGGCCACACTATCTACAGATGACAGCATAGCATGGCATCATCTGCCTGATGCTGGTTTTGTAGAGATGCAGAATGCAAGAATCAAAGGATCATGGAGGCTTGTATCAAAGTTCAAGAAAGAAATCCACTAACCAGGCTAGGCAGAATGTGACGGGGAAGGACATGCAGAGAGGCCAATAAAAGCCATTGATAAGTCTATGAATATGAAGCCTAAGATGAAGCTTCAGGGTATTGGAGATCACAGAAACTTGGGGAATCTGCCGAGATAAAGCCAACCCTGGGCACACAGTGTGCATACACGGCCATGGAGACAAGGCTGACCAAGTCAGTCAAAGTCAACATGATCTCCAGATGCTCCAGATGAACAGGCAGGGTTTGATGTCTGCCCTGCTGGGCTTTGGTCTTGCAGTGGTATGATTTTTTCTTCCCATCTCCCCATTCTTGCCTTTTCACATGAGAGTGCTTACTCTGTGTCATTGTATATTAGACACGCTTCTGGTTTTGCTTGCTTAATTTTACAGAGACTCACAGATAACAGTTTGGGTTGAGTCTCAGAGTAGACTTTGGAATTTCAAAAGATATTGAGGTTGTTAAGACTGTGAAGACTTTTAAAGCTGGAATAGGTCTGTGCGCAAACAGTACATTCATACACATAAATAAATAAAATTAAATTAAGTTAAAGCTGGAATAAATATATTTCACTTTATGAGATGGCTGTGAGCTACAGAGTCAGAGCTTCAGGGCTTCAGCCCATGCCTGCTTCCACACTTATGCTCTGCTTGTTGATCCACCAAGAAGTGCAAGATGCCTCTCAAGTTCCCACTGCCACAAACGGATCCATGATTGCCCTGTCTTCCCTACCATGACAGACTATGTCCCCTCAAACCTTGAGCCAAAATGGACCTCTCCTCCATTAAATAAATTGTCTCTGTCAGGTATTTTATCAATAGAGTTCTAATTGCTCCACTTGTGTTTAATTGTGTTGCGAAGTCTTCCGTATGGCACTCTGAGCATCTAAAATGATGAGAATGGTTCAGATCACATCACTTCTGCCTCGTATATTCTCCTCTCAATCTTCTCTGCATACCTCCACCTCAGCCCCGATCCAGCATGGCCGCAGACGTCTCTCCTCCCCAAAGTCCTTCTCCCACCCTCTAGGAAATGGCACACCTGCCGCTCCTCTTACACCTGTGTCTTCTTCCTAATACTTTCCCCTATCAACACTTCTAACATCTGATTGACTGTTGTCATATTTCCCCAACTGCAAAACAAGCCTACAAGTCTTCACTGAAGTTCAAAGACAACTGCAAGTGGAGAAGCCCTAATCAACATTGAGGAACAATTATACAAGGTGCGGTGGGGCTCACCTGTATTCCTAATACTTGGGAGGCTGAGGCAGGAGGATTTCAAGTTCAAGGCCAAGCTGGACTACATAGTGAATTCCAATCCAGTTTGGAGAGCAAAGCTGTGTTATAAATCCCTGGCTCAGCACTGACCGCTCTGGCAGAAGACTCAGGTTTGACTCCCTGCACCCACACTGAAGCTAATGTGTAACTTCAGTTCCGGGGTATCCAATGTCCTCTGCTGTTATCCTCAGGCATTGTAAACATAAAGGCAATACACCCATACACATGAAATAAAAATGATAAATAAAATATCTCAAAATAAATAAATAAATAACTACTTGTCTCAACCTGGCACTGATATCAGACCCATGGACCTGTGGCTAAACAGGTCACAGGCCATGAGGGAGAACCTACTCTGATTTATTCTGCTAAATGAACATAGCATTAAACCAATTCCTAATGACTTACTGTTATACCTGTAGATTAGTGCATAGCTCAACTCTCACCAGAGAAGCTTCTTCATGCCACAGATGACGGTTAACACAGAGACCCACGAGAAAGCTTGTAAGAGCCAGAGGTGGTCAGTGACCACAAGGAAATGCTGTTTTCTAGAGAGCAGGGCAGTTACATGAACTCATGGCAATGGTGACAGCATGAACAAGACCTATGCAAAAAAAAGTCACATCAGGAGGGTGGGAGGGGGAGATGGGTAAGAAATCTCAACCCTAGCTGAGAACTATTGGCAACCGAAAGCAGTTGGAAGAGGGAGTGTTGGTTTTCTTTAAGACTGTGATCCTGAAGAGGTTGACCGGACCCCAGGGGATGGGCCCAGACTGACGGGCATTTGGAGTCTTAAAAAATAATAGTAGAGGACATGAAACTTGGAGAAAGTAGTAAAGAGGCTGTGGATAGGAGAAGGGGTCTGAATATGATCAAGACTCAAAAGTTCAATAAAAATGTTAAAGAAAAACATAAGCAAAAATGATTAGCTAGCCATTAACTAAAAGAGCCAAGCTTTAAGACTCTTAAGACAAAGCGCCAACCAGCCTTGGTTCCTCCAGTAACAAGATAAGCCTTTTATTCTCTGAAGATGGCATTTTATGCTCCAATGCCTACCGATGATCAGAAGAAAGCAAGAAAGGGAAGACTCCTGGAACTAGAAACTGGAGACAGTAGGCCCTTCTGAGGGCAGCAGCCCCTCAGCTCCAGCTTGTACATAAGAACATGGAGAAAGGGCTGCAGAGATGGCTGAGCAATTTAGAACATTTGCTGTTCTTCCAGAGGACCCTGCTTCAAGTACCAGCACCCATATGGTGGCTAACGACTTTCCATAACTTCAGTAACTCCAGTGCTAGGGGATCTGACGCCCTCTTCTGGCCTCTGCGGGCATTACACACATGAGATGCAGGCCATACGTGCATCCAGGCAAAACATTCATACACATAAAATCAAAATAAGAAGAGGGCTGGAGACATGGCCTAGTGGTTAAGAGCACTGGCTGCTCTTGCAGAGGACAAGGCTTCGATCCCCAGCACCCACATGGAGGCTGAGAACCGTCTTTAAAAATCCAACACCCTCGAGACGCCATAACGCGCCAGGCCAGGATCGAAAGGTTATTCCTGGACAAACTGTCAGCCCATGAAAGGAAACAGCCAGAATTGACCAGAGTCCAAGTCAACAGCTCCAGAGAGAGTGGACTGTTTTACCTATCATCCACCTGTGCCCCTTTTCTAAGCCTAGGGAACAATCTGCGGAAGAGGGGGCGTGGTAGAATGTAAGGGCTGCGATTGGGGTGAATGGTGAAACTACAGCAATGTAGTCTGGACACTCATTTGATCAACTTGATTGAACAAACAACCTGTCACCCCCCACTGGATGGTGGGGCTGTAGGTGTTTGGGCACAACAGCCTGCAGATAGGTTTTGCATGAAGGATGCTTGTACTCATGGATTATCACTTATAGCTAAAAATGAAAAAAAAAAAACTGAGAGAAAGATGCAAGACAGTTATGGCAGAATGCATGATCTGGGATGGGGGGGGGGGGGAAGGGAAATAAGCCTGAACTGAATTGGAAAAAATGTATGAAATGCACAAAGCATCAATAAAAACTAATTTAAAAAAAAAATCTAAAAAAATAAATAAATAAATAAATAAAGTTAGAAACAATTGGGGCTGGAGAGATTGCTCAGTTGTTAAGAGCACGGACTGTTCTTGCAGAGGACCCGGGTTTGATTCCCAGCACCCACATGGCAGCTAAGAACCATCTCTGACTCCAGTTCCACAGGAATCTGATATCCTCTTCTGACCTCTGGCATTGCATGACACAGGTGCACCAATCTACATGCAGACGGTACATTCATACACATAAAAAATAGTAATAAATAAAATAAAAAATTCAAAAAAAAAAAAAATCCAACACCCTCTTCTGACCTCTGCGGCATTGCACAACACAGGTTCACCAACCTACATGCAGACAGTACATTCATACACATAAAAAATAAATAAAATTAAAAAAAATCAAAATAAGAAATAAAATACTTTTAATTAATAAAAAACTCATGGAAGAAGGATTTAGGCAACTCATCTCCCATTTAATGCTCTTTTGACTCAATGGAGTGAGTTGCTACTTTCCCCTTAGTGTCAAAGTGAGCTTTGTTCCCACCATTTAAGGCCTGCACTGAGAGGAATCATAAGTGCCTCTGGCTCCTGCCTGCAGGTCACCTGTTCGCATCCTGGTTGTTAAGGCAAGAGTTATGCAGCATTGTGTTAGAGGCACCCACAGATATGTCACAGCTAGTTTTGAAGTTTATTGCAAATAATTTGTTACTCCATAAACACAAAAGCAAATTACTTTTCGTTAACTAACTACAATGCTTTCCATAGTGATGATGTCTTTGTTATATCACTCTTGCATCCTGATAGACATCTAAACTAGAGGGGGAAAGGGTGAAACTAGCATATAGCAAATTAGAAATATCCTGTCTATAAAGTATGTGCTGCATGCTAACATCGTTTTTTATGTCTACCATGGCAGAATATAAAAGGTTCAGAACAGTTGCTTTAAAATTACCCCGTAAGAGCGTTGTAACGTTTTTCCATTAAACTGGGACTAGAAATTTTAATTATATATAAATTTAGTCCCATTAAATATAAAGAAATGCTTTGGCAGGAACTCAAGTCAGAACACTTAGTCTGAACTACAAGGACTTTGGAAAAGCAGCCTTTAATACTTTTCCAACTTCACCTCCTACTCTCGATTTCTGATTTCCTCTGTGAGCTCACAGATTGCACTTTGATATTTTTATATCTAATGCTTTGTCCATCGTATGTCGCTTCTGGCAGCCATTCCCCATTTTTTTCTTCCTCTTCTTTAAATCCTGACCAGCTTTGCAGTTAAAGCCTCATTTTCATTTCAAATATAAACTTTCCTTCACCACCATGGCCCACAGGATCTTCTCTAGATAGTCTAGGCTCACGTCTAAATAAAGTGTTTAGTGGGTGATCTTATGTTGGCAGCTGACACTTCATGTAGTGGACAGGATACAATGGGCTAAATATGGGCCCTGAGCATTTCTATAAAATCCGAGGGATGGTTTGATGTGGAGGTTGTCGGTTCCTCTTCCACAGCCCATTGTCTGACCCTAAAAGTTACATTTAACTTGATGGGACAGTTCACAAATGCCAGTGGTTCCTAATCTCAGACCTTTAAATTTCCTAGTGTGTCTCTGGCAGTGTTCGCAGCCCATGAAACAGATGGACCAGAAATGTCGACAAATCAACTAAGAACAAACCTCAATCAATGAAAAATTGGTAGATCAGTATCCCAGCTCTCTCACTCCATAGTGAGAAAATCCCAAGGTATATTCCACATTGTCCCTTGGAAGATCCCCACCACCACTCAACCCCAGTTGCCCACAATAGTGACCTATGCAGTTGCCTATCTTCCCTTCTTCTGTAAAATAAATGTGTCCCTAAAAATGATATGCTCATGCTTAATCACCGATGTGATAGTATTAAGAGTTGAGCTGCTTAGAAAGTGATTAAGTCAACAAAAGAATTGTCCTAAATTAGATTAATGACCTTATAAAAGAAGATGTCTTGAGCTTACTAATTCTTTCTGTCCTCTCTGTGCGGACACCTTCTGCTATGGAACTGTGCAGTGTCAGGGACTTAGGCGACTGCTTTCTGGTTGTTCTTCAGTTCACAGTTCTTCATTCTTACTTTCCCCTGTCTTCTATTTAAAATGTTCACTAAAGTTCCAGCTACTGGATCCACAGTCCAGCCAGCCAGAAAGTGGAAATGAAAGGAAAAAGAATTGCTGAATCCTTGTAAGGACACTTTTGAGAATGAAGCCATGTTGGCCAGAACTTATTCCTAAGGCAATCCTCAGCTGTAGGAGACGTTCCCATACCAAACATCCTTAAACCAAGTTAAAATCAGAGACTGTGTCAGAAATATTTCTATAGCAGAGAAGAATGAGAGTGTTGGAAGACAACAGGTTGCCTCTGTCACAACTGTGTCTCCAGAATGGCAACATAGTCTGCGCAAATCAGAGAAACAGAATGCATGCACACAGAGTGAGACATAGATAGAGATTTGTCGTGCAAATGTTTTTATTGCTCCACTAGCAATTTCACGGTAACCAAATAAGGATGAAAGAACTGAAGATAGAATTTCAAAAGATGGATGATTTTTGCACAGGACACCTATATCAAAATTCTATCCCCGCCCCCTCAAGGGTCAGAGATCCTGGGGGAAGAGGCGGCGGAAAGATTATAAGAGCGAGAGGTGGTGGTGACCACAAGGAAACAGTTTTCTAGACAGCTGGTCAATTACTCATATGAACTCACAGCATTGGTGACGGGCAAAAGTCCCATGCAAGCTCAAACCAGACAACACCCCAGCACAGACATGGGGAAGCGGGTAAGAAGCTCCAGCCTCACCTAAGAAATTGTGGCAACAGTTGGCTTCTGGGAGGAGCAGAGACAGTCTCTTTCAAGCATGGGATTCTTGGTAGGTTAAGCAGGCTCCAGTGGGTGGAGCTCTCCTGAAGGACATTTGGGGACACAAATTAGACTCTATAGGCCTTGGTATATATTTATATATCAATTATATAATTTATATATTATATAATATGTAATATATCTGTTACATTATATTAAATTGGAGGTGATAAGGGGAGATGGTGATGAGGAGAACATTTAAATACTATCAAATTATATTGTATGAAAATCACAAAAATTCAATAAAAAGAAAAGTAATTCAATATTATATATTAAAAAAAAAAAGGTGGATGATCAAAGTCCAGTTCAAACTCTCTGATGATGTCTATCACCAAAAACTCATTCCAAAAGTAGAAATTATTAGATTTGAACTAGTGTGACTTACAGGATGGAAGTCTTAATGAAGTGCTCAGAAGAATTACCTGGAACAGTTCAAAATGAAAAGAATTTCAACATTTCAAACCAAACTCTTGAGTTATACCAGGTTGGCAGCAAACCTTCTGAGGACTTGAAGACTGGGAGCTATTCCCCTCGACTTGAAAGCCTGGCCAAAGGGCTGTAGACGACTGATGGCTGCAGCAAGGAGAGTCTGTTTTCTTCAGGTTCCTGGTAGGTTGGCCATGCTCAGCTGGATGGTGCCACACTCATGTCTTTGGACTCAGTGGTTTGTTTTTTAAAAAGATATGAAGTTGGGAGGTTAGGAGACATGGGAGTCTTAGGATTGGTGGAGGGAGATTGGGAATGAATATAGTCAAAATATACATATAAATTTAAGTGTGTGTGTGTGTGTGTGTGTGTGTGTGTGTGTGTGTATCTGGTAAAGGCATCTGAATTTTGCCACTTACAAATGAATAGAAAGCAAGGTATCTGGGATCGACCCCTTCTGCTATCCTCCTGGGTCCATACTGAAATCACCAAACATGTTAAACTCTCTCCCTCCTCACCTTCAGCCCAGCACCTTAGCACATCACGTGACACAGGTGTATAAAAAGCTGAAGGGAAGAGTGTTCTTTGAAAACAAAATACAAGGAATGCAAGAAGGTAGGCTGGTAGTTAAAAAGCTGAAAGAGATGGGAAAACTCAAAAAGGAATCACTGTTCAGGAATGTTGATGTTCAACAGTGACCAAACCGTTCACCTTTGACCCTTGTGTTCAGAGATCCTGTCAGCACAGCCGCTGGACCATAACAGCCAGAGTGAACGTTTCCTCTGACCAAGGCAATGATGTTGGACATGGATTCCCATGGATCAAACTTTAATATCTAAAGAGCTACCTGAATGACAGTTACTCTGCTGTCTTGGGGAATATTATATGAAGAAACATTAGTTGCCTGGAATAGCTCTTGTTAAATGCTTATCACTTGTTTTAAGGGAAATGCAAAGAAATAATTTTACCTAAACTATCATTAGTAAATCACTAATGAGCGGGGCTGGAGAGATGGCCTAGCGGTAAAGAGCGTCGAGCGCTCTTGCAGAGGACCCGGGTTCGATCTCCAGCACCCACATGGCGGCCGAGAACCATCTGAAACTCCAATTCCAGGAGAACTCCAGTTCCAGGGGAATCCAAGACCCTCTTCTGACCTCCGCGGCATTGCACGACACGGGTGCACAAACCTGCATGCAGACAGTACATTCCTACACATACAGAAATAAATAAATAAAATTTTAAAAAAATCACTAATGAGCAAGTTTTAGCCTTCTTCCCTCTGAGCAGTTTTTGCTTGGTCAGCCTGTTAACGCACCAACCAGAAAGAGCGGCATCAGACTTTATGGGGTTTCCTTTCCTTTTAATTAACTTTAAAATCTTATTAGCCCAATTATTAGCAATATGTTACAAGACACCAAGACTGCAGCTGTGAATGTATCTTTATTAAAAAGGCTCTTCCATGAGTTAAGAAACTTCCAGCATTATTATAAACTCGATCAAGGCTAGAGAGATAATTCCATTTGCAAATTGGTCCCAATTCAAACTTGGCAAAGGAATGCAAATTAGGTTTGAATTAATTTGCTGCTCTCCTCCCATTCTTTTCTCAAAACATGTAATTTCTATTGGCAATTAGCTTCAGTAGACTTTACACTGGCACTTAGGAAGGTGTACCAACTCATAAAATAAGAACTGAAGTTGTGATGTTATTCTAACTTAGGAATAGATGTGTGAAGAAGGAAGAAAAATCTGCTTTTAGATGTATTACCCTTCCTAAGGGACTCATAAATAACCCTGAATTTTACCCAACTTGAAGAACTAGAATATTGTAAACTGTTCTCTGTTTTATAAACCCAGGAATTTCTACGAGGAATAAGAATGGATTTGTCATAGACTCAACCTCACAGAACATTCTAAATATAGACTCAGCTTGCTTCTGTCCATGGCCATTCCATTCTAACAGCTTTACCAAGGGCTCAAACAGCAGGCGCTTTTATTGAAAGTGGAGCTATATCTTCAGGTGCAGAATATTCTAAAGGCCTTTTTCAAGGCAAAAATAAAAGTCACTGCTAAAGCCAAGAGTTCTAGGGACCTAGCCATTCCAATCCTGGTTCACAGAGTATCTGATCCAAAATAACACCACAGGACGCTTCTCTGCATGCTAACCCTTTGACATTCTGTCTTGTACTCCAGTGGTTCTTAGCATTAGAATGCTTCAAATCATTTGCAGTATTCTAGAAAATACAGAGTCCCTGTCCTTACCCAAAGATCCTGATATGGTATCCCTCGACTGAGCACATTAATTCTCTTGGCCCTGGAACTTGGGTTGATTCTGAGGAAGGAGTCTTTAGGTCGCACTTTAACGAACACAATTCTGGCTGAGATGGCTCCATCTGTAAGTATGAGAACCTGACTTTGGTCCCCAGAACACCCAGTTTTTAAAAGAAAGGCAAGCATGGTGGCAGGTGCTTATAATCCCAACACCAAGGAGGAGGAAGCAGGCAGATGCATGGGGCTTGCTGGACCAGCCTAGTCCAACGTAGCAAGCTGAAGGCCAATGAGAAAGCCTGTCCCTAACAAAAACATGGACAGGGCCTGAGAAACAACACCCAAGGTTGTCCTTTGGCTCCACATGCATGCATGCACATGTGCACACATACCCACAGGCACATGTGCATCTACACACAGACATGCCTACATACATACAATCCTAATTCTCTTCTGACTTGGACATGGTAGAGGAAAAAGTGTAACCAGGCACAAACGAATGCCTTTTTCCTCTTGCTTGGCTCCCCTGGAAGCAGTCAATGGGTAATCAAATTAATCTTCCCCAGTTACTGAATGAAAAGAGAAAGAGAAATGCTACAGCAGTTCACCAGGAAGACTGAGAAGCATGTTTCACAGTGTCAGGCTTTGCCATCAAATCTGAGGTTTTGGAACAATATACCCAGATAGTGCCTGTTAGCCAAGGAAAAAGTGTCCATTTCTCTCTTTCTCTCTCTCTCTCTCTCTCTCTCTCTCTCTCTCTCTCTCTCCCTCCCTCCCTCTCTCTCTCTCTCTCTCCCCCTCTCTCCGGGTGTGTGGTATATGTGTGTGTATTTGTATGAAGTAGTGGTATAATTGACCTGTAATGCAAATCAAGAAAATGTGAACAGGTGAAGATTCCATGCACTTTATTCCTCCGGCTTCCTCCACCATGTCCTGCACGTGATCCCACATCTTAACTGCAGTTTCCCAGCATCCTGCAGTTTTCTAGGTTTGGCACTATTGGCAACCAGGGCATGATGATTCCTCGTGGTTAGAGGTAATTCTGTACACTGTGGGATATTTAATAGTATCCCAGTTCCTATTTTCCAGATGCCAGTAACAGCCTTGTAGTGCTCCAGTTGAACAATTGAATTTCTTCACATTAACACATCACTGAATAGGGAAAATGAACCTCAGACGAGAGCTGCTGTTTCCTGCTATTCCATCAGAGTCATATAATATTTATCAATTGTTTACATGCATATCATTATAATTGGTTGAAGTGATGCTCTAGTACAAATAAATCAGATATTCTATGATAGTACTGTGATGTTTTCAAGGGAAAAACCACTTTCATACAGGAGATTTCTTAATCATCTTTATTAACTTTTTCTACAGAAGAAACACTAAGGTCTACAGAGATTAGAAGACTTGTCCCAGGCAGTCAGGAGCTGAAGAACACAAGCTTCACACTCTGTGGCTTTGCTCCAGAGTTGTCCCTGCCTCCCATGGCCAATACTGCAATTAAACTAATGATGCCTGTAACCAGTAGGATTTTCTTTCCAAAACAGGCATCAGTAACACAAGCATTCCATATACCCCATGAAAGAAAAGAAAGAAAAGAACCACGCATAGGGACAGCCCTCCAGCAAACAAAAGGACGTGAAATTCTGCTTCAGAAAAAAAAAGACATGGAATAAACCTCATTAATTCTGACTTTACTTATTTACAGTGACCATTTATTGTCATTCAAGAAGGGGCTGAGTCGGGTGTGGTGGTGCATGCCTTTAATCCTAGCACTTGGGAGGCAGAGGCAGGTGGGTATCTGTGAGTTCAAGGCCAGCCTAGTCTACAGAGTGAGTTCCAGGGCTACAGGGAAACCCTGTCTCAAAAAGACCAAAAAAACAAAAAAGAAGGAGCTGAATAAGAAAGTGCTTACTATAGTCAAGAAAACAAATGAGTGCCCATTTCTTTTTTCTGCACATGCATACACAAACAATTTTGGTTCTAGGTTGATTGAATGAGAGTGAACTCAGTATTTGTCTTTGAGTCTAGCTTCTTTCATTTAGCATGATGATTTCTAATTGCATCCATATTCCTGAAAATGCTATAACTTCATTTTTTTCTTTATGGCTTCATACAATTCCACTGTGTAACACCTTCTTTATCCATTAATATGTTGACAGATCCCTGAGCTTGTTTAATTTCCTCACTACTGTGGACAGTGCTACTATAAACATGGATGTGGAAGTATCTCCGTGGTATGTTGACTTACAAGATTTTGTACGTGTAACCCAAAATCTGGGTGTTCATATATAGTGGTACATCTGGGTAAACACCCATTTCTACACGATCTAATTCTTATCTGTGCAAAGACCAGCTTTGCTTAAATATTGACTGAAAAGAAAATTCACCTGGTTATTGATATGTGTTCTTCTCTAGGCTGCACTTTGCCTATCTGCAGTGAAAGTTCTACTTCAAAATAATAAAATTGTGTATCTTTAGAAATAATATGCATTCTCTCTGGCTACTGAGACCCATATCCCCCAGACTCAGAAGCTACCGGTCACTCCCAAAGTCTGCCACTGGACTCTCACTCAAACTCGTTGGTCTTGGAACACCACCAGAAATCAATCACTATCATTCCTTTCCTTGTTCAGTAGCATGAGTACAATGGTTAAATTGTTATGTGTATCAGCATGTACTTAACATTTTGAAAATATAAACACTAGTTGCACTTCAATTAAACACTGCTTCTCCTCGCTGGGAGTTTGCCAAGTGGGAGGACAACTGGGTGGTGTGCTGGATAGCTTTAGTGTCAACTTGACACACCTGGGTTGAGGGAGCCTCACTGGGGAATTGGCTCCATTGGACTGGCCTGTGACCACCTCTGTGGAGTATTGTCTTGATTGTTGGGCAATGTGGGAGGGTCCAGTCCACTATGGGTGGTGCCACCTTGGGCAGGTTGTTGGGTACCGTATAAGAGGGCAGGCTGGGCATGAGCCAGAGGAGCAAGCCAGTAAACAGCATTCCTCCATGGCCTGTGCTTCAGCTCCTGCCTCCAGGTTCCTGCCCTGAGTTCCTGCCTTGGGCTCTCTAAGTGATGAACTGTGACCCAGGAGATGTAAGCTGAATAAACTCTATCCTCCCCAAGTTGGTGTCAGTCAGAGTGTTTTGTCACAGCAATGGAAGACAGACTAGAATAGGTGGGGAGTAACAGAGATCAATGTGTGCACTGGATCAGCCTGCTGGCTTCAACCAAAGCACTGAAGGACCAGTTTAACAGAGATGTGAGGGAGATACTGACCCTTGGAACATGACAAAGGAGAAACTGGCCAGCAGAAACTACCTCAAAACACCATGAAGAGTGATTTTCTGTGATTATACAATTCTAGGGAATTTTCATTTTCTTTATGATTTTTCCAGATTTCCAAAAAATTTCTTAACAAAAGTATATTTTGATAAAACTAGAAAGAAGAATTGGTCAAAAATAATGTTTTAGGAATAAAAAGTCAAATAAAGTGAGAAGAAAGTGAATTATTATTTTTAGGAACTTTGCTGTACAGGTAAGGAATTAAGTACTGGAGCAGAAGGAATACGGGACCAAAGGGGCTTGCTCTTTTACCTCTTGCCTCCCTTTTAAGCTAAAAGTGACTATAAGCTGTAGGGAAGTTGCCAATTGAAAATACAAGAAAGAGAAGAATCAGCAGATGCATAAAAGTTGGCTCTTATTTGGGAAAATTTAGGAACCCCCTGCTCAAAAGAGCAACTTGGAAATCTTGGCATTATATAACAGAACAGCATTCCTGAAAGGAAAAGACCAGGTGGAAGCAAGTGTATCTGCACATCCTGCAGAGCTTCACCCGAGAGCTTTGCCGGCTTCCCTGAGGTTAGTGAACTCTCATAGAGATGCTTCCCATTAGGAATAACGTTTCTAATGGAAGAATCTAGCTCAGAAAGAGCCTGTGGGGGCTGAGGAGATGGCTCAGGGGATAATGCCCCAACTGAACATGCATAGGGATCCAACACTGGATCCCCACATCCCACATAAAGCAGAGCAGACATAGCAGAGTCTTGTAATCTCAAGACTCCAGACGCAAGACAGGATTTGGGGGGCAAAGTGCTGAATTGGACTAGTGGGAACTGGCAAGCTCCACATTCGGCAACCTGTGTATCCATAAGTAAGGTAGAGATCAATGGAGGAAGATACCCGACATCAACTTCAGGTCTACACATACATACATACATACATACATACACACACACACACACACATATATACAACACACACACACACACACACACACACACACACACACACTCATAAAGAGCCCTTAGGCTGGAGAGATGGGTAAAGTGCTTGCTGTTCAAGCATGAAGACCTGAGTCTGGATCCTCAGCGTCAATGGAAAGCTGGACTCAGAGCTCCTATGTGCCATGCCAGTGCTTCGGGGGTAGAGACATGCAGAGTTCTGGGGCTCCCTGAGCAGACAGTCCAGTTATTCAGCCAGCTCCAGATTCAGTAGGAGATCCTGCCTCAAAAACTAGGGTGGAGAACAACCAAGGAAGATAGGAAACACTGACCTCTGGAGCAGCAGGCTTACACCTCCTACCCTAGTTCTATGAAGTGGAGGGAAGGACACAGGGATCAGGAACCATTTGGCACAGCCTGTTATAGAGGAACAACATAGTTATGGGACATATCTTTGACTTCTATAATTGGCCAAAATGGGGTAAACTGTTCTCGCCCAGCTAGGACCTGAATTCTCTTGCCCTGTCACAGCCTGCGGTCCTTCCCCCAGCATGAGGGGACTACTGACCTTGCTCTGGGGCCCCTTCTCTTTGATCTTCCCTCTCCTCTTTTCTTGAGATCATCCTCTGCATTAGTTATTGTTCTATTGCTGTGCTACAGCATCATGACCTGGGCTGGAGAGATGGCTCAGAAGTTAAGAGCACTGGCTCTTCTTGCAGAAGACCTGGGTTCAAATTCCAGCACCCACATGGTGGCTAACAACCATCCACAACTTTAGTTCCAGGGGATCTGCAAAACCTTCTTCTGACCTCTACAGATACTACATGACACAGGTTCACTTACATATATGCAAGCATAACACTCATAGACATCAAATATTAATTAATTAAAAAACACACCATGACCAAGGTAACTTATAGAGAGAAGAGTTTATTTGAGCTTACGGTTCCAAGGGGGCAGGAATCCATCATGGCGGGGAGGCATGGTGAGGTGGCTGGAGCAGGAGCAGAAGCTAAGTGTTCGCTTCTTCAGGTAGGCACAGGAAGTAGAGTGACTGGGAATCTGGCTAGTCTTAAGAACTCTCTAAGCCCTCCCGCAGTGGTGCGCTTCCTCTAACAAGGCCACACCTTCTAAGCCAGTGTCACTAACTAGAGACAAAAATGTCCAAACACTTAGTGCCTACAGGGGATACTCTCACTGAAACCATCACATCCTCCTAACACAAAGAGCTATTTTGTTCATTCTCCCATTGGTAATCCTCCATGATGCTCTACCATCCAAAAAGCATTTTCCATTATCAAACCCACCTTGGCTTCCAGCTGTATCTCCACTAAGTATCTCACCTCACCCAGCACACAGGTCTGCGCAGCCCCCTTTGTCGAAATGCATTATTTTCTGTGCCTGTGTGCTGTGGCCCTATTTACTCCATCCCGGTCCCTCTCAGTTTAGCAAAAACCCCTACCCCAACTCTATGAAACTGTTAGTCTGTAGTCTTTCAAGGTAATAGTAGTTTGTGTTAAATTCACTTCCTGGCAGATATATACAACCAGCAGCCAAATATAGCTAGGAATATGGCCCAACACATAAACAAAAACCCAAAACTTTATGAAATTGCTCTGCATTTTTTGCAACTTCATTGTGCTATCCTCAGGTGTGAATTTCATACATGGTCATGTTGTGTCATGATGGGAAAAGGTTGGACACACTTGCATGGAGATACTAGCGAGGGAGGTACTGGGAATGAAGAGCCCCCTCTGACCCACCACCATTCAGTAATGAAAAGACTAGGGCAGAAAGGCGCACAGTCCCAGGGAAAGCAGGTGTCAGTGGTGCTGAGATCTGATTCACAACTAGGAGATGCATAGACAGCCTGGAGGGGAAGTGGGGCCCACAAAGGCAACAGCGGGGAGCAATGTGCATAGCAGCTCCAGGGCAGAAACCGGTGCCTTCTGAAATCAGAAAGAGACTCATGTTCCTGGAGGGGATGAAGCAGGTGGAAAGTAGAAGATGAGACAGAAAGGAGAGAGAAGCTAGCTACGCCTGCAGAGCCTGCAAGTCCCAGAGGCTCTGCGCTCTGGCTTAGCAGCAATCAAGGGGCGTTGAAGAGCTCCATCACTGGGGAATGAGAAGGTTCTCTTTGAATTTTATAAAAATTTTAGCTTCATGTAAAGTAAGTTAGAACGAGGCGAGATAGAAGGTGGGAGCCTCTTAGGAGGTAATGGCGTACAAGAAACAGCTAAACGGAGCATCAGAGGGGATGGGAAATTGCAACAGTTTCAGATTCAGTGTTTTCCAGGACTTCTAAGAACTAATCAGACTGAGCGCTCTGGTTAAATACTTAAGTGTATAAGAAATAGTGTCATGGTGAAATTGTTAGTATTCTGTGGAGTTTATTATAAACCTAAGTAGTTACAGTGGGTTAGCTACATTTTACTATATAGGAGAAGGCAACAGACTGGGCTATGTATGTATAGATTGTGAACATGGTAAAAATTATTTCTTTTAAACTGACTAGTTTAAAAGACATTTGCTACCTTTGAAAAATCTCAAGAAAGTTCTGAAGCATAAAGATAAATACCAGGAAGTTTTAATACCAGACTAATAGGTTATTTTACAACTAATTTTTCTTTTTTTTAATTTATTATTGTTATTAAACTATTTCTATACATCATACATCATTTCTCAATTGAATTTAGAGTCACTTCCCTTTCCATGCCCCCCCAACCAAATTTTTATAGGTAACACACACAGCACACATCCCCCTGTTTCTTAAGTTCACAGCTTGGTAGGTTTCTTTTTCAATATATATTTTTATTGAATTTTTGTGCATTTCATACATCTTTTTAAAATTTTTATTTATTATTTTTATTTTATGTGTATGAGTGTAATGCCTGGATGTAAGTGCACCCATGTCGTCCAATGCCCACAGAGGTCAGAAAAGGGTGTGGACCCCTTCTCCTATCTGCAACCCCCGTGGGATCCCACACAAGATTTCATATATTCTGTCATATATGTTAAGGCCTATCAAGTCAAGTCTGTCTCCAGATGTCCCTCAGTGTAAGTTCATCTGCTGGAGTCTAGCCTTACTCCCTTAAAGACCAACTCTCCCTCACCCTGCAATCATCAGCTGCCAATAGTTCTTCAGCTAAGTTTGGGGCCTGCTGCCCATTCCCATGCTGGGTTTTTGTCTGGGTTGAGTTAACATGGGTCTTGGATTTGGTGGTTTTTAATTGTCGTGTGTGTGTGTGTGTGTGTGTGTGTGTGTGTGTGTGTGTAGAGAGAGAGAGAGAGAGAGAGAGAGAGAGAGAGAGAGAGAGAATCATCTCTATCAATTCCTAGAACAGTCTTTGCCATCCCCAAAGGAATCCCTATGGCTTTTAGTACTCACTGCTTACTAATCTACTTTATATCCAACTATCCTACAATTCTGGGACTATAAATGGAATTAGGAAATATTTGATCCTATTTTCACTGAATTCTTTCACTTAGCATAATCTTATTATTTTGTTTTTTTTTTAAACAGTCTCACTATGTAGCTCTGCCTGGCCTGTAACTCACAATATAGACCAGGTTGGCCTCAAAATCACAGAGATCTGCCTGCCTCTGCCTCCTGAGTACTGGGATTAAAGATGAGCACTACCGCACCCAGCTACATAGTGTAATCTTTCCAAGACTCATCCATATTGCAATACATATCAGAACTTTTTGTTACCAAATAATACCTTGTTGTATGATTATAGTACTCTTTTTTTTTTTTTTTTTTTTTTTTGTTTTTGTTTTTTGATGAGACAGTGTCTCCCTTTAGTTCCACCTGGCCTGGAGCTCACTCTGTAGACCAGGCTGGTCTTGAACTCACAGAGATCCACCTGCCTCTGCCTCCCAAGTGCTGGGATTAAAGGTGTGCACTACCATGCCCAGCCTTATACTACTCTTCTTTATCCATTCAACAGCTGACAGGCATTTGAGTAGTTTCTATCTGTGGTATTATGAGTAATGTAGCCCATAACAATAGCGGGATGTATGTCTTCATTCTCTGCCATCAAGTCAGCTTCATCCCAGAGATGCAAGGATGGTTCAACATATGTAAATCAATAAATGTAGTCCACCACATAAATACACTCAAGGACAGAAATCACTTGATCATCACAATAGATACAGAAAAGACTTTTGACAAAACCCAACATCCCTTCATGATAAGAGTCTTGGAGATATAAAGAAAGGCTACTGATTTTTCTAGATTTATTTTGTATCCTGCCACTTTACTGAAGCTCTTAATCATTTCTAGGAGTTTTCTGGTGTAGTTCTTAGCATCCCTTATGTAGACAATCATATCATCAGCAAAAAGGGATAGCTTGACTTCCTCTTTTCCAATTAGAGACTCCTTTAATTCCTTTTCTTGCCTTATTGCCTAGCAAGGGTTTCAAGCACATATTGAAAAGGAGTGTGACAGGGGGCAGCCTTGCTGAGTTCCTACCTTTAAGGGGAATGCTTCTGTCATTTCCCCATTTAGGATGATATGGCTGTGGGTTTCCTGTAATATGAGACTTATACATTGGAAGGAATGATCCCTCCAGTCCCAATTCCCTCTTAGGACTTTCATTAAAGGGATGCTGGATTTTTATCAAGGCTTTCTCCACATCAATGAGATGATGGTGTGGTTTTTGTCTTTCAGTCCATTTATGTGTTTGATGAATTTTATTGATTTTCGTATGTTGAACCATCCCTGCATCTCTGGTATGAAGAATCTTTGAAGTATAGCAGACATACCTCAACATGATAAAGGCAATATATAACAAGGCCATGCTGAATGGAAAAAAAACCTGAAGTACTTCCACTAAAATCAGGGACAAGGCAAAGATGTCTACTTTCTTCACTCCTGTTCAACATAGTGCTTGATGTTTTAGCTAGAGTAATAAGACAAGTGAAGGTGATAAAGTGGATACAAATAGGAAAGGAAAAAGTCAGGTAATTATGATTTTATATTTATATTAATAAATATAATATATTATAATAATATATAATTATATATATATAAATATAAAATTAATATATATTTATATATCTAATTCAGGTAAATATGATTTTATATATCAAACATTCTACAGAAAATAGGAATGTTGTCTATAGACAATAAGTACATTCTGCAAAGTAGCTGGAAGCAAAATTAACAGTCAAAATCAGTAGTAGTCTTTCTAGAAACCAAGGACAAACTCACCAAGAAAGAAATCAGGGAAACAATCCCAGGCACTGTAGCCTCAGACACAAGGAATCTTGGGACAGATCTAACTAAAGAAGTGAAGACCTGGACATTCTCTTGATTATTCCTGGTAGGGTGGAATTTCTGGGTCCTATGGGAACTGATTAATCACCTGATTATTCCTAGGTGGGGTAGAATTTCTAGGTCCTATGGGAACTGATTAATCACCTGAGAATGCCAGACTGCTTCCCAGGCAGCTGTTGTACTTCTCATTTCCATGAGAATATGGATGCTCCAATCTCTCCAAAATCAAATCAACATCCGTTACCATCTTCCTTATTCTTCCAGTCACCCTAGTGGGCTGGAAGGGGCTCTCGCTTGAGCTCGGTCCACACTTCCCTAGTGTTCATGAGGCTGGTTTCTGCACACTAACAAATTATATACGTACCTTTTATGTAACAATATCTAATCAGCTCCATTGCCCATTTTAAAATCTTTTTTTATTGTTGAGTTATAAGTGTTATTTTATTTATTTATTTATTAATATATATTTTGTACAAGATTATCAAATCTAGACCCGTGTTCCCCACCCTATGCCCCCACCCCACCAGAGCTCATGTACTCTGCCAAACATGCTTTTCATCTCTTTCTCAGTCTTTCTTGATATTCTTCATGTGGAAGTTGACTGTTTTGAGCAGAAGTTCACTCAGTTCTTTGATGCAGTCCTTTCTGTTGTTGTTGTTGTTGGTGTTGTTGTTGTTTCCAGTATGCATCACTCCAACTGCTTGGACAAAAGCTCAGGAGCCATGCACAAAATACAACTAGGGTAATTGGCACTAGCATCCACAGATGAGGGATACCATTCGTCGTTTGTTTTTCTGGGACTGCGTTACTTCACTCAGCATGATATCCTCTAGCTCCAGCCATTTTCCTGCAAAGCTCATGATGTCATCTTTCTTTACTGCTGCATAGAACTCCATTGTGTAGATGTACCACATTTTCTCTATCCACTCATCAGTTGAGGGGCATTGGGGTTGGTTCTAGCTCCTTGCTATTGTGAAGACAGCTGAAATAAACATGGCTGTGCATGTATCTCTGCGGTGGGGTGAGTCTTGAGGGTACATACCAAGGAGTGGTATGGCTGGGTTGGGTGGCAAGTTCATTCCAAGTCTTTCAAGGGTTCTCCACACTGCTTTCCATAGTGGCTGCACGAGTTTACATTCCGACCAGAGTGGATGAGTGTTCCCCTTTCCCCACAACCTCTCCAGCACTTGGTATCATTTGTTTTCTTGATTCTAGCCAGTCTTATTGGAGTAAGATGATATCTTAAAGTGGTTTTGATTTGCATTTCCTTAATGATTAGTGATGGTCC
Organism: Rhizomys pruinosus; assembly: GCA_009823505.1. NCBI lineage: Eukaryota > Metazoa > Chordata > Mammalia > Rodentia > Spalacidae > Rhizomys > Rhizomys pruinosus. Next base: position 2,326,172 of record VZQC01006772.1, read on the forward strand.
ACACTTCTTAAGGTGTTTCTCACCCATCTCTAATTCCTCACTTGTGAAGTCTCTGTTCAGCTCTTTGCTCCATCTATTGAGTGGGCCATTTGTTTTCTTTCTTCTTTGTTTTTTGAGTGGTTTATATATTCTAGAAATCAATGCTTTGTCAGATGTTTCGGCAGTGAAGGTTTCCTCCCACTCTGTGAGATAAGTGTTCTTTATATATTGTAGATATGAGATGCATGGTGCAAACAATTTTTCTCATTCTGTGTTCTACTTTTACTTTCTAAATGGTGTACCTTAAAGAAAAAAAATCATTTAAAATTCCCATGATATTTGCATTTCTCTAATTGCTATGAATAGTGAATGCCTTTTAAGCCAGCTCTGTCTTTAGCAAAAGCAACACTCGATGGACTCAGTAGCTTGTGTGTGTATATATGTATGTGTATACACACTTATGTATGTAACAATAATAATTAAAGAAGAGGTCACAAAATTGTTAGGGAGCAAAGGATGGGGAAGAAGTTGGGGGGTGAGGGAGCTATGGAAAAGATGTAAATATAGTGCTCATGTATGAACTTCTCAAGAAATAAAAAAAAATCAAATGATAAAAATTTCCACCATATATAATCTATATATTTTTCCTCTGTTGCGCTATATTGTCTTTTTAGAGTAACTTTTATGAAACTATAGGATCTTTCAACTGAATTGCATATAAAATTATTTTATACTTTTTCCCTCCTAACAAAAAGAAAATTCAAGTGGTATTTTCTCCCAGGAATTTGTAGTCATTTTCTTTAACATTTGTGTTGCTTCTTCATAGGTAAAAGACTATAACTACTGTCAGCCAGCTCTATCTTTAGCAAAAGCGATTAAGGAGAATTATTCAGGCTTATCAGTTCTATGTCATTTTATTAGCTAAAGCAATTAGAAGAACTTATCATTTTTAAAAATCACATAATTATTGACTATCACAGCCCTGTTACTGAGAAAGGTGATGTCTTGTAACACTGCTGGGAGGTAAAATGAAAATAAAGGGTGAAAAGTAAGTCTGAAAGATAGAGGTTAAAGGACAAAGCATGTAAATTACCCTGAGGGAAAGGCTGTGAAACCTAAATGCATTTTTTAAGACCCTTTAAGTCATATTAATAAAAATGAAGGAGATATCATGTTATCATTGGTAGAATTTGAGTTTGAAAGTTAAATTATTTCTTTTAATGAAAACTCCCACCTATCCTTTCACATCTGAAGGTGTTTAAGAGGTAAAGTAAAATCTTTTCAGGACTCTATTAATGTGCCAGGAGAGATGGTACAGTGGTTAAGAGCACTGACTCCTCTGGCAAAGACCCAAGTTCAGTTCCCAGCACCGACTGGCACCTGTCTGCATTTCCGGCCTCAGGGTATCCAACCCTCTCCTGGCCTCCATGGGCACTTGCACACACACACAAACACACACATGCATACACACACACAAACAATTAAAAATAAAAAATAAAATAAATCTTTTTTTAAGAAGACTTTAAGTGGGGCTGGAGAGAGATGGCTCAGCAATTAAGAGCACTAGCTGCCCTTGCAGAGAATCCTGGTTCAATTCCCAGTTCCCACACAGCAGCTAACAACCATCTGTTAACTCCAGTTCCAGGGGATCTAACACCCTCTTCTGACCTCCACAGGCTTTGCATGGCGCACTTAAACACATGCAAGCCAAGCACCAATACACACAAGATAAATAAATAAAACAAAAAATATAAGACTTTATTAATAAAAGAATAACCAAGGGTGCAAGCCTAGCTCTGGAGAGCAAACACCCCGTGTTTACGTGGCACATCCTGCAGCCCCAGGAGGGGTTCTCCATCCTTAAGAACATTTCTGCCCAATGTTCAAGCCATTTATTCTAGATGACCTTATTCTGCCTGATTCTGTTTCTCCATCTATGTGGGGAAACCATGAAGTGAAGGGCTTATACCCAACTGGGACTTAGAATCACTAGAGAAAACAATATTCCAGAGAGCCTGTATTTGTTGCTGAAACACAGCCTAAATCCACTTCTGAGACCTATACAGAGCTTCTTTCCTGGGTCCATATGAAACTTCAAGTCTGAGACCATCCATGTGGCAATTGTTATTTTAAATATTAATATATAGATGGACTTCAAACATACAGGATAGCATGTATCCATTTACGATCCTTCAAGTGTGAGAGAGAGCAAATGGTGGGAGGAGAAGGCTGGAGCTACAAGAAGAGATGGACTACAAGGGGCAACTTAATCCATGACATCACATTCTGGCATATAGCTTAGAACTGTGTGGAGACCTAGAATCCAAAATTCCTTTGTTTTGGGATTATTAGTAAAGAGCATGTACCAAGATAAGAAAGTAGAACATACTGCATTTAATATATCAGTTGATCTATAAATATTTAAACATATAGTATGTGTGTGTCCATTTATATCTCCACCCTGGACTCCAATAACATAAAAACAATAGGGGAGAAGGCTATGTTTTGAAGTCCAATATTATTTGATTCATTAAAATATTTGTTATAGCCATACTTTGGGTTCTGTGCTATTTTTCAGCCCTAGGAGATAGTAGCAAGCTGGAAAAAATGAGGTCATGCCACCGAGGAACTTAAATCACAATGAAAGAAGTGATTAATTAAGTAAAGGGTGAGTAAATGAATGCACACATTTATTCACTCATTCAACAACTCCCAATGACCCAACCTGGTTCCAAGGTATTTGAGACTGTTAATAAAACAGATATGGATCCCTGGTCATGAAGTTTATACTAGAAGGTATATACTATTATATGTAGTATTATCTAGTATTATATATATTATCTAGTATTATATAGATAATAGTAAAGACAGACATGAAAAGGGATAAATTGCTATAGGATAACAAGTGAGGGTTGCTGATCCACAGGAGGCTGTCAAGATGACCTTGTGATGGGATCTGTGGGACGGAAGTCTCCAGTAGTACAGAGAACCAACCAGCTTGCTGTAGAAAGCAGAGCAAAAGTGTAGCCAGGAGAAGGGAACCTGGAGAGGTCAAGCAACAGAAGAAAGACATATCTAAAGCTTCCTCAGCTAGTTGCTGTTCTATGCTGTGCTGTGCAGGGGAGGGGCCGGGTGCGGGAGGACAAAACTTTCCTTCACATGGCCCACTGCCGAGTCTCTAACTCCTGTGATTGTGAAAATCTCAAGAAAGGGACCAACAAGAGCAATGGCAAGAAACAGCACCAACTGAAGGCTGTTGTGTCGGGACCTCAGCGGGTCTAGTGCTAGCAGCGGAGCTCCAGCTCTCAACCCGCCTCTCCATCCAACAAGTTTCTGATGTGTCCAGGGCCATAGTCTCAGTCTGCTCCTGCTGATCACCATGGTGACTGTCTACAGGACACACACCTGTCACCACAGGCTGGATGCTTCCTTCCTGACACGTTTTCCTTCTATTGAGTTTTCACTAACCAATGACAGAAGATTCACCCTCTCCACTTAATAGGAGGAGAGATCAAGGCTATAGTGCAACTACCCCTCAAAGCATGTGTTGAGAAATGCTGGGTCTCTCTGCATGATCCAACACTGCCTTCTGCTGTAGTCAGAACCCAACACTGCCTTGACTTTTACCCAGAGGTGGAATTTAGGAGCTCAGCTCTGAAGGAAACTACACATAGAACCCCAGCTTGGCCACCGTGCTGCTGTGCCATCCTCACGAGTAACTTCACTCCCCGGAGGTTCACATTTCTTCTCTGGAAAATAGAAGCAATTGTAGTAACTCCTTTAAAGGACTGTGAAGTGTCTAAATGAGAACATACTAAGAAGCCAACAAATGCTAGTTGCTTGTATGATAGTTATTCTATCCTGGGTGCTCTTTGTTTTCCTTTGTTTTCTGCTTTTACTTGGTTTCCCTGTTGTGCATTTTATTTTTCTAGTGCTAGGTATTGAATCCAGTGCACACGGTAGGCAAGTATTTCACAACTTTGATACTGTCCATGTCCAGTGCTTGATTTTTTTTGAGACAGAATCTTGCTAAATTATCCAGGCTGGCCTCAAACTTGCAGCCTCCCTGTCTCAGCTTCCCTCAGCTAGAATTAGAGGCATATGCCACTATGCCCAGTATTCCTGTCCTAAGTGATCTTTGGACCTAGAAAACCCATCACAGATTTAAAAATATATCAGAGTTCTCCCAGGATTCTACAAATGAAATAGGAGCTACAACTCATCCATTTAGGGAGTCAACACTAACATTCATAAAGGAAGTGTAAGTTCCTTTATGAATGTTCCTGTAAGTGAAGAGTTAGAAGAGATCACACTGTGTTTGCTTTCTCTGAAAACGCCTAGTCTTGTGGAGAGGCAGGAGCCCCAATGGGTGCATCAATCCACATGGCCACCTTTCTCCTCACTGGCTAAATTAGTCCGCTGGGAGGATCACACTGCTTTGCAAATCATCAGCCTCTTCAAAGATAGCACAGGGAAGACACCTTCTAAGACATTCTGAAGGAGAATTCTAATCTGCTCTGGGCGTAGGCCAACTTAACTCCCAGCCTGCTTTGTGGCTTCTGGAATGAGTTTCTATAAATCCAGATGTTTGCATTATTTAAAACATTGAGCAGACAGTTGGGACAGGTGGTGGAGATCACTAAATGCATTTCAGGAGGAGGCAGATGGTGGCCCCTCTGCACCATACCTCTCACGCACATCCACTGAAAGGCTGTGTGTCCAGCTCAGGTCAAGGCCTCCTTGCTTAACTCCTGGACTCCCATTTCCTCTGTGCTGCATCTGTGTTCTGCATAGTGCACAGACCACTAGCATGCTGTATGCGGCCCTGTTGCTCATGGAGTACTTCAGGAGAAATGGACGGGGGTAAGTTTAAGGTGTTTACTGTTGTTACTACTTTAGAATCTTAATGACAAAAGGGACAGATAAGAAGTCTAATGTAACAGCTCTCAAAGTATTAAATGAAATTTATAACAACACAGCAGTTAAATAGTTGGTACACTAAATAGTACCTTACATTCTGCATTCCTATACGATCCCTTTTTTAAGTACTATTTGGTTTAAGACTAAGGACTCCTAGCCAGTTCTTTGTAAAATGGTATGAAACAGTCTAAAATATGTATTTATAGCCTTTGGCATAAAACAAATTAGGCTCAAGTCATACATGTTCTCCTCAAGAAAGTTATGCATATATATATATTCTCAAATGTTTCCCATTATTTTTAAGTAAATATTATCCAAGATCATTGGTCACTTCCCTGATTATCTTCATGATACTGAAAAGAAATAGAGTTACTGGGTCTGGAGAGGTGGCTCAGCGGTTAAAAACACCGACTGCTCTTGCAGAGGACCCAGGTTCGATTCCCAGCGCCCACATAGCAGCTAAGAACCATCTTTAAGCCGGGCGTGGTGGCGCACGCCTTTAATTCCAGCACTCGAGAGGCAGAGGCAGGCAGATCTCTGTGAGTTCAAGGCCAGTCTGGTCTACAAGGCTAGTTCCAGACCAGCTGGGGCTATAAAGAATTGGTACTGTCACAATTGTCCCTGTAAAAAACAAACAAGCAAAAAGAAATAGAGTTACTTATTAGGTGAGGTATTTGCATCCTTTCTCAAAATGTCATTTTTATTTAGGACTACAAAACCCACAAATCATGGAGCTTCAAGAAGTAGGCATACATATTTACATGTACTTCTGCTTAGGAAAACTGGAATAAGTAGATCAGATTTTTCACTTGAAAATTCAGATAGGCTCATTTCCTAGCAGAAATTGCATGCATTCTCAGTTTTAAGATATTACAGTCAGAAATTGCATGCATTCTCAGTTTTAAGATATTACAGTCAGAAATTGCATGCATTCTCAGTTTTAAGATATTACAGTCAGAAATTGCATGCATTCTCAGTTTTAAGATATTACAGTCATGCCTCGTCATGAAGGAGGATGAGAAAAAGAGGGAGAGAGAAGAAAATGGAAAACAATGGGTAGGAGATAGGATCCACACTAAAGTTACAGCTTGTTGTTAGAGCAGTGCAGGTGGCTCAGTTAGTAAAGTACTTGCCTTGCAATCATGAGGTTGTGAGCTCAATCCTCAGCACCCACTTAAAAAGATAAGTATGGGGGTACATGTTGTGATCCTAGCACTGGGGAAATAGAGACAGGTGAATTTCAGGGGTTTCCTGGTGAACCAGCCCAGTCAAATTTGTGAGCCCTTAGTTCCCAGTGAGAGACCCTGTTTCAAAAGTCAAGGTAGAAAACTCCAGAGAAACAATGCCTAAGTTTGACCCCTGACCTCCATACTCATGTGCAAATAAATGTACATATATGTGAAAGAAGATATAGTATGTCACGTGCAAATTTTTGTGTATATTAGGGTGATTAATATTCATTAACTATGCTAGCTTAATAGCATAATACTAGTCAGAGCATAACACAATAATAAGAAAGCTGCTTTCAACGTGTGAGCAGAATTCATAATATGTTTACACAACATGCCTTGCTTTCTAAATATGTTTTTCCTAAAAACCAGAAACCTTTGGAAGGAAACAAACATGGCAGTTTGCTTTGTTCTTTAGCTAATAAATTTCATTTTTAGAGGAGTCTTGAAGATTGAGCAAATCTGAGGGGAAAAGTACAGAGAGTTCTCACACGGTATCCCTAACCCCAAACTCCCCCAGGCTCCCTCAGCCCACATTACAATGATACAGTTCTCATAACTCATGAAACTACATTGATATCATTATCATTGAGCCCACAGTTTATATTGGTCCCCTCTTGGTACTGTACGTTCTGCAGGCTTAGAAGAACATGTCATGCTAGGTATCCACCAGAACTCCTTTCTTTTTAACACAGACTCATATTACATTGTCTGGATATACCATCTCCTGAATTTACCGATACTAGGATTTCAGAGTTATGAATAAAGCTATTATAAACATCTATATTCAGAATTTCATACAAGTGTATTTTCTCAGTTATTTAGGTAAATATCCAAAATAATGATTTTTGGATAATATGTTAAATGTATGTTATTTTGAAGAAACTACCAAACTATCTTCCTAAGTGCTAAGCCATTTTGCATTTTCATAGGAATTAGATGGGAGTTTCTATTGTTTTAAATCTTTGACAGCATTGGCTTGGGATTTGGGTCATTCAAATACATTTGCAGTACTAACTTATAATTGTTTTATTTGCAATTCCTCCATGACATATGTGATGTTTAGTCTGGATTGTCAAATTCACTGGATTTTTTAAAATTGTGTAGATGATTGACGAGGCTCAGCACTGGATGTGTCTCTGAGGTTCACCTGAATGCAGGTGGCATCTCATGGAATAAGTTGGGAGGGGGGGAGAAATATATATATATATATATATATATATATATATATTACATACGTAACTAAAAAGAGTATAAATACTTGGGGCCTGAAGAGATGGCTCAGCAGTTACAAGCACTGACTGCTCTTACAGAGGACCCAGGTTCAATTCCCAGCAACCACATGGTGATTAACAATTATCTGTAACTCCACTTCCAGGTGATCCAATGCCCTCTTCTGACCTCCTTGGGTATTGCATAACATGGGTGCATTGACACACATGCAGGCAATACACTCATATACACATAGCTTTAATCCCAGCACTCAGGGAGACAGAGGCAAGAGGATCTCTGTGAGATGAGGTCAGCCTGGTCTCCATAGTGAGTTCGGGCTAGCTGGGGCTACAGTAAGACCCTATCTCAAAATGACCACAAAAGGGGAGAGAAAGGAGAAAGTTAGTTGAATACCAATATCTCAGAGTTCTCTGCTTCTTGGAGCACCATGAGATGAGCTGGTTTGTTCTGCCTTCCCCATAACAGACTGAACCCCCAGAAACTGTGAGATAAAATCACTTGAACCCCCCAAGTAGATTCTGTCAAGATTTTATCACACTCTTGGGAAGAGTAACATAAACAGTATACTGAGCTAAACATTGTCCTCTGTGCTAACTCATCATTTGGACATCTTCTTTGTTGAGGTGTCTGCTCAGTTCCTTAATTAGATTGTTGGTCTTTTATTGAGTTTTAAGTGTTCTTTGTTATTTTGGATCACCATGGTTTATCAGATTTATTTTTTGCTAATACTTTCTCCAGCCTATGCTTTTGTTCATCCTCTTGATGGATAGTAGATTTAGCATTCCAAACATATTGAGCTAAGCAGCTCACTAATGGAAAGAGAAAGGTTCCTCTAGTTCCCACAGTGAATTGTCAGGTAAATTAATCTCTGGTGTTTCGTTTTTATTATAACTGGTTATAGAGTCTTTGTTAAGTCTTGTTCCTTTCAGAAGTGGAAGGTAGTCTTAGAAAATGCATTTCGTTGTCATCTACAGGTTGCTTTTTAATAGAACCTTAGCTCTCCATAGTCAATGAGATCTCATCACATACAAATTATTTTCTACTAAGGGAAAGGGCAAACAAAAAGGGTTTTCTTTTTTTTTTTTTAAGCCAATGTTTTATTGTAGCTCTGTGCATTTCATACAAATCAAATTATATTACAAATCAAATCTATACCTGTGCCCCCCTCCCTGTCCCCCACCCCACCAGACCTCATGCATTCTGCCAAACATGTTTTTCATCTTTTTCTTGGTCTCTATCAAAATTCTCGATGCAGAAGTTTACTGTTTTTTTTTGTTTTTTTTTTTCCCAACATTTTTTTTTATTGATGCTTTGTGCATTTCATACATCATTTTCCAATTCAGTTCAGGCATATCTCCCCTTCCCTTCACCCCCACCCCCACCCCAACCAAGATCATGCATTCTGCCATGACTGTCCTGCATATCTCTCTCAGTTTTTTTTTTCCATTTTTTAGCTATAAGTGATAATCCATGAGTACAAGCATCCTTCATGTATAACCAATTTGCAGGCTGTTGTGCCCAAACACCCACAGCCCCACCTTCCAGCGGGGGGTGAGGGGTTGTATGTTCAATCAGGTTAATCAAATGAGGGTCCAGACTACATTGCTGTAGTTTCACCCTTCACCCCAATCGCAGCCCTTACATTCTACCACGCCCCCTCTTCCGCAGATTATTCCCTGGGCTTAGAAAAGGGGCACAAGTGGATGAGAAGCAGAACAGTCCACTCTCTCTGGAGCTGTTGTCTTGGATTCTGGTCAATTCTGGCTGTTTCCTTTCATGGGCTGACAGTCTGTCCAGGAATAACCTTTCGATCCTACTAATGAAGCACAAGCAATTAGATATATAGGTATTTAAGCAGCATTAATAGTTATGGTAGGTTACTTTGTTATAGACATATATGTTTAGATGAGATGTTGATCCACGAACTACATTTTTTCCTGTTAAATATGACGGGGTCTTACTGTGGCTTATGATATCTCCTAACCTGTAGAGAATGTAAGCTTGTGGCATCAGCCATGGGTCATTCCTCCAAGGAGAGAGCCAATAGCCAATTAGATTTGGGATATACAGGCATATGGCTGCCTCTGCTGCACATTATTTCCAGGCAGGTGAGGTGTAGCTGGTGCTGACGGTGGAGTCTTGCTTGACTCAAGGAGACCCGTATTTGCTTTATTGGTTTAGTGGCCCTTGGTAACACTCTCTGGTATTCCAGAGGCCATCTGTACACTTGCATGTGTGGTCTCAATGCATCTTTTCCATGTTAACATCAGGTCTTCAGCAGCAGGGCCTTATCGCCTCTCTTCTTGCAGGTATCCCAGTTTAGAGGCAAGGAGCCTTTACCTTTTGTGGGACCTTAGATCCCCTGGCCAACATCTCCCTGGTGGAATAATCCATTACTGATGTCAGAGCTCCTGTATTGATATATTTTGCTTAAGCGCATAGTTTAAGGACTTTAGTGTTATATTTGGTTCTGAACAGAGAGTAATCCTTTTCACAGTTCTATGTCTATTAGTCAATTAAAGAAGGCAGTTTTACCAGTTTTATAAGAGATTACCTCTATAATAGTTGTCTCCAATTTACAGTTGGAGAGCAACCCCATCATCGTCATATTTCTCCTTGTTCTGGGGGGGAGGCAAGAAAGTCTCTCATATCAAAACCTTTGTGACACCTGCCACAAAAAGGGTTTTCAATAAAAGAGATTGCCATTAGAACTGTTCTGTAAGGCAAATCTGCTAGTCCAGCTTTATTGGAAAATGGTCGAGAATAACAAATGCTTCTATTTGAGTACAGATAAATTTCTACAGATTAAAAGCATTAGCTCTATTCTCCATAGGCACGCACATATATAAAACTAAAACAAATAAAAATGTATGGGGGATGGAGAGATGGCTCAGCATTTAAGAGTACTGACTGCTCTTACAGAGGACCCATGTTCAACTCCCAGACCCACATGATGACTAACAACCATCTGTGACTGTAGTTCCAGGGTATCCAATATCCTCTCTGACCTCCTTGGGCATTGCACAACATGGGTGATTTACACACATACAGGCAATACACTCAGACACATAAAGTAAAAATAATAAACAAAATATTTAAAATAAAAAGTAAAAATTTTTTAATTTTTTATTTATGTGTATGAATGTACTGTCTGCATGTAGGTTTGTGCACCCATGTCAGGCAATGCCGTGGAGGTCAGAAGAGGGTGTTGGATTCCCCTGGAACTGGAGTTCTCCTGGAATTGGAGTTACAGATGGTTCTCAGCCGCCATGTGGGTGCTGGGGATTGAACCTGGATCCTCTGCAAGAGCAGTTGGTGCTCTTAACTGCTAGGCTATCTCTCCAGCCCAAAAGTAAAATATTTTAAAGAATAAAAATACTTATATCTGTTTTCATTGTCCACATGAATGAGAAAAATAACATATGCTCTGTCTTCCTATATTTATTTGGGATGTCATGAATTCTGACTTCTAGGCATGCATGAGAAGTCAAGGTGATTTTCAACCCAACAGAGGAAACCATCCTGGTACTTAAATTAGGTTTAAATTTTAATGAACATTTTTATGATTCCAAAATACTTATCTACATTAAGCACTGAAAAATGTGAACTGTAGGGTAATCTTATCTAATCCTATGATGGGGTTGAGACAGGGTCTCCCTGTAGCCCCAGCTGGCCTAGAACTCACTATATAGAGCAGCTTGGCTTTGATCTCACAGAGATCTTCTTACCTCTGCCTCCCCAGTGCTGGTATTTAGGGTGGGAGCCACCACACCTTTTTGTAACATTTTTCAAATAGGAAAATTTTTCATTAGGAGTCTCTGTATAGGATTTCCTGCCCAAGTCTATTTTTCCCATTGATGTAGTTGCTGTCCTCGGAGGCCATCTCTACCAACATTCACAGACGCCCCCAGGGCAGGTTTATTATGGACCATGCTTATTTATTCATCACTATCTGGGCCCTGGAAAGCAGGCATTCTCAAACTGTCTAGGGTTAACTGGAGCATTGTCAAGGAGAGTTTGAAGTAGGATATAAAAGCATTTGAAATTCTCAAATGATCACAATATAGTTTGAGCTAAGAGCTGCCCTTTAAATTACTCAAAGTTATAGGCATCAGTACACAGATCTGGAGTTTCGGTAATTGAAGCTGTCAGGTTTACCTAGAAGTGGTTCTGAATGAATAACCCAGAACTGGGACAACCTGAAGCTGAATAAATCAAGTGAGTTTTCCGACAGATGTATCTATGTACTTCAATTATTCATGAGGCTCTAAATGCAGAAGCTTGACCTGTAAAATCTTAGAGGTCAAAGGCTTTACTTCTACCCAGACTCCAAACATTACTACCAAATATTGCTTATCCTTCAGCTCTATATATCAGCTGAAGTTCTCAAGCTTCTTTTTCTCTTCCCATCAAATTCAAAAGGATAAAATCAAGTTCCCTTTTAATAAATACATAGATTTCAGCCCCAAGACTAAGCCTTGGGAATTCTGAGGACATGAACCTTAGACTTCTGAGAATAACCAACTCTGGTCCTTGTAAAGGAAAATCTTTATCAGCACTCTGTCACACAAATGGGAGGCAGGATCTCCAGCACAGACCCAAGGCTGTGTTACCCAGGGCTTCTGAAGTTCTTACAATATCAATGTCCAGATTGAAAGCCAATTCAAACAAAGTGTAGAGTCTGGAGAAATGCACAAGCATAAAGGCAGCAAACAGAAAGCAAGGCATCCTGAGAAATGAATGTATGTAAACATACATGAAATGTGATGTGATGAGAACGAGCCATGCACAGTCCCCAATAAAAATGACTATGCAGGCTCCCAGTCCATTCTAACTAGTTCCCAAATTCCTCACCAACCTGTGGGTCTTTTCCTCCAAAGAAATTTATTCCCACAAAATGAAGTATCTTTGACATCAGCACATCATGTGTCACCCATTTTGAATGGACTATTATTAATTTCTCATCATGGCATTGTTAGATAGGAATTATCAGTTCATTCTGTGAAGGTGAGGGGCCTGAGATTCAAAAGTTGAACAATATCCCTAGGACAGCATCTGAGAGGCTATTTTGCCTAATATGAAGAGTTCAAGGAACACTCTACGGTCCTCAACCATTGGTCATTCTCACACTAACAGAGTATTAATGGTTTGCTTCCAAACTAGATCTTCCAACAGTTCAAATGGCAATGTTTGCTAATAATGGAATGAAATAAATTGGAAGAAAGAGGAGGAGGAAAGTACATAGGATAAAAAGAAAGGCTAGCAGAAAAAAAAAATAGGAAGAAAATGGGAACTTCATGGTGATTAAATGTCCCATGAATATTGTTATCTATTATTTATTTTATACAGAGGTACGTTTATTTAGTTGATATTTTAAGATCCCTATTTAGCCATGAATAAATCATGACGGTACACAACGTTTGAACTAAAAACACTTGACCTATCTCTAGAACAGCACTATAGTCTGCTTATTGGTATAAGGGACAGCGTGCTCTTCCAAATGCCACTTCTGGGCTTTATGTGCATTCTACAACTTGACGGGAGATTCTGCCCCCTTACTTCAAGTGGACATTCACTCTGCCCCTGGAGAATTTTCCATGGAGAGAAGTTGGGTTTTTTAATACATGGAAGACAGGGTTTGGGGACAGAGAATGCGATCTCACTGCTTGAGAGCAGGTGAAATGGCTGTCTTGTGGCCACTTGCTGATAATGCTTGCATAAGTAGAAGCCTGACTGTGAGGCATCTTTCATTGTAATTTATCAGCCAGCAGCAAGGCTGTTGAAAGAGAAACCTGTAGCCTTTATTGAAGACTTCTCAAATCTGCCACGATTGACTTTCTGCTTGTTATTAGAAGTCTGTTCCAAAAAATAAAATAAAATAAATTAAAAAAGAAGTCTGTTCTACACTTTTCTCTGTGTACGTGTTCATGTGTGCACATGTGTTTGCATGTGTGTATGGAGGCCAGAAGTTGATATTTTTGGTGTCTTCCTCAGTCACTCTTCACCTTATATTTCAAGACAGGGTCTCTTGCTCAACCTACAACCTACCAATTTGATTGGCTGGCCAGCAAGTCCCAGGGATGTGTCTGTCTCCACTTCCCCAGTTGCTGGGATTATAGGGATGCACTACTGCACCTGGATTTTTACACAGGCACTGGGAAATGGAACTCAGATCCTAATGTTTGCATGACAGGCGCTTTACAAACTGTGACTATCTCTCTAGCCCCTTCTCCCTATAGTTTACTTTTGTGGAGTGACTAATTTACACCAAAAGGCAGAAAATTAAAAAGTCTTCCTCTAGTGAATAGTAGATAATAGTCATCTGCTTTAGCCAGAATGACTTTAAGCAGTGTCTATAAAATAAGGCTTTCACAAAAGCTCTCACATATAAGCTCTTGAAGAAAGAATAGGATGAGCTATGATGATAGTTACCCAGCATCTAATTAAAATGGAAGCCCCTGAAAATGGCTTTCTTACTATTAGTGGTCCTATTAAAGATGACAGATGGCCCTCAGCAGGCTGCTCCAGCAGAGGACATCCTCCTTGCTTCTGGGAAAAGGAGACTAATAAGAACAAAATATGGTTGTTAAAATCTCTCCAAAGTCCACACTTCGAGATTTGTGTTTCATTCATTGATTCTTTTACCACCTTACTATCTTTTGCCAGCCCAGTAAAACTCGTGTCGGGCCAAAAATTCAACTTCTATAAAACAGCAGTTCCTTCTTGACTATAAAACATGTAATTGAGTTAATATTTCAAGGTTTTTCATTACCGTCATAAGGAAGTATTAATGGGGAGAAGAAAAAAATAATCAGTCAGCAAAAAATTTTATTACCTTTCTTTTAGTGTGTGTACCTTTTGCATCCTGCTGTAGGAAGGTATCATTTCCTGAAGGATCCAGGCATTGATGAGGCAGGTGTGATGACTGGAACAGATAAATTCATGATCCAAACAGAATGGGAGGCAAACTCATCAGTGCATACCCACCGAAGAGGCTTCCCACCCAGCTTCATAGGTATCCAGAAAAAGTATGTACAGCTTATTTCCATCCATTGGTGCACCCTCTCCATTCTTTTATATGTTAACCTTCAAATTTACTTTGTATCTTTTTAATTCTGCATATTTAAGTTTTCGCATCATTAACATTTTAAATCAGGAGGACTCTCTGGAACGTCATAAATGCCTGAATGCAAAACTTTTGACTTAGAAGAAAACATTCACTCTGCAAAGTTTCCTCACGTGATGCTTAGGGGTCAACCCCTTGTTTCCAAAGCAGGGAATTTTTAATGTGTAATAAAGTTAGCTCTAAGGGTCTTATGCTTAAGAGTAGAGAAAAGGAGTGCTTTCTTTTTCCCCTATGCTAAATTTCAAGGCCTGAGATCTCTTGTTGGAAGAATCATTATCATCTTTAAAGAGAAATTCTCCATAGAAATAATAAGAGCACTTGGAATGCAAACAGTGTAAGCAAAAAGTTTGCATAGCTAAGGGAGCCTATTTGGTTGATGTAAGCTGCTCAGCTTTCCAAGCCAGAGATATGGAAAGGCGAGATGGGTGGGGCAGATGGGATTCAATGGAAATGCAGTTTCTAAAGGAGTTGGTTGAAAGGCAGCAGTTGGCTCCAGATTGGGTCACTCAGATTGCACTGGATAGCATACTGTTCGTTCTGAACTCTATACACTACATAAGGACAGTCCATCAGGTAGCAAGGAAGGAAGTATGCATGCTAACCCTGGAGAGGAACAGTATAGACACCCCTGTGGGAAAGATGAAGACCAGCAGGGAAAAGACAGGAAAAGTATGTTCAGCATGATCTCAGGAAGAGCTTTCCTCCTTCCCGGGTTGCCCCAAAACAAGAAGCTTCTGTCAGGCCCCATTACCAGAGCTGAGCAGGGAGGAACTATGGTAAAACTCTTGCATAAAATCCTGTGTAGGGGGGCTGGAGAGATGGCCTAGCGCGGACTGCTCTTGCAGAAGACCCGGGTTCAATTCTCAGCACCCACATGGCGGCTAAGAACTATGTTTAACTGCAGTTCCAGGGGAATCCGACGTCCTCTTCTGACCTCTGTGGCATTGCACGACACGGGTACACCAACCTACATGCAGACAGTACACTCATACACATAAAAAATAATAATAATAAATAAATTTTAAAAAATCCTGTGGAGAGAATTCACAAGCTGAACCTGGGATGGAGCTGGGTGTTTCTAGGATTCCTTCTGACCCTGCCTTTAAAATATTGAAATGCTTCAACACAGTAGGTTTTGTTATCTTCTAGAGTCAAGGTTAATAATATTTAAAATTTTGAAATATTTAAAAATTTGAAAATTAAATACAAACAAGAAAAAGCATCAGAATAGTAATACAACTTGAGGGGGGCTAGGGTTCTTTTCTTTGGTAATAGAGAATCCAGTGACAGGCTGACACTGTCAATGGGAAGGGCCGGGATCCTAGCAAAGAACCCAGTTCTCATAGCTGGAAGCACTCTGGATGCACTAGGACCCTCAAGACCAGAACAGGTTTTGTGTGCAGAAAAGACTATTCCTGGGTGTGCTTTGGTTAATGAATTAAATATTATAAATATTATAAATAAATAAAATATTCAGTGCATTGAGTTATTTTCAGCTAAGATTATTATTCTTGTTTTATTTATAAGCTGAACAAAAGTTAAGGGTTCTGAATAAATTCAATTGAGTTTGCAAACTTAATTATACATCTCAAGCACTTTTAACTGCATTAGAAATGCACTATTTTATATATTTCAGTTCCTGCAAAAATAAAACGTTTCGGGGCTGGAGAGATGGCCTAGCAGTTAAGAGCACCATCTGCTCTTGCAGAGGACCCAGGTTCAATCCCCAGCACCCACATGGCTGCTGAAAACCGTCTTTAACTCCAGTTCCAGGGGAATCCAACACCCTCTTCTGACCTCCACGGCATTGCATGACACAGGTGCACAAACCTACAAGCAGACAGTACATTCATATAAATAAATAAATAAATAAATAAATAAATAAATAAATAAATAAAACTTTTCAAGTAGTTAAAAATCCTAAAGCCTACTAAAATGAGTTTATTTGGATGCATTCAATCAAAAGCTACACTAAATGTCTCATGTGATAGTGCGTATATGTATATAGTGTTTATGTGTGCATACCAGTGTATCATATATGTGTGTATATTATATGTGTATATTTTTGTGCATGTATGCATGTGTATGTGATGTATATGTATGCATGTATATGTATGCATGTATTGTGTATGTATGTGTGAACGTAAGAGTGTGTGCATACATATGTGAATTTGTGTGAGTATGTTTATCTCTATGTAGATGTATGTGTTTTATACATGTGTGCATGTATATATATGTATATATGTGTGTATGTTGGTGTCTTGTAAGATTTAGTGGAGACTAGGAATGCAACAGTTAATCTTTATGCAAAAAATTAAATTATTAAAAAACAAGAAGAAATCTGACACAATAATAAATTCAATTAAAAATTGTACAAATATAAAGGATCTTATCTACATTTTACATGCATCTCCCTTGCGTCAGCTACTTTTCTTATTACTGTAATGGAACACATGACAGCAAGGAACTTAAAGAAGGAAGGGTTGGGGGTGGGGAGATGGCTCAAGTGGTAAGAAGTGTTTTCCATGCAAGCATGAAGATGTGTAGAGATGTCAGGAGTGGTGGCACAAGCTTGCGATCCCAGCCAGTCCTGGGAGGAGTGGTGTGCAGATCCCTGGGCTGGCCAGCCCAGCCTACTTAGTGAGGTCCAGACCAGGAAGAGACCCTGTCTCAAAAAGAAAGAAACCATCTCAAAAAAACAGGTGGGTAGCGTCCTGAGGAATGGACCACCAGCTTCCACATACAGCATGCATCCATGCATGCATGTACTCCACACATGCGTGCACATGTACAAATACAGAGAAACAAAAGAGATTAATAGGTTTATTTTTTTATTTTGGCTCAGGGCTTGAGGTGCAGTTCATGATGGTGAGAAGGGTGGGTGGAGGGAATGGCTCACAGCTCCAGCTGCTGCAGGAGGCTGAGGCTTCTTGCTCCCTCACATTTGGGAGCATTAGGAAGCTGAGAAAGGGAGTCTGAGCACTTTTTATTCAGTCCAGAACCATGGGCTGAAATCAGCAGGCAGTGTGCTCTTCCTCCCTCAGTTGTTATGTCTAGAAACACCCTCACCCTTCAATCTGTCGATGGACATTCTGTTTTCGTATCTTGGCTATTTTGGATAATGCTACAGTTGGTATGGAACTGTAGCTATCTCTCCAACCCCTAATTTCAACTCTTCTGGATACATACTCAGAGGAGCTGAGTGGGGATTTTTTTACAGACATAAAGAAGATATTATCTTAAAATCTGAATGGGCCTACAAGACTGAGACAATCTGAGGCAATTTTATAATAGAAAAACAAACCTGGGAGCGTTGTCCATTATGATTTCAAAATATAGTACAAAGCTACAGTAATTTAAACAGTAAGGTGCTAGCATACAGACAGATTTAGAGACTATAGAACTGAATAGATCCCCAAAGTAAGTCTACTCATATATGGCAAATGTGTGATTTAACAAGGATTGCTATCCTTGTTAAATAGAAATTGCCATATCTGAGGCTCTTTAACAAATGCTGTTTGGAGAACTGGATATTCTTTCCTTGGACTATATACCAAAAAAAAAAAAAAAAAAAAAAAAAAAAAATTAAAAACATTTACCTTCCCAAACCCATATATAATTTCTTTGTTCTCAGCTGTATCTCCAACATCTAGAATGACAACCTGTAAAGATGGGCCTCAATGCCAATGAATGAATTTCCAATTTCCACAGTTAAGAGTTGCTCAAAGTAATTTAATTNATTATCTTGTTTTATTTATAAGCTGAACAAAAGTTAAGGGTTCTGAATAAATTCAATTGAGTTTGCAAACTTAATTATACATCTCAAGCACTTTTAACTGCATTAGAAATGCACTATTTTATATATTTCAGTTCCTGCAAAAATAAAACTGTTCGGGGCTGGAGGAGATGGCCTAGCAGTTAAAAGAGCCCACCAGCTCTTAGAAGGACCCAGGTCAACTCCCCAGCACCCACATGGCGGCTGAAAACCGTCTTTAAACTCCAGTTCCAGGGAATCCAACACCCTGCTTCTGACCTCCACTTTGGCGGCATTTGCATGCACAGGTGCACAAACCTACAAGCAGACAGTACATTCATATAAATAAATAAATAAATAAATAAATAAATAATAAATAAATAAAACTTTTTCAAGTAGTTAAAAATCCTAAAGCCTACTAAAATGAGTTTATTTGGATGCATTCAATCAAAAGCTACACTAAATGTCTCATGTGATAGTGCGTATATGTATATAGTGTTTATGTGTGCATACCAGTGTATCTATATGTGTGTATATTATATGTGTAATTTTTGTGCATGTATGCGTGTGTATGTGATGTATATGTATGCATGTATAGTATGCATGTATGTGGTAATGTATGTGTGAACGTAAGAGTGTGTGCATACATATGTGAATTTTGTGTGAGTATGTGTGATGTCTATGTAGATGTATGTGGTTTTATAACATGTGTGCATGTATATTAGATGTATAGATGGTGTGTATGTTGGTGTCTGTGTAGATTTTAGTGGAGACTAGGATGCAAACGTTAACTTTAGCAAAAAATTAAATTATTAAAAAACAGAGAAAATCTGACACAATAATAAATTCAATTAAAAATTGTACAAAATAAAGGATCTTATCTACATTTTACATGCATCTCCCTTGCGTCAGCTACTTATTCTTATTACTTAGTAATGGAACACATGACACAAGACGTTAAAGAAGGAAGGGTTGGGGTGGGGAGATGGCTCAGATGGTAAGAAGTGTTGTTCCATGCAAGCATAAAGATGTGTAGAGATGTCAGGATGGTGGCACAAGCTGCGATCCGCAGCCAGTCCTGGGAGGAGTGGTGTGCAGATCCCTGGGCTGGCCAGCCCAGCTACTAGTGGAGGTCCAGACCAGGAAAGACCCTGTCGCAAAAGAAAGAAACCATCTCAAAAAAACAGGTGGGTAGCGTCCTGAGGAATGGACCACCAGCTTCCACATACAGACATGCATCCATGCATGCATGTTACTCCACACATGCGTGCACATGTACAAATACAGAGAAACAAAAAAGGATTAATAGGTTTTATTTTTTATTTTGGCTCAGGCTTGAGGTGCAGTTCATGATGGTGAGAAGGGTGGGTGGAGGGAATGGCTCACAGCTCCAGCTGCTGCAGGAGGCTGAGGCTTCTTGCTCCCTCACATTGGGAGCATTAAGGAAGCTGAGAAAGGGTAGTCTGAGCATTTTATTCAGTCCAGAACCATGGGCTGAAATCAGCAGGCAGTGTGCTCTTCCTCCCTCAGTTGTTATGTCTAGAAACACCCTCACCCTTCAATCTGTCGATGGACATTCTGTTTTCGTATCTTGGCTATTTTGGATAATGCTACAGTTGGTATGGAACTGTAGCTATCTCTCCAACCCCTAATTTCAACCTTCTGGATACATACTCAGAGGAGCTGAGTGGGATTTTTTTTTACAGACATAAAGAAGATATTATCTTAAAAAATCTGAATGGCCTACAGATGAGACAATCGAGGCAATTTTATAATAGAAAAACAAACCTGGGAGCGTTGTCCATTATGATTTCAAAATATAGTACAAAGCTACAGTAATTTAAACAGTAAGGTGCTAGCATACAGACAGATTTAGAGACTATAGAACTGAATAGATCCCCAAAGTAAGTCTACTCATATATGGCAAATGTGTGATTTAACAAGGATTGCTATCCTTGTTAAATAGAAATTGCCATATCTGAGGCTCTTTAACAAATGCTGTTTGGAGAACTGGATATTCTTTCCTTGGATATATACCAAAAAAAAGAAAAAAAAAACAAAACAAAAAAAAAAAAAAAAAAAAAAAATCAACTTCAATGCATTAAAGACTTGCCAGAAGACCTGAAATGGTAAAATTCCTATAAGGGATATCTTTAAGAATCCAATTCCAGGGTCCCATTTTAGCCCATGTGGTGGTTTGAATGAGAATGTCCCCCATAGGCTTTAAGTATTCAGATTTTTTTGTCCCCAGTTGGTGGCACTGTTCTGGAAGGTCTTAGAAGGTGTGGCCATGCTGGAGGAAGTACATCATTGGGGGTGGGCTTAGTGAGTTTAACAAGACTTGTGGTCTCCAGTCTCTCTCTCCCTTGACTTCCTGTACTCATCGTGAGATGTGAACCTTGGCTTTCTGCTCCAGCTCCAGCCACCATGCCTCCCACCATAATGGACTCTAATTGCCTGGAACCATCAATCATAAACTTAAATAAACTCTTCCTTTTATAAGTTCCCTTGGTCATGGTGGTTTTATCACAGCAACAGAAAAGTGACTAATACAGCCCATGACCCAGTGCTTTTGAGGACTCTGTTGATTTCTTTGAGCTCTTCAGCAGACTGAGTCACAGGTTTAAGAGCTGTCCTTCCTTAAGTTGAACTGAGGCTGACCCCACCTTCGCTGACCTGACTCCACGATAGGCAGCTGACTCTGATCTAGAAGGTGGAGAAAGCTCTTCCAGGACCTCAATATTTTGAAGAGATCCAGTGCAGGTCAGTTGACCTTCTTGAGGATTTTGATGGAACAAAGTGGAAAGATACAGCTTCATCTGCATAGAAAACACACATAAGGGGCTGGGGAAATGGCTCGGTGGTTAAGAACATTGGCTACTCTTGGAGAGGCCCTGGGTTCATTTCCCAGCACCCACATGGCAACTAACGACCATCTGTAACCCCAGTTCCAGAGGATCTGATGCCCTCTTCAGACCTCTGCTGGCACTGCTAGGTGGATATACTCACATACACGCAGGCCAAACATTCATGCATATACAATAAAAATAAATAAATTCTTGGTCTTTTCAAGACAGGGTCTTCCTGTAGCCCCAGCTGTCCTAGAACTCGCTCTGAAGACTAGGCTGGCCTTGAACTCACAAAGATCTGCCTACCTCTGCCTCCCAAGTGCTAGGATTAAAGGTGTGCACCACCATGCCTGGCAAAAATAAATAATTTTTAAAAAAGAAAAAATATTTATGGATAATTTAGTCTATCATATCCATGACAACTCCCCTGCATGGTGGAGATGGCACACTTCATTGTTAATTTCAGTAGAACTGAGAGATAACAGTGGTAATATTTAATAAACCTTTAGGTCTGGAACTTGAGACCTTCCAGTTATGTAAGCCTGGAAATTCCTCCTTCTGATTATAATAGATTGAATTGACTTTCTATTTTTTCAACTGAGAGTCCTTCTTTCCACATATGTGACAACCTTCCATTCCTCCTTCAGAGCAGAAACAGGTGTTGTTTCGTGATCCCTTCTTTATCTCGTGGATCACTTAGCTTTGAATTACTACAGTGGAACACTTGAGAAAAGAGCTCATTTAGCTCACAGTTCAGAGGTTCAAATCTAGACCAGGTAGCCCTTTGGCTTAGCCTCTGCTGAGGACAGCAAGTAACTATAATCAGAACCCATGACAGAGAAAAATGGTCAGATCTCAAGCCACGAATCTAAAAGCATTAGAGAGATGGGTACCACCTACAAAACACAGGTCTCCAATTACCAAGGAACCTCCCACCAAGCTTCATTTCCCTAAAGGATATACCAGTTCAAACAGCCCCACCCTGTGGACCACTCTTTTTTACATTGGTGGGGGAGGGGCTTCTTAAAACTAAACACCCAGCAGTTTCATTCCCTGCCTCTATTGTCTTCTTCACTGTGTTGAAATATGTCCCTGCTTTCTTTTTTACTTTTTAAATTATTTATTTTTTATGTGTATTATCAGTGTTTTGCTTGCATGTATGTAAGTGCACTCATGCCCATGCAATGCCCTCAGAGGCCAGAAGAGTGCATCAGATCCCATGCAATTGGAGTTTCAGATGGTTCTTAGCCTTCATGCAGATGCTGGGAACCAAACACAGGTCCTTTGCAGAAGTTGCCAGTGCTCTTAACCACTGATCCATCCCTCCAACCCTATGTCTGTATGTTTTTATCAGATATCCAGTTCCCTCAAGGACCTGAGGACCTACTCCAGTCAGTCCTTGTCTTTCTCGTTCTTCCTATGGTCAGTCCCCTCAAAATAGTGCTTAGAAGCAAGATGTTTCTCCCTGCAACTTTATACCCTTCAAGCCACCCTTCAAAAGCCATGAAGAGAGATGGAAGACCAGCATCCAGGAAGAAGAGACTAATAGAGAGAGCAACGGGGAACAAGAGAGGGTAATGGAGTGAACTGAGCAAAGTATACCAGATGTGCATGCTGACGCCATAAACGAAACCCATCTCGTTATTTTGTACATTTGTTTTCTCAAACAGACAAATGCAGACCATCTAGCTGCCAGTTATGACAGACTTCCCCCCAGTTCCATCTCTTCCATTTTGTAGTTAGACTTGACATTACTTATTCCTGAAGTTCTTCCTTTGACTTCCATGGACTTACTTCATTCCATCTGTGCTCCTATCTCTCTGCTCTCTGTCAGCCTTTGCCCTTGCTAATTTCTCTTTATATTCTCAGTCTACAAATATTGGAGCCCTCTTTTATTTGAGTCATGATCCTCCATCCACAGGAGGAGAATCTCTGGTCTTACTCAGCACTACCTATATGGTATCATTGTAAAATCTGTATATCCAGACTCTCAAGTATCTCTTCTAAGCCTCTGCCTTTTATGGATCTCTCTCTCTCTCTCTCTCTCTCTCTCTCTCTCTCTCTCTCTCTCTCTCTCTCTCTTTCTCTCTCTCTCTCTCAACCAACTCCCACACATCAGGATTCAACTCAAGCCTCAGCTCTTCTAGAATGCCCTCCCTGGCTGTCTCCTGTTTAGTGCCTCTCTGTCTCGCAGTACCTCACAGTCCCCTCCATCAAAGCAGCTACCACACTGTAGAGGAACTACCTGTTTTCAGAAATCTCTCTGAAGACACCAAAATCCTTGAGGCAGTAATTATCTTGTATTTATCTTTGGGACTGTCATATAAAAGTCAGTCAACAGAGGTTTACTGGATGAATAAAGGCAAGGTTGTTGTTGATTACTGCAGGCACCTTGTAACCTGGACTATTTTGTTGAGTAACACAGCAGAACAGCATCCTAGAATTTCTCCCTCATAAATTTGTAAGCTAGGAAGAGCCTTGTTTTTAACACATCTGCTCCTGAGAGAAAATATTCAGTTTGATGATATCTACTGCTCAACTCAAATAATAAATATGATTTATATATAGTTTTTATATTTTTCGGTATGAGAGTCATATTTTGTTAACTCTTTTACTTCTCCGTTGACATATATTTCCCAAGGTACTTCTCCTAGACCTCTGTAGGGAAATATTAGGAAGGAAAGAGGAAAAAGTAGAGGAAGTTGGGATTGCATTTGTTTGCTTGTTATACTATGTATGTCCAATGCAGGGGGTGGACAAGGATGTAGAGGCCCAAGAACTATCATAGTAAGAAACCAGCACCTCCCAGAAGAATAAGGAGAAAGGGGGGGCGGCAGGAAATAGAAGCACAAATGACAACTGAGGCTACTGCCTGACAGAAGCTGTGCCTGCTCCTGGAAAGACACCAGCACCATCTGAACTGGGGCAAGGCAAGACAGATGACTTCTCCAAGCTCTGCCTCTTCACTTCAGCATCCCATGGGTACCTTCCCTTGGCAAAAGCTGTCTAGAACCCAGGGAACATGTGAGACCCTGCATTCTGGAAGCTAGACTCCTGAAGCCCCAACACAGAGAACAAACCCTGGAGGACCCAGTGAATCACAACCAGGCCACTCTTTGCCCTCTCTGGGTTTATCCTGAAGAAAACTCTGCAAGAAGCACAATGAAAGTGTTGACTACTGTGATGGCTGATCTTGGTGGTCAACCTAACACACCTGGGAAGAGGGAACCTCAACTGAGATGTTATCTCCACCAGGTTGGCCTGTGGCCATGTCTGTGGGGCATTTTATGAGTAGTAATTGATGTAGAGGATCCCAGTCTGGTGTGGGCAGTGCCATTCCTGGGCAGGTGGACCCACTGCACACTTACACAGAGATCTTAGCTCATCCGTGATTTCTTCCTTTTGTACACCATATCCAATCAGTCAGAAAGTCAGTTGCTGTCACCTTTAAATTATATCCAAAATCGACTGATTCTCATCACCTCAACCATCATCATGTTGCCTGAGCGGAACTTACTTCTTACCAGCGTATCTCAAAAACATCCTACCAAGAATGATCCTTGTGACTGGTCGAGTTATTCCTCTGCTTAAATTCATCAGCTCCTTTCTCCCAGAATAAAAGCCAGTCCTTACAAACAAGACTCTCCATAGTCCAATGCATCCTCTCTGAGTGCATTCCTATGACTTTCCTTCGCAATGATTCTGCTCCCCACACTACCCCCTGAGTGTTCCTAATGCTCCAGATACAGACCCAAGCAAAGGCCTGAAATGCAGCTGCTTACTAGACCTGGATACTTCTCTTCAGGGTCAGGGCCCTTTCCTCCCATTCTCAAGTGTCAGCACCTCACTAATGACAATATCATTTGAAATCCTAGACCTTCGCCCACACTCCAGATCCTTCTTATTACCCCCAACTGAACATCCTAACACACTTCACAATTTGAATGTGCACTATGCTTGTTGTATGATGTTTACATTTAATAGAATGCAAGCCAAACCAGGTATAATTAAATAGCTGTTTGCTTCACTGACACACCCAGGGTCCTTAAAACAATGACAAGTATTGGGGTAAGGCACCTCAAGATTGCCCATAACTCTGCCATATTTTGAGCCCCAGCAGAGCTCAAAAGTTAAAACTTAACTCATAGTAGGAAATAAGAAAAGGGTTGATTCAACTGACCTGGGTGGGACAGGAGTTTTGAAAACAGGTCAGCATGTACCTGGTTGCTTAGAAACTAACTCCTTCTGCATGGCTTCTGTACTTTATGTTTGGTTTAACTTACTTTTAGAGAATAGGAATTATTAGAGGGGCTTACCACCCCTAAGCTTGGGTCTTTAAACTTTTCACCCCTGAATATGGTGTTTCCTATATAAATGCCTTCCAATTGTGACTCGGTGCTACACACCCTGGACTACCTAAAGACTACTGGTCTTTAGTCAGCCGACTAAAGACTTTCTGCTAACTTCATCTTGTATCTGGGTGGTCTACTCTGGTGAAATCATTCCATTACAGTAACATTATACAGGCTCAAATATTTACTGAAGGAAAGAAAAACGATTTTTAAGAAATGCAACACTTTGCCTAAGCCTGATGGAACATGCCTATAATTCCCACTACATGGGAGGCTGAGGCAGAAGGATCCCAAGTTAAAGCTCTCTCTAGGCTCCGGAGCTAGTTTAAGGCCAGCCTGGACAACTTAGTGAGATTCTGTCTCAAAATAAAAGGTGGAAAAGAGAGCTGGAGATGAAGCTCTAATAGAGCGCTTGTGTAGCATATGCAAGGCCCTGGGTTTAATTTCCAAACAAAAATGAAAGGAAGAAGGAAGGAAGGAAAGAAGGAAGGAAGGAAGGAAGGTAGGGAGGGAGGGAGGGAGGGAGGGAGGGAGGGAGGGAGGAAGGGAGGGAAGATAAACAATTTAGAAATTATTTTTGTAATGTAGATTTATTCTTGATTTTATATTTTTTTTGGTTGGTTAGTTTTGCCAGGGTCTAATTACCATTGGTATTAGATATTAGTTCATCTATTTGGCCTGAAGAAAATTTATTAAAAAAACAAAATGAAGAATAAGTGTTACAAATTTTCTAGAAGGTAGAAAATTTTATAAACTCAGACTGTAACTGTGCTAGGAACTGCTGAATGAAATAAAAAAAAATGAGTTTGCTCATCAGGACATAAAAATAAAATAGGAGCCATCTTTTTATGTAGGTGGGTCCTTATAACTCTTTTTAAATACTCTATAAAATTATCATCCTTCCAGTTCCAGGTCTGGGAGATTTTTCCCATTTAAAATTCTTGTGTTTAAAAAAAAGTCACAAATCTAATAGGACAGGAACTCTTAAAACCACAGATATGATTAAGGCTCAGTTCCCTAATAAATGTGCAAGGAGACCCTTGTCAACCCTTGAAATAATGAGCTGTGATCTATGATAAATGTGCCAATAACACATTTTCCAGGGCAGCGCATTTCAGATTGGTAGAAAATAGTTGAATCACAGCAGGATCGTATTTTTACACAAATTACTTCTAAACTCCAAACACATCTAAAATTAATTTCTTTCATCACATTAACACTGGGCTGTTAATCACTAGAATGTGTGCTACTGTTTGACAGACATAAAAAATTGATTTGCATTTGCAAGAAGAGGAAGATGGCACACATAAAAGAAGCATGTTCCTTGCGTGAAATAAAACGATGCATATCCCAGTCCATAAAACGGATTGCTTGTTTACTGGTCAGAGACCATTAGAACGGTGAGTGCAGTAATGGCTTATGAATGCCAAATAAAAAGAGCTGACCTTTCTTTAAGAGCATGCATGAATTAAAAACAATATATAATACAATATGTCTATAATAAAAATATTACAAAGTGCCTGAGCCCCTCTAGCTAATTTCTTGGAATTAATTTATTCAGTCATGAATATGCACACAAAACAAATATTGAATTTCTGTGATTCCCTACTCATATGGATCTCCAAGTCTAAGTGGAAAATAATTCAAAGCACAAAATGCAATCATGACTATGACAATGAAATCTATAGATGCTGCGGGAATGTGGGGGCAGGACAGGCTACCTATTCTGCAAGATAAGAACAATGGCAGTCCCTGTCTCTGGTGACAACGGTGAAGACTAGGAAGATCTTAAGTAGGGTGGAACCTACGATGCACACTCAGGGAATCTCTGTCTTTGTTACAGAGGCCTGTTTAAGCTACACATTAGTAAACATCCATGTTAGGCATGAGACTACACACATAGAACACATGAGAGATACAACAGAGCCTGTTCCTGCTCATTACATGGTGCTTATAGCCTCATGGGGAAGATCGTGTAACATAACCAGTGTCCCAGGAACAAATGCAAAGAACGTTCTGGGGAAACAGAGCCAGACCCCTAACAAATCCAGGAACACAGGGCAAGCTATAGAGACTGTATTAGAGAGAGCCGACAGGCACCTTCTCAGAATTCCACCAGCCTCTAAATTTACAGCAAGGATTAAGTCCTGGGATAGCTCAGCTGGAGATGTACTGACATACAAAGAAGAGAAGACCCATGTTCCAAAGGAGTTAAAAAACTAAGCCAGCACGCATGAACCGGATAGCTCACGGGCGAAAGAAAGTTTGAGCATGTTTAAATAAAGGCAACAGAACAGAAAACTAGGTAAAGAAGAACCTGTTGGTTTGAGAGTATAATCCCAAGAGAAAGGATTTAGTACCCTAGCCATGACCCCAGGAGCAGAGCTAACTCACAAGTAGCGTGGTACTAGAGGCATGGAAAGAGCTATAGGCATGTCAAAGGCTTGTGTTGACAGAACAGAGTAGGTAGGGAGTAAATGTCTCAGAAGAGTAGACATGTAGAATGGATTTGCTGTGCAGAGCAGAAGACCTGATGTGTAATTGGGATTCACAGAAGGGTCTGGGAACACAACACACACTGATGCCATAGGAACCTGCTGGCAAAAGCGAGAGGTTCGAATGCCAGAGCCTAGGCATCTTGGAAGGACTGCCCAGGTTGGAGTGACAGCCAAGGGACCACCGTGGAAACTGCAGAGATGGTTCAGAGGGTCCAGCAGCCCTGAGGGCAGAATAGATGGACAACCAACAAGGATCTCACGTGGTTATACCAGCACAAGAAATCAAGGGTGGGCAAGCAGCTGGGATCAGTCATCCCAGTAAATGGCAATGATCGCCTTCACAAATTCCAGATCTGAGCCAGTTCAGACATAAGAGCCACCAATCCTGAGGCCACCAATCCTGGGAGGAAGGGCTCCCCACCACCATGCTAAGCACACAGAGTGGAGATTCTCCAGTCCCTCTGCAAATGAACGTATAGTCACTTACACAACTACCTCGGTTATTTTCTGTTGCTGTGATAAAACACTGTGACCAAAGGAAAAATATAGGAAAAGTAGTTGATTGGCCCTTATGGTTCCAGGTCTCAGAGTCTGTCATGGTGGGGGATATGATGAAGTGGCTGGAGCAGGAGCTTTTAAGGCCTTCCAAAACAGTGCCACCAACCGGGGACAAAATGTCCAAATGCTTGGAGCCTATGGGGGACATTCTCATTCAAACCAGCACAACAAGTAACTGGACAGTGAAGAGTGTGTGCAGCTCAGTCGATAGCTCGAGGACCATTGCGTACAGCATCAAAATTGGCATCAGCACCCAACACCAAAACCATCATCAGGTCTCCTCCCAGGTTATAGTTAGAGTACATGGAAGCCATGAAAAAGTGGAATCTCTGGAGTGTTCAGCATTTAGAGAGTCCCTCTGGGTCCCTAGACCCAAG
This sequence comes from Rhizomys pruinosus, assembly GCA_009823505.1. NCBI lineage: Eukaryota > Metazoa > Chordata > Mammalia > Rodentia > Spalacidae > Rhizomys > Rhizomys pruinosus. The sequence continues at coordinate 2,355,047 of VZQC01006772.1, forward strand.
TAGTACACTTGTCTAGCTCCAAAATATGTTTTGGACATCAACATACTTAGAGTTGGACAGCTTCAGCATGAGGAAGGAGAATGAAGTCTACCAAACAGACCCCATCTGGCCAGTATAACAAATGAATTTTTTAAAAATTGCATCCTTGTTGATGACGGGTGTGCATGACCTTCATAAGAATCAAAAGGATGTGCTGGGCATGGTGGCGCACACCTTTAATCCCAGCACTGGAGTTCAAGGCCAGCCTGGTCTACATAGGGAGTTCCAGGGGAGTTGGGGCTACAGAGAGACCCTGCCTCAAAAAGAACCTCCCCCCCCAAAATTAGAAAGAATCTAAAGAATTGCAGATCAGAGTCCCTATCACATCTGGGGACAGACAGATCAATGCAAAGGATGACTACAGGCTAGCCCTACTAGCTACATAGAGTAGCCTTACTTCTGGTACATGGAGTATGGCCACTGATTCAGTGAAGGTATTCCTCCTACTGCTCTCAGAAAAGAGGATCAGAAGCAGTTTTATCGATGTAGAATAACAGCAGAATCAGAACATACACATTGAAAGGATGGCCCCTGGGTCACATTAACTGCCCATCTTTTGACATACATAGACACATCAGAACAACACACTGATCCATTACATTAACCCCACTATGTTGATCAGGCTATATAAGCAAGAAAGGTCACATTTGTGTCTCTTGCAGAGGGTGAGAGGCTTTCCTTGCACAGATTTATAGCCACTGACACATCTACAAAATGTTTATAAATCCACTGGTCAGAAGTGGACCAGGGCATCTATCCCAAAGTCAAAGGCAGTTTGGTGCATTCCTCTGCCTATAACAAAGAGGCACAAAGAGGAGGCACTGGGTTCCACCTGAGGATCACAGTTCCAGCCACACACTGGGTGACATGAGAATCCAGTGGAGCATGGAGCAGGAGTGGACTCCGAAGCAGTTCTGAGGTGGTACAAGCACCTCCCATCAAGGATAAACAATCCAGCCAATGAGAAGCCTTAGAGAACACCACAGTGAAATAAAGACATGGTGTGGAGTCTGTAGAACACTCCAGATGGGGACTAGAACCCAGGCTCTGCACTAGAGCAAGATCTCAACTATGTCTCCTGTAGTGGACAATTAGACACTTTGAAAAATCAAATTCTGCCACACTGCTTGACTCTGGCAGAGATGAGAGCATCAGTGACCACTGGGCTAGGATCACTCATGATGAGCTGAGGCCCCCTCAGGCCTGTCCTATCATGAGAAAGCCCAGTAGCAGCCTGTCACAAGGTGTACATGGTGTGTCAAGGGTTGAGCTGAAGCGCTTTCCATGAGCCCACAGCCCAGACCTTTCCAGCCCTCCCAACAAATTCTTTCCCCACTTCACACCTCAAGATGAGAGTCCTGTAGGATCTGCAGGAGGAAGAGGTTGGTATCAGCAGGTGGGAGAGGCTCCGGTGTGTGGCATTATCACCTCATTAAGGTGTAGCTTTGAATTAGGTGTGGACAAATGGAATGGATTCGCTTGGGTGGAAGTGTCCAAACAACACCTGGTCATCCCCTTTCTGGGGCAAAGCAGAGGTCTTATCCATGGATAGCCTGGCCAGCCAGTAGACCACCATGGCGCAAAAGTGAAGGCATGGGCATGTCTTGTGGGATTGGGCACACTATGAGGTCCCTCACACTGTGAGGTCCCTCCCACCACACAGTAACACTCACCTAAACCAATCAGGAAGGGATGGTTTGCAAATTTATGATCTGTTTTTCAATATAATTTATGTATTATAGTTTCCATAATTTAAGGATTTTTTTTATTTGTTTTCCCTGTATGTGTGTAAGTGCCTGTGGAAGCCAGAAGAGGGTACTGGACCCCTTGGAACTGGAGTTAAGGACAGTTGTTAGCTGCCATGTGGGTGCTGGGAACTGGACCCCCATCCTCTGGAAGAGCAGCCAGTGCTTTTGACCCCTGAACCATCTCTTCATCCCCATGATTTAAGTTTTAGTAATAAATCTTTAATTTGAAAAAAAACACTTCCCTATACATTTAACACTTGATTCTAGCATGCCAAATATGAGTCAGCTCCAATATAGTTGAGATCTACAGGTGACAAGTTTCCATTGTTATCTGATTATTATGAGGCAGAGACAGGGAAAGATATAACGAGAGTGGGTTATTTTCATATTTAACTGGGTGGCTTGTGTAACTTACACTTGCTACACCTTCTTTATTGAGGTGTCCTACAAACAGTGGCGTAAAGCCCAAAGCATGGGACAGATGTACTCATATTCATTTAAAGCAATATAAGCCATCAGTAATTCCATGAGAGAAAAGCTCATGTCCTAGCGTATTGTGCACTAATGTGATTAAATGGCTGTCGTTCTTCTGAGGTTGTGAGAGCATATTCATTTCTCTGCCTGTAATCTGCTCCCCAGGAGGAAGGTCTTTTATAATTCACAGCATCAGCCCCTCAGTTCATAATCTTGATTGAGGTTATTTAATTTCAAATTAAATCAAAGCAAAATAAATCAAGGCAAGAGTCTATTTAGCATTCACATCACAACTATGACTGAAAATCCCACCCGGAAAGAATAAATTGCAATAATTCTGATATTTTTTTTTTTCTTCTGTGCTTTCTGAAGTTAGGGGAACATGTAATATTTTAAAACAAAAAGCTCATTTGCATATCAATAGAAATATCTAGTATCCAAGCTCAATTAGTAAAGAAAGAAAATTTCATCTCAAAGGCAGAAGTCCTAGAGAAGAGTTTCTTTTAAAACATATGAACATTTCGCAGTTCCAGACATCACTGTCTACAGGGCCACACTAGAGGGCAGACTTTCCCTTCTGTAAAAATATGCCTGGCTCAGGTCCTTTCGTAGGAGTAAGGTGTTTTGTGATTTTGTTTTGTTTTTGCTTCATTTTAAGACAAATGGCTAATTTCCAGGAAACATGGAGAACAATCAAGTAGGCCCAACTGGAAAATCAGAGTTTTCCAGGAAAGAGCTGTGTTATGCAGCACAGGTCAGTTTCAAACCAGAGAACAAAAATCCTGTCAATGCCTGATACGTTCTATTCACTGCATTCTACAATGCCAATGCGTGCTGTGAAAACTGTCCCTCCTCCCTCTCCCGGAGACGCTGCACTCCTAGCCTGATTTTAAGAAGAGAAAGTTGAAGTTTTAAGGGACTAACTCCAGGTCAAATAGATTTAAGTCAAGAGATCATATGGAGGCCTGATTTAAACCAATTTCTTTCTTCCAAATTCAGCTCATTGCACAGCCCACAGGCCTCTGCAGCCTTTCATCAAAGAACTTGAGACATCCCAGGGCAAAAGCCTGGCTAGACATTCTTAAATGAACAAACTAGACTCTGGCTGTCCCCGTGTTATCCGAGCTAATGAGCAGAAACCTTCCATGACATCCGTTTTCTCTCCTACGGCTGTGATTAAATCATTGACTTAAAATATAATTACAAGTATGACACATCTATGACTAGTTTGCCCCTGGGGAAAATATTATAGGATATGCACTAATTTATTTACTTATATTAAGAAAAAGATTTAGAAAGAAGCTCTTCAAGTTACAACCTAAATTAAGAGAAAATATAAATTAGAATGTGATTACTAAAGTCACCAAGGAGCTCTTGCCTTCAAAGGCTTCCCTCCAGGGTTTCTTTGAACCAGGAGCTGGCCAGCTGTATGTTAAATGATCCTACTTACTGTAGGAGGCTTAATTTACATGGAAATGCCCAGAAACAGAGCTGTTCCAGGGAGGGAACTTCATCTGCACTGTACTTTACATTACCCAGAAAATTTAAACTTATGGAAAATAACACACACACACACACACACACACACACACACACACACACACAGAGGCATGTACAAACTCCAGCACCTAGTCTACATCAAGGCATGACTCTCCCCCACCCCACACTTGCCCATCAATCTTGAAGAAGTGATTCTACAGCTGCACCTGGCATCTCCCCCTTGTTCTCAGTTACAGACCTGGCAGTGCGTTTGTTAAAGTGAGCATTATCTCTCCTGCTAATGGAACCCATCCTCATTCTCCACTGGGGACAAGCAGAGCAAAGTGTCTGGAGTTGATTAAAGACATATTCTTTCCCTTCCAGCAGTTTTAAAGTTCCTCTTTTGCACATGAGCCTTCTCCAGCAAAACACAAGCAAGCCACCCACACTGGCTGAGCAACAGCAGGTGTGAACTGATGATTTGGTCACATGTTTTCTCAGTTACTCACTGGCAAAGACCCGTGTGCATATGAAGCAGTACAGTTAGTTGGTCCCTGGTGCTTCTTGTCCCTTGTGGAGGATTTGTGGGACAGGTACGATGGGGAGGGAATCTGAAAACAGAATAAAACAGAGGGGTACAGAGCATGGGTTAGAAATTCCTTTTTTTACTTTTTCGTGCATATATTTTTATGTATTTACATAATTGTTCGATTTTAATGTGGGTTACACTATTTTATAAAGAGATTTCAGACTAAAGAAATAGCTCAATCTGTAAAGTGTTTGCCTCATAACCGTCAATGCCCAAGTTCAATTCCCAGAGCACATATTAAAAGTCAAGCATGGTAGGCTTAACGCTGGGGAGGCAGGGACAGGCCTGGAACTCCCTGGTCAGCCAACCTATTGGTGAGCTCTAGGCCAATGAGAGACCCTGTCTCAAAAATCAAGATGGGCAGTGCCTGAGGAAGAACTGGAGCCACCAAGGTTTTCCTCTGGCCTACACACACACACACACACACACACACACACACACACACAAGATGTAAAGCAGCAGGTGACACAAACACCATAATACAAAACGAGAATGCCAAGAGGAAAGAGAAAAGCCAATTAAGGCAACAGGAAGTTTGGTTTTCCTGTAACACAAAGTTAAGTCCTGTACATAGTAGGTTTACAGAACCTCGATCTTTAAAATTTGTAGCAATTTTCTTTTAAATCTAACATGGGTTTAGTTCTCAATGACCCATTCAAAGTAGGGAAACAAAGTCAGTTACACGATAGACATCTGATTACAAAGAGGAGCAGCTCTTCAGGAGGTCCAGATGCTTGGGGTGGCAAAGCTTCTGAGGAACAGCTTCCTTAATGTCCAGTGCTTGAGTGGTATGGTGGTTGGAATGAGAAATGTCCTCCCTCAGTTCATATATTTGGAACAGTTGGTCAGTTGGTCGTGCTGTTTGAGATAGTCATGGAACACATAGGCACTAGTGTGGCCTTGCTGAGGAAGCAAGTCACTGGGGCGGCCTCCTAGTGTCCGTAGCCTTGCCCCTTGCCCCTCTTCTGGTTTGCCATCTCTGCTTCCACCTGCATGTGCTTGGAGACGTGAAGTCTCAGCTCTCTTCTCTGGCAGCCACCTCCTGCCACCATACCTCCCCCACCATTATAGACTCTCCCTAAGCCAAAATAAACTCTTCCTTCTGTAAGTTGCCTTGGGCATAATGCTTTTTCACAGCAACCACAAAGTGGTTGTTGTGAAGAATCTAACCATGTTTTTTTTTTTTTTTTTTTTTTTTTTGGAGGAATGTGGATGACTTTGGGACTCTGGACTCCAAAAGCAGTTGAACGCTGTAAGCAACACTTAATAGGCCATTCTAGTAGGAGCCTGGACTGGAGAGGCCCAACTCAAGATATTTCAGAGGGAGAGGGTTATGAGGACTTATACAGTAATTGGGCTAGAGTCCATTCCAGAGGTATTTTTTTTTAAATATTATTCATCTTCTGGTTTTTTGGTTTTTTGTTTTTATTTATATTTGTATGTGTATGAATAGCCAGATTCTTTACAAAATACTTCTGGGGGGCTGGAGAGATAGCCTATCGGTTAAGAGCACCGACTGCTCTTGCACTGCTCTTGCAGAGGACCGGGGTTCAATTCCCAGCGCCCACATGGTGGCTAAGAACTGTCTTTGACTCCAGTTCCAGGGGAATCCGACACCCTCGTCTGACCTCCTCGGCATTGCACAACACAGGAGCACAAACCTACATGCAGACAGTACACATAAGAAGTAAAAAATTTTTAAAAACTGTAAAAAAAAAAAAAAAGAGGCTATAATTGTTAAGGAAATTAGAGGCCTGGTGATCTGTACTTAAATAAGACAAAGAGTGCTCTTGGGGCAAGACCCCATCCAGCTAAGCTTCCAACTTGGGCAAAATAGAGCCTTAAGGGTTTTATGCTCCAAACAAGCAATTGTTTCAACATGCAAAAATCGGTGTTAATATGGCCAAAGGTGGCCACGGCCCATTCTAAGCTGGCAGCCTAACTTGGCACTGTCATTCACATGATGCTGGCTTTAGAGGCACAAAAGATGCAGGAGTGAAGGGTCATCAGTTCTGTCTCAGTGGTTCCACACAGTTACTGAGGCCAGGCAGTGTGCAGTAGAGGAGAGTATAAAGAAGGCCCTGACAAGGGGTCCTGAAGATCATTTCATGAAGCTGTGAAGGTAAAACTTGATGTACAGTGGAGACCCCAAGATATTGGAGATGCAAGCAACAGGAGACATCTACAAAGGAGATGTACACCAAGAAAGACATGTGAAGTACAGACAGCAAAGCTGAAGGGGCTGAGACATCTAAGCCCTTTGGAAGTAAAGTCCCAGACATCAGACGTGGAGCTACAGGATTTGTTGTTTGATCTGCTGATTTCTAGTCTTGCTTTGATCTTGAATTTCTTCATTATGCCCTTATTTCTCCTTCTTGGAATGGGAATCCGTAGCTTATGCTATTGTTGGGAAATATATATATATATTATTTTACAGGGAGCTATGGTTAAGTCTCAAAAGAGACTTTGAATTTTGGATTTTGAACAGTGTTGAGACTGTTAAGGCTATGGGGACTTTTAAAGTTGGACTAAATACATTTGCATTATGATATGGCCATGAGACTGTGGGGATCAGGTTTGAATACGATGGTTTGAATGAGAAATGTCCATGTCCCCCCTGGCTCACATACTTTGAACTTGGTCATTGGTAGTGCTGTTTGAGGTCCTGGGATCTTTAACAGATATGGCCTTGATGGAGGAAGCAAGTCACTAGAGTGGCCCTGAGAGTGCATAGCATTCCCCACTTCCAGTTTGCCCTCTCTCTGCTTCCATGTGCATGTGCTTAGAAATGTGAGCTCTCAGCTTTCTGCTGCCTCCTGCTACCATATCTCCCCCACCATATGGCCCCTCCCTCTTGAAAGGTCATAGTGTTTAATTACAGCAAACAAAAAGTAACTAATATGTTCTCCCAGGGTAAACCAATGGCTGAAAAAGCAAAACCAACAGGAAGAAAGGAGCTGGATGGGGCGGGGGGGGGGGGGAGCAGTGGAGACATTAGACAATGGTGTGCAAATGCAGCAGGTGAGGGGAGACAAACAGAAAGATGAAGTAGGCCACACAGAACAGAGTTTCACCTTCTAGATGCCAGACAGGGAGGAAGAACTGGAGAAGGGACATGTCTTTTCAGCAATCCTCTTCCTCGGGCCTGTCCTAACACTCTTGGGTCACAGCCTTGATGCTAGCTCAAAAATGCTTTCAAGAAAGGGCAATAAAAAAGAGAAAAGATATCCCAAAATTATAGGAAACCCAGGAAGAAGTGGGTATGTGACCGCCAGGGATTAATTAGCCTCAGTGCCAGAGGACTGTGTTGGGCATTGCATTTTTCCAAGTGTAGGAAACACTGCTCACAGCCAAAGAGACCAGCCAGGAGGCTGCAGCTGTCATCAGCTCTACCTGGGTAGCCTTTGGGGACCTCTCTAATCATATGACCCCATGCCGTGAGCATGGACAGTATGGACTAAGTCCAAAGGAATCCAGGACACAAATACTATAATGCAATCTAATTTTATTAATTCCCATGCAGGTTTATTCTATAGTTCTAAAATCCTGTCCTGTTCTGTAGTAGCCAATATGATGAGAATTATGAATGCACAGAGCTTGTCCCTCATCAACATAACCTGCCCTAGGCAGGCAAGACCATACAAACAGCTGAGTTGCAGACCTGGGCCAATCACAAGGCAACACGACACTGCACTAAGAGGAGAGTGGGAATGCGAACAGTACATAAACCCTAACCCTGCCCCCAATAAACGAGTCTGCAATAGCTTGCCTTCTGTCTGCATTCACCTGATTCCCAGGGCCTGTGTCTTGACTCCACGCCTCTCACCCCCTTGCTCACTGTTGGACCATGAAATCTCCCAGCAGGCCTGGGGGATTGTCTACATCTGGCACCCAACAGTGGGTTTCTGATACCCCGGTGCTGGCGAGGCACCCCCTTCCTTGATCGGTGAGTAGGCCCCTTTTGTGTTGTTTTTTTGGCCAGCGTTAGAGTGAGCACCTGCCCCCCCCAACCCGCCTCTCCTCTCTACTTTAGTTTTCTGTGTGTTTGCCCTTGGCTAGGGATGTACATTCCCGCACCACTATTTTGTTGGTTCTTCCCTCTAACACTTAACCTCCCTTCCCATTTCCTGCCCTCATAGGGAACATCCCTCCCCATGTTCAGGAGCCACAGACAGCTGCACTTAAGATTCTCCTCCAGAAACATGGTCTTAAAATGAAATCCCAGGACTTGGATTCATTTGGGAGAAGGCCATTTGCATTGCTCCTCCTCACCATAATTGCAAGCCTTAAGGGCTCCTCAGTGGAGGATGTTCTGTGTGAGCATAACTCAGCCTGCCACAAGAACACTGAGGAGAAGTTGGCCCTGTCCTGCGTCCCTGACTTTCACCAGGACGAGGAAGGTTCCCCCATCCCACCCCCCCAACTCCCTTCAGCTACTCCTGCGAGGGATACTCATTCACCCCCCCACCAATATACCCTTGGAGGGGGTCCCAGGAAGCTCTCTCCCACCATAGGGACTAGAGACATCTTGTTCAGCTGGCTGTGTCTTTTGGGTAAGAAAGAGCTCAATTCTTTTTACTTTCATTTTGGTTTTGTTTAAACTCAAGTTTCTGGTCTGGGGTGCTCAGTTAGGAGAAACTGGATGCAGTATTGCTCCTTGAGCACGGAGATGGGGGACGCCCTAACTCTCCACTGGTAAAGTGCAAGCATAGGGTTCACTTCAGTGATTTGGAATCCAGGCATGGGGTCTGGATTTTTGGTTCTGGGACCGACAGGGAATTGGCTCCATGTGCGCAGTGTTTCCTCTTTTAGTCTGACTATGTCTTGTGTTTATGGTAACTGTTCTTCTGTGTGTCTAAGTGTGTGTCTAAGTTTTTGTGTGTGTTTGTAATTTGGTCGTTATAATTGTCTCATGTTGGTTTTGTCAAGCAAAGTGGCCACTTCAAGTTTCAATCCTTTATGTGCACAGAATTATTCATTTTGGCATGCCAGACTAGATACGCACATGCAAACTTTAAAAATTGATATTTAAAAATGCATTTAAAGACCTAAAATTTGGTTTGTGTCTGCTTTCAAAAGGGATTGTGAGGTAACTTGCTTGCTTTGGAATTATCTACCTTTTTTGAGACCTCTGCAGGCCAGATTCTCTGGGTGGATGTATCCTTGCATTAACATATTAACTAGCCTTCAGGACTGGGAGTGAATTCTTGGACTGGGTGTTGTGACACACACTTTTAATCCCCGAGGCAGGCAGTTCTTTGTGAGCTCAAGGTCAGCCCATCTGGTCTCCACCCAGCTGCTATGCCTATCTCAAAGGACCAAAGATAATCTGCCTCTTACTAGCTAGTAAAATTTGCATCAGCAGTTAGTCAGGAATCCTGGTCTGGCTAGGGAGGTCATTAGAGCTTGGGGAATTCCTGAACTCTCTGGAGTGCCCATGTGGCAACCTTGTGGTCTCTGCTAGAGACCCATTTTGAGGTCTGGCACCTGGATCAGTTGGAGTGCTACAAGGCTTCCAGGGGTGGGAGAGGGCAGCCTGGGATAGCTAATGGGCTCTGTTGTGTTTCCTATCTGTTCCCCCCACCCCCTTCCTCCTCTTAGGAAGCAAACATACCTCCCTGGGTTTGAACTGGTGTCCTGCTGGTCTGGCCACTCCTGGAAGTCCAAGAATTCACTCCCAGTCCTGAAGGTTAGTTAATATGTTAAAGCAAGGATATATCCACCCAGAGAATCTGGCCAGTGAATCTTTAATCTAGCATGCCTTTAATCGTAGCACAGACAAGGTTTCTAGGTGTAAAGATCATTACTGTAGAATTTCTGAGTCAGAAACAAATAACTGTCCCAATTTAATCCTAAATTAAAAATAGGAAAAGTTCCCTAACAGCTAGATAACCTCAGTTCTGTATAAACTGTGAAGATTAAAGTGTTGTTATGTTGACTGTTATAAACTTAAGAGTCATATTTTACTCTGATTTAAGTTTTCATCTCTTAGAGTTTTCATCAAGGTGCTGAAGTTTTGGGTTTGAAACTAGTTAAACATATTTGTTTTATGGAACTGTTTAAATGAACAGGCTTGCATCTAATGCTAATGATTTACTTGATATCAAGTTGATTCACAAGTAAACTGTCATATGAGCTAAAACTTATAAACAGTCCCTTTTTATTATTCTTAGAAGATTCACTGGTTTCTTTTCATAAGCAAAAAGTACCTCTTTTTTTTAATTTTTTTTTTCATTTTATTTATTTTTGTATGTGTATGAGTGTACTGTCTGCATGTAGGTTTGTGCACCCGTGTCATGCAATGCTGCGGAGGTCAGAAGAGGGTGTCAGATTCCCCTGGAACTGGAGTTCTCCTGGAATTGGAGTTTCAGACGGTTCTCAGCCGCCAAGTGGGTGCTGGGGATCAAACCCGGGTCCTCTGTAAGAGCAGTCGGTGCTCTTAACCGCTAGGCCATCTCTCCAGCCCCAAAGTACCTCTTCTTAAAGTGCTCTTTGCAGATGTTTCACCCCTTTTCCATTGAGTTTGAGTTAGGAGCTGTTACCTTGTATTGGATCAGTATTAACATCTAGCTGATTCACCAGGAGAACAGAGGCTGACCATGGGGCTCTCCATGTGGATGCTAGTCACACTGACTGATGGAGAAGGTATTTTTGTGGCACTGAGGTGGCAATCTCAGAGAAATGTAAAGACTGAATTGAATTTTAAGCTAATGTGAAATCTTGGCAGAGAATGTTTTAATAAATAAATGCCTTAAAATATTTCAAATATTCTTCCATTTTCCAAAATATAAAATGTTACATGACAGGTTTTATGTGTCTGACATTGTATCTGGGAAGGAAGGGCAGACTTTAGGCCCTTCACAATCTGCTGTTGGAGGCCTGACAGGGCTACTCCAATCCTCATAGACATAGTCTTTGGCCCAGAAGGAAAGTTTTAAAAAGTTGCTGTGAGATGCTGTTTGTTATTGACCATTTGCATTCCTGCCATAAAGCAAGTGGCACGGTTGCCTGGGTGTATATAGAGAGTGTTTAGTCCTGAGATGTTTGAAACTAAGAGCTCAATTTTTATTGAGCATTTCTGTGATTTTTTCAAACTACTGTATTTGAGATAACTGTCCCATATCATTACATGGGAAATAAATGTTAATTACTTAGTAAATCTGCACAGTTAAGGGTTAATCTGTTTATGAATGTTATATCTCACGGTATCAAAGGGATATAAAAAGTGAAAAATGTTAAAAAGATATTTTTAGTAAGGATTTATATGATGATGATGAAAAAAGTCTATGCAAGTGATAAAAGTCTGAGGAGGTTTGTTGTGACAGGTAAAAAGGACACTATATAAATAAGCTTAAATTCGTAAGGTTCAGTCAACTAGTTTAAAAATCAAAATATATATCTAGTCAAGGTTTGTTTAAGAGTGTTTGGTTTTTGTCCAAGCTTTATATGCATATCACATGGCACTTCGAGATTTAGTAAAATGATAAGATACCTGTATTAAGTTAAATTGGTATAATCAGGATAAAGGGTCTGAAAAAGATTGTTCCTGTTTGTACTAATTGTAGTGAACAATTTTACATTTAAAATTAAGCCTAAAATTGTTTAATTCGATCTTGGGAGTTATGCCTGCTTAATGTATGGTGTTAAGTCCCTCCTCCAGTCAGTATTATACAAGGCTGCTTGAACTTGTGTCCAAGCCTTATCTAGAATATTATACAGTAACGAAAGGTGTTAGGCTGGTGTAACTTAGCCTTTCTGGATGGGTAACAACCGTACTTAAATGCCCATACGAATTCGGCTGAGGGACTTAAGGAACAACTTTGTTTCTTGCCCTCTGAGGTCATTCAGTCCCAGGGGACTATGTCTGGGGAAATTTCCTCAAATGTCCTGCAATTCTGAGTCACCAGTCCTCCTGGGCAGGGAGGTCTTGGAGATCCACTAATGGGACTCTAGGCAGTGTCCAGTCTGTTAAGAGGAAAGTCTCGTCATGCTCCAAAATGGGAAGCCTGGTCTAGCAAGACCTGACTTTGTCCTCATGTGGATGGCACTGGTAAATGAAAAGCCAAGAGGAGCCAGAGGACTCTCCTCCCCAAATCCAAGTGACCCCTGAGGACCAGATCCTCAACTGACCTTGAGAAAACAAAAGTTGGTTAATCTGGGCTAACTGTATATATTTATACACCCAAAAGAAAAGTATAATCAAAAGATAAGTAATCATTATATTTCCTTTAAAGTCTGAAAGACTGTGGCTCCAAACACTAGATTTTAAGTCATTTAAAGTCATATGAGATCTGTTGTTACCAAATAATAAAGTTTCCTTTTTCTGTTTAAGCAGTTACCTAAGGGAAAACTCACACCATGACTATCAAAAATTCCTGGAAAGCAGATGCCGAGTCCAGACACTTTGGACAAATGAACAAAAGGAGAAGCCAAATATTGGAAGCTTTGGAACCCCTCATTGAGAGATTCCAATGGATTTTAAGTTTGACATCTAATTCACCCTGTTCCTCTCTTGATTCCCTGCCTAAAAGATGTATCTAGCTATTCTCGACTTCACAGGCACTAGTCAGGGATTTTGTTCTCTCTGTAACTATACTTTTTGGGGTCTTTTAGATAGATCCGCTGAGCAGGGGTATCCCAGTCACCACCTCCTATGCCCCTTTTCAGCATGGAAGAAGTCAGACTGGTCGGTGCCCCGATTCCCTCTTGGCAATTAGGGTAACCTCCTTAGAGGGTAATGTGATAAAAGTAGGAGCTAAAAATTGGCTAGGCAGTTTAGGGTCAAGACCCCCCAAAGGAGCCAGTTTCTTTCTCAGCTGAGAGCTGAGGACTTCCTGGATCTGTCAGTGGATTTATCCTTCTGGTTGCTCTGAGTTGTGGCTCATGCATCCTTAGCTCACTTGTCAGATTTATTGACCAGTAGGTAAATTCCATTAAAATCATGGTGCTACCAGGCGTGGTGGTGCACGCCTTTAATCCTAGCACTTGGGAGGCAGAGGCAGGCAGATCTTTGTGAGTTCCAGGACAGCCTGGTCTATAGAGTGAGTTCCAGGACAGCTGGGACTACAGGGAGACCCTGTCTCAAAAAGACCAAAAAATAAATAAATCATGGTGCTAAGGACCCAGTATGAACCCTCTGCCCCCAGCAGAGATCATTCCATCTTGGAAACACCAACTGTGGTTAACTCTTGTGAACTTCCTTCAAGGATTTGAAGGCCACATAATGAGAGGGAGAGATGAGTTGCGACCCCAGGTTTTCCTTATTCTGCCTGACCCCCTACCAAGGCCTCAATATTACACATCTACATTGTGAACTTGGTGACATTATTAAAGGCCCCTGGTCACAACAGTTTATTAACTACACCTTGACCCTTGGTTCTCAAGTTGTCTCCTTTAACTCTACCCATCCTGAGGTCATAGCCTTTGATACTAGCTTTGTTTCTCAGGTGTGGTCTAAGCTAAAGTCCATTTCTGATCCTGCTACATTGGTCACCTGGGTACCCTCTACCTCCTGGCCTTTCTCTGCTTTTTTCTCTTCAGGTATCTGTTTCGCTTTGCCCACAGCCAATGCCAGGTCAACAAAACAAAAGTCCTCTTCCATGGTACTGCTCCTGGCCTCTTCCCTCAGTGGCTGGCCAGTCAAAGGAAGGTAAGACTCTGCAAAACCAGGGCAACCTAAGACAGATGCAGTCAAAATGTTGGAATGCCAGAGGTGGGGTCAACAAGGCTCAGGCATAATGCTTGAGCTCCCACTGGACTGCTCCTCATACAAAATTAAATACAAAGGATGGAAATGTAGTAGCCAGTATGCTGAGAATTATGAATGTGCAGAGCTTGTTCCTCATCAACCTAACCTACCCTAGGCAGGTTAGACCATACAAGTAGCTGAGTTGCAGACCTGGGCCAATCACAAGGCGACATAACACTGCACTAAGAGGAGAGTGGAAATGGGAACAGTCCATAAACCCTAACCCTGCCCCCAATAAACAAGTCTGCAACAGCTTGCCCTCTGTCTGCGTTCACCTGATTCCCAGGGTCTGTGTCTTGACTCTGCACCTCTCACCTCCTTCTTCACAGTCAGACCACGTAATTCCCCAGCAGGCCTGGGGGATTGTCTACACTGTTAAAAAAAAAATCCTGTCCTGTTCCTAGGCTAGCTCCCCAAGACCACTCACTTACAGAGCCCCCTTAGCCTCTTGGAAGTGGAGGTCAACCTCACTAAGGAGCTCCAAGAAGCTGCTCGATTGGCTGGAGCAGATCTCTCAGTCTGGGTGTGGGTGATGGGGCAGCTTCCAGGCAAGCCAGTCTACACAGCGTCAGTGGCCATCTGATGGGGCCCACCGGGCCAGCCAGGTCAAGATGGCACTGAGGGGAGGTAGAGGAGGAGGGACCTGGGTTGTTTGCCAAAACAACCTCTGGTTGGGGAAAGATAAGAACAAGCTACACGAGTTACAATTGTCAGCCATGTTCACCAATCCACCAGACAGGGTCAGAGGAGCTGCAAGAACATTGGTCATTTGCTTTCGGGCCTAAATGCCTTATGTGGCTGTTTTGTATATAAGACACTGCCCTGCTTGCAATAAACGAGAACCTGCTTGACTGGACTGCCCGCTGCATCTGAGTGTCTCAGGGAACTGAGGAGGCTGGGAAACCGGTGAGCGGTGACCCGACTAAGACCCAGCAGCCATCAGGGTCAGTGTGCACTTCAGGCAAACCTATGCACAGGGGCAAGCTACAGTTCTTGAGTCTCACCTTAAATAACTGGTAGCTGGGCAGCTGGAGTGAGCTGGGCAGCTGTCATGAACTAGGTCCCAGGTGGTTATCTGGGGCTCAGACTCAGGTCCCCAACCATTGCCAAGTGGTTATCTACTATCTGAGTTCATGCCCAGGTTCTGGGCAGGTGGGGCCCAGCTTCTTGACCTTCTCTGGCCACCTAATCAGCTCTGCAATTTCAGCTTTGGGTTCCGCCAAACCCCTTTGTGGATGGCCTACTGCTTATCTCTTAAGTGGCCCTGGACTGGAACAGGCCTCTTGCTGAGCTAAGTTTTGTATTTCTTTTCTCTTAAGGTTACAGCACTTCAAATTCACACATTACCTACTATTAGTTTAATCCTAACTACTTCTAATTCACACAAATTTTATATGCTAACTATATTCCTAACATCCCACCCACCATTATGTAGTTCTGGGGAAAAGTCCCCTGAAGAGGAAGAAGCACCCCCTTTCCTAACAGGAAGATCTGATTCCAGCCCACACGTGGTTAGCCATAAAACTGTGTTCAGTTTCCCTAGGGGCAGAGTGCAGTCAAGCTGGGAAGGCAGTCAGAAGAAAGAAAATTTCTAAGTTAGCTATTTGATAGGGTAGCATTTAAACTGAGTCTTACTAAGCATGATGGTTCATGCCTGTAATTCCAGAGCCTGGGAGGCTGAGACCAGAGGAGCTCAAGTTCATGGTCATTCTGGGCTAGAGAGTGAGATCCTGACTCAAAAAGCAAACTTTAAAAAAGGATTTAAAAATTGAACCTTCAAGAAATAATTATGTATTTTATTAAGCAATTAAATGTGTTCCTCAGGAAAGAAAGCTTTCCCAGGGCTCAGTCTCTGAACCCGCCCCTGGGCTGGCCCAGCATCAAACAGATGCTGACACTGTGACTTAGCTTCTGCCACTGATTGTGTAAGGAGGTCAGTTTTCTCTCTGGTTCAAGTGTGAGCCAGGTGCTGTCTCTGCCGTAGACCAGAAATGCAATTGTACCAGCCCTAGCTTAGTGATGCTGCTCTTAGGTGAGTGTTCTATTGGTACCACCTTGAGATGCTTAATAATTGTGACCAAGAAGCTCATAGCTTTCATCTGTGCCAACCCCTTATATGGCCATCCTGGCTATAGAGTCTGTGTTTTGATGATTGATATAGCCAGTCCCTGAGAGAAAGATGCCAGGTATTTCAGGGCTTTTGACAAAAGGACATCTTCCAAACAGTGGAGGTAACCAGTGTATCACTCACATAGCAGATGACACTCTGAGAAACAAACATTGCTCGCTTGCATTCAAAAGAGGCCTCTTCTCATGGTTGGACCAGTGTTCTGAAAAGGAAGCAGACCCCATGGCTTCACAGTTTCTCCACCAGGATTTGACCCCATGCTTATAATCCCTTCCTCCCACCAGTCCCACAAGCCTCTGATTCTCCCTTTGCTCATTGTTTGAGGCCACAGATACTCTCCCCAGATTCCTTAACAAAAAACTGTGCTTTCCACTCCCCACTTCTAAGAGTCACATTGTACATACAGGGACAAATGTCAACCAATAACACTGAGAACTTACCATTGTATCCTAGTACACACAAAAAAACAAAACAAAACACTTTCATGTATATCATATCACTTGACAATTTCAACATTTCTATGAGTCTGGCAATCTCCTTTTCCAGATTTAAAAAAAATCAGAGATCAGAGTGGTGTCAGTTATCACCTCTACCTACATCCATGACTCCCAAATCCAGGTTTCTGATTCTGAATCCCTCTAGTGAACCTTTGACCTATCCATACACCCTTGCTGGAATCTCCAATTGAATACCTCAGTGACATGCCACTCAACACCTAGCAGAAGAAAGCAATCATCTGCCACCCTCCCTGCCTTGCCCTGCTCCAACCTGCTCATCTTGGAATCCCTTTGTTCCCTCACATCACACCTTGCTCCTTATTGCCCAAGCTAGATACCTGGCAGCACCCTCTACCCCACCCACACTCTACTTTCCCAGGTCCAAATTCTGCTGACTCCTCTACTCATCTTTCAGGACACTGGTGCTAGGTACAAGCTCTACCATGTGCTACTGTCTTTGTACATTTGGGCCAAAGTAAATGAAAGTCCCATTAGGAAGCAGTGGTATACAAAGTGACCTCCCAGGCCATTACGCTGAATGCTTCCTGGCTAGGAGACACTTGACACTTTATCTCTTTAGCCTTCATCTTCCCTGGTCAGTGGAGATAGGACAGGAAGCTTGGCAAAGGAGACCTTTCCTCTCCCTCTCATGGCTACTGAAGGAGAGATCTCTGACACAGAAACCTCTGCTTCCAGCTTGGTCTGTTCTCTCTGCTTGCAGCTCTGTTTCTGTTGCTGTTGTTATTTTTACATTTGTTGGTTGGCATTTCAATGTCTCCATCTAAACCATGGAATAGACTGGCTTCTGAACAATCTAAAAATGGCCCATGCCCAGGACTTTAGGGACAAAGAAAACTAGATATATTTTAGATGTTGAAAAAAAAATCCAGCTGATAGCTACAAAGAGGCCACACTTCTTGAAGGTATTAGAACATTCTAGAGACCCTCCTGAGCAATCCACTTGGATTATGCCAGACTAGGAGACTGAAATCTACAGGGGTAACCTAAAGGCTTTATATAGCCACAAAGAGTCTGAGTTTAGTAGCTTGGGCCAGGATGAACAGATCATGTTAAAGCTGAAGATGGGAGGAAGGAGGGAGACAGAAGAGAGAGGCAAAGCATGCATCTTTATTGTGAGGTCAGTGGAGGAAAATGGACAAGTAGGAGAGGCAGCCTTTTCTAGGCAAACAAAAGGAGAGTCTTTAGTTAGAGTTTGAGAAAGAAGTCTTCCTTTCTCTGGTCTCCTTTTCTTGTTTGTCCATTGTTTCTTTTCCAGTCTGTTTATTTTTTTTTTGTTAAAGTCTCTCTCTCTCTCTCTCTCTCTCTCTCTCTCTCTCTCTCTCTCTCTCTCTCTCTCTCTCTCTCTCTCTCTCTATCTATCTCTCTCTCTCTCTCTCCCCCTCCCTCCCTCCCTCCCTCCCCCCCCTCTGCCTACTAAAGCAACTTAGTCAAAAACTCAACCAAAGAACCTTGCCTCAGTGAGTCAAAACAAGACAGGAAGTAGGGAGATGGGCAGGGAACTCTAGTCATGAGGCACTTTCTGGCCTGAGTGGATCTGAAAGCCTTGCATCAGCCTGGCCCCTCCTTCCCTTCTTGCCTCTATCTAACACTGAACCAAAGCAACAGGGAGGTGGTGGTGAAACCTTTTCATGAAAAGACAAGCAGACACAAATATCCCCCACAAGTTCTTGGCACTGACTGGAAGACATTAAATTATAGGGAAAGAAAGGGGTCCCTGCCTGAACATGGGGAGATTGCTCAAAGCCTCTGAGTGTAACTGATACAGAAGAGAAAATACATGTTTGTGGAGCCTGGCCAATCAGTGACATCAGGAGAGAGGGGAAGACAAGCTCTGGTACCCCAGCCCAGGCTCGGAGGATCCAGGCATCTCCTAAGTGAGCTGTCAGCTCCACAGCTCAGAGTTAAAAAGGAATACAGAGAAGCACAGAATTCACTTTCTCATAAGGCTAAAAGTCTGCATTTGGATCCTATGGCTTTTATCTAGAGTAGAGTGGGAAATGCCTAGAAATTATAATTTACATGTTATAAAGTTCACAGTGAAGCCCAAGGGAGAGAACAACTCAAAAAGTTAACCACAGTTTAGGTTGTAGAGTAAGGAGCTTATTTGTTCATGTAAGAGGAAAAAACGATCATACAAGAAAGCTCCATTTCAACAGCCTCCAATGTAGGACTTGGCACAGGGAGACATTTTCATTCTCTCCTGGAGGGAGGTAGACTTTCTTTCTCAGGCAGTATCCACCCCACCAAGCTGAAGTGCCACCCCCTCTGGCCAAAAGGGTTTTATAGCACCGTTCTGCCTTTGTAGGCAGAGTGAGACCATTTGTGAGCTGTTCTGAGAGAGCTCAGCTGGTATACTTATTTGTGTGCTCTGAAGAAGACCTACTTTTTTTTTTTGTATTCTAGTGTCACAATGCCCTACCAAAGCTAGCAGAAAGAACAGACCTAGAATCTGTACTTTGTTCTGCATAAATCAGCCTGTAGAGCAAACCATACAAAATAGCACCCCGATAAAAAGAAGAAAAGAAAAACAAAAGAAATTATCTGAAGGGATGCAGCACAGACAGGCACGTCCCTCATGGCACCACTAGCCTAAAGCGCTTGTCAGCATTTTGGTGGAGAGTCAGTATCTGCATTTACACCTTGGGGTTTTGGTATGATCTATGTCACATGATACATATAATCAACAAACAAATAATATATATTCATATCTTTGACATTTGGATGTATGTCTAAAATAAATATGGCATTTATAGATTATGCCAGCATAAATAGAATGGGAAATCATATTCACTTCACAGAGTGGTTTGCATTTGGTTGGACCAATCCTTCCGTTGTGCTTGTGAAAGACCTTAAGGTACCCATCTTAAGGGCCTGTGCCCAAGACTCACTAGAGAGATGACATCAAGACATGGATGCTGGGAAGATAAAAACAAGAAACACATGTACCGAACTGACCCCCAGCCAAGACTCTTTCTGCCTGGGTATGACATTCTTATGGGTCCAACAATGCGTCATGAAACCAAAGGCTGCAGGAAAGGAAATACCACCTGTGCAGCCACCTGGTGCCCAGAAGTGACACCCGTGTTCCATGCAGTCTTTCTTCCAGTGACCTTAAAGTTCTCTTAACAGCCTCATCTCCTTAAGCTTGCAGCAGCTAGAGGACAAGAGCAGTGTGGGGAAAGATGGTTAAATCGCCTTTGCTTTTAGAACAAGACACCAAGGAAGACCCCCAACGAATATACAGTCTGTTTCTCAGGGCTGCCGGGTTCTGGATTTTTAAACAAATCACCTGGGAAATAATGAGATGCAAGAGATAAGCAGATTATATAGCAAAGCATGCAATAAAACAAAAATAATTCACCACACATACCTGCCTCACTGGGCCATGTATTAGCTATAGTTGGGTAAACTGAGGCAATGTTTTTCCGAAGTCAACTTGGCATGAGGTTCAGTGTTCCTTGTTCTGCCTCCAAACTACTTCTATTTCCTAAAACTCACCAGTCTGTTGGAGTTTACTTTCATCTGTTGGTCCTTCAGTCACACGTGGCCACAATCCACTTGATATTCTTCCCTCCTAGAACCAGGCTGGCAGTTCTACTATGCTGCAAGCTTTGGAGGTTATCTCCTGCCGGTAGGCCAACAGCTTCTAGGATTAGCTCTGGCAAGGAGAGGGGAGGGGACCACAGGAAAGTTACCTGAAGGGAAAAAAAAGACATGGACTCAGAGAAAGTCTGGGAGATAAACTATTTTATTCATGCCAGCGGTGTGTTTATATACCAAAGGCTACTGTGCTCTGGGCAAGGAAGTGAGGGGCAGGCAGAAGGGAAGGACGAGCCACCTTGGCTCCTACCAGGGCGCTGCAGAGCTCCTGTTTGTGCAACCAGCAAACGAGAGGTGTGACAATTTGCTCAATACCTCAAGAGAAGGGGCCATCCGGTTCTGGAACTTTGCAGAGATAGGCAAGACAAGAAAGCACTGCAATATTCCGAACTTTCCAGAGTTATAGACAACTCACAGAGACAACTGAATGCCCACAGAGATATCAGATAACTCTTGGAGGTTCTTCGGGACAGGTCTTACAGGTCCTTGCCTTGAGCCAGGCAAAGTTTCATTCCTACACCGTCCTGTGGAAACCCTGGCTTTCACACTTGGTCCTGCTGACTGAGGATTATAACTGTTTATTCTCTGATTTTGGCCTATCTCTTTGCTACTACTTTGTAGTATCAGTCTTAGACCTCAGCATCCACAAAGATGCTCCCAAATGTCAAAAAACATTGGCCAACACAGTGTTTCACAGACTTAGCTTAGATGTCCATCTGTTTCCTGGTCCCCCCCCACTCTACCAGAAGACAGTGATGGTGTTTAAGTTCCACAGCATTTGTGAGTGCTCACAACCCGATACCTGCTGGTCTTTGGAAAGACTGTTTATTCACTTTTTCTCTCTTACCCTGTTACCTAGGAGATGGACACAGACCTTTTGAGGAAAGCTCGAGCAAAGTGTCTCATGCCAAATGGAAATTTCCTCGCAAGCCCTGAATTTCTCCACAATCAATGAGCTCTCAGTCTGTCAGCCAACTTTGATGTGGAAACTAGTTTTTACAAAATAGCAGCTGCTGCTCTCATTTTGAGAACTCCGTCAATCTAGGAAAATATCCCTGAGAGCTTTCCTTCCATGTTCTCCCTCTGAACCTGCGATCAGAGCCCATCTCCACAAAGCTCTGAAGGTGTGTGTGTCATGGCTGCCCTCTAGTCTTGATACCCACTACCCTGAAGCCTACTTTGTCTCTGATGACAAAGTTCTGACCCCCAACTTTCACCACTCCGAAATCTAATATTCCTAGTGCTTGTGGGAAGTCCAGGCAAAATTACAACCTTGCACCTTTTTCTCTGTTTACAGAGGAGAACCACTCTGTGATCTTCTCAAAGATGACACTACCTCCTCCTCCACTGATTTACTTCATATCCTTAATGAGGAAAACTGTCTCTGGGCCATCCTAGGTTCTCAGACTCACTTGGTGAATCTTCACGGAGCCTATTGAGTCATTCCTCAGTGTACCCTCCCCACCCAGCTTATGAGAGGCCATCACTCGGATCAAGCTTTTAGAAGCTTTTCCCAATGTTCTGGAAATACTTCTGGAGTCTTTGCCATAATGGTGAACTCCAACTCAAAAGCAAGTCTAGCAAACACACAAGTTGGGAAAGCTAAATGTGAGGCTGGCAAAATGGCTCAGTAGATGCAGGCGTCTGTGGCCCAGCCTGAGGGCCAGAGTTCAATCCCCCGGCTCCACCTGGTGGAAAGATAAATCTGGCTCCTTAAGTTGTCCTATGATCTCTGTATGTATGCTGTGGCACACACATGCACACACACAATTAATTAACTGTAAAACAATTATAAAACAATTCTGAAAAAGAAACCCAAGTTTAAACATGAACATATCCAGCATGAACCAAAAATGCTAGCTTGAAGATGTTTCCTTTACAATGTGACCAGGAATATAGGTCGCCAGTGTTAGGCCTCTGGGGTCTGTGAGTATCCTTACAAGATGCATCTCAGAGCTAGTCACCAGGGAATAAGAAGAGTAAAATTTACTATAATCCACAGCCTCCAATCAGCCTTCATCAGGGGCAGCCATGCACACAGTGCCCTGCACTTACAGTCTGTACTTGTGTGAGAGCTAAGAAAATTCTTGAGGATGACCCATCCTGATGCTTTAAGGCTGAACACGGAGGTATATAACATGGACCAGGGGCAAGGCACTGTCTGATCACACATAGTGAGAAGAAGATGGTCACATAGGAGAAGATGGTCAAAGCTCTATTGGGTACTGTTGGGTCAGGCAGTTTCTAAAGTGATACAAGGGATATCAGGTATAATTATAAAGACCTCTTCTTGCCTCACCCAATTTCCTTCTCAGTCCTCCTCTTAGCAAAGTCAGACACTCTCTCAGGCTTGAATTCTCTTCTGATGACTTTCCTCTGTTTCCAGGTATTCCTTGCTGGTCCCCACGATTGGTTCCTCCTCTTCTAAACTCTGCATGCTCTAGTGCTCTGGGACTCTATCTTTAGACAGATTTTTATTTTGTTTTTATTCTTACCAACCCTTAGGGTTGTGGAATTAAACATAAATTGCAAAGTCTCAAATTCAGATACCTGTTGTAAATATCTCCAACTTCAGACTCTGATATCTGCCAGTACAACACCTCAAACATGACTTGTCTATAATAGAAACATTGGGCTGCCAGTCCCCAACCATAACAATCTAGCTCTCCTCCACTCCCCTCCATTGTGCCACAGCTCCTGACGTTTCACAAGTCAACACCTCAAGATGGCCCTTCCAGGCTCCCTTCTTCATGCACTTCCTACAACCTTCCTACTTTCTTAGGACTCTGACTCTGCGCATCGCCTCCTCCACCCTCCCACTCCCAGCCATCACCAGGACCTGTGCTCTCAGGAGCACAGAAAAGCCCTGTTGTCTCGAAGCTGCAAATCCTCCAAACAGCAGCCATGTGATCTACACAGGTATGAATCCGATCATTGTCTTGTTCTGCAGTGGTCATTGATTTCTAACACACTTCTTTCCATGGTCATGATATGCAAATGGTGTCTCCCTAGACTCTATAACTCTCTATCAATGCTAACTCACGTGGCATTGGCACATGCTCTTCCTGCAGCCCAAAGTTATTATTTTCTTGACTCCATCCACTACTTTTTTTTTCAGATTTATTTATTATTTATTTATTTTTTTTAACTTTTTAATTTTTACTGAATGCATTTCATACATTTCTTAATCAAATTTAGACTCATTCCCCCATCCATGCCCACTCCCTATGCCCCCCCACCCCCCACCAGAGCTCATGGATTCTGTCATACACAAGTCCTGTCTTGCATCTTTTTTCTCAGTCTTTTATAACCTTTTTGATGCACAAGTTTACTGTTTTGGTCAGTTCTTTGAATAGGTTTTTCTCTCTCTTTTTGTTCCCTTTGATTTTATATTATTCCAAAATATGCATATATACACTCCACACATAAATCAAAATTACAAAATCTGATCTGAAAATAAGCTATAGGTTAATTCCAAAGCACATTTAGAGAATCACATTTTAACAGTAAAGTTGCATGCAGGTAAAAAGAAGTATAACTTTACATTCTCTTTTTTTTAGAATATGAATATTAATATTCCTATATGATAGAACACACCATAGGATTACATAAGGATAAATTATGAATGGTTGTAGCATGTATCAATAAAGAGAGAAAATATTATTTTACAAAATATTTTTAAATGTTAAATATACTTTTTTCTTTACCAAAAGATGTCATGTTTTCCCCAAGGAAATGCTTGAAGGTTCCTCCTTGGCAAACCCAAACAACCATCAATCCTGCCCCTGTGCTCCACACTGGGGTCCCTCCCTCCCATGATCACCCAAATGAGGTCTAGCAAGTGTGTGTCCTGTCTTGATCTTCCTGCACTGGCCTCCATGACACAGCATGGGTAGTCAAACAATGGCAGTCTATACTCTGAAGAGGCTGAAATCCCAGTAGCTGCTCAGTCCACAAGCTGGATATCTCAGTAGTCCCCATCTGGCATTGAAGGTTTGGAGGATTCTCAAGTTTTATATCTGAAGTACAGTTTCTCAGACCTTACTGAGTATTTATTTCTTGTTATACTTTCCTTTTGGACGCTTAAGGCTACACAGCCCAGATTAACCAAGGTTTTTGTTTTCTCAAGGTCAGTTGAGGATCTGGTCCTCAAGGGTCACTTGGGTTTTTTTTTGGGGGGGGGGGCAAGCCCCTGGCTCCTTTTGGTTTTTCAACCACCAGTTCCATCCACTCAAGGCCACAGTTAGGTCTTGCTAGACCAGGCTTCTCTTTTTGAAGCATGAGCAGACTTTCCTCTTTATAGGCTGGACACTGGATGAAGTCCTATTTACCATCCACTACTTTTTTTTTTTTTTTACTTTTTAGAACTTAATTTCAACATAACTATGCATAAGAAATACACTCATATTGGTTAATAGAATGCAATTAAGTTTAACTTATTCTACACAATCTTGACCAGAAACATGGTACATGGTTTATGACTCATTTAAAAAAATGCAATCTGGTTTATTTTTATCTATTTCAAATGCTGCTGAAGAAGGCAGCAAGAACCTTGAGAAATATACCTTTGGTTTGCCTCGGAAAGTAACACATATTGTACTGTAAGTTTATAAAATTGGCGCAAAACATTGTTGTAATGTTACAATAACTAATGAAGGGGAGGTCTATGTGTATGCACGTAGAACTGTAAAAGCTTCCTGATTTAGCTAATGCTTCATGTAGATTGTAAATCTACACAAACCAAAATTCAGGTAATCTGTAAATCTGAACTATCAGTTCACCTCAGCTACTAAGGTCAATCAGAAAACCCTAGAGAATATCTTGATGTCTGCAAAGAAGAAAATCAAGTTTCTTCCTCAGCTCTTCAGTCCATAGTAACAGTACACTACAGGTAAGGTATTCCTTCCATTGTCAACATTCAGAATGACAGCAGTGAGGTCAACTTGGACTTTAATTTGCATTAGCACTCATATGCAAAGTAGTCCTCAACACTGATGACCACATG
Source organism: Rhizomys pruinosus (assembly GCA_009823505.1). Lineage (NCBI taxonomy): Eukaryota > Metazoa > Chordata > Mammalia > Rodentia > Spalacidae > Rhizomys > Rhizomys pruinosus. The sequence continues at coordinate 2,380,375 of VZQC01006772.1, forward strand.
ACTTTAGAATAACTCTACAAAAAGTAAAGTGGTCCTTCTTGGAAGACTAAGGAAAAACATCCAACCATAGTTGTAAGAAATCTTACTGAAATAATGTAGCCACTTATGAATTATGCCTCAAAAAAAGAATAAAAAGTAGCCCCAAAACAAGAAGCAGCTCTTAAAAAAGGAAAAATATAACAAGATATCTTGAAAAATATGTGAATACAGTTCAAAAATAATTAAGAGCTACATTTTCATAAGTCTACCTAGGATTAGGCTTATGACATTCTACCATTTCAAGTTTATCACTAGTCACTAAGTGTCAATTTACAAATAACATGTTCATTTCAGGTTCCTTTATCAAAAAAGAAAATTCTAGCTTCACTCTATGGGGTAGTTATGGAGGGTGACTAGAAAACAAGACAGACAATTCCACGCAAATCTCACATTTTTTTCAAAAGGAAGAACTCCAAACTGAACTGGAAGTTCCAATTACTAATATGCTTTTCATTGAAACAATGTTTATTATGTACAAATACATGGCCTTAAGGTCCAAGGCCTAATATAGGCCTGATAACCAGAGTTATTTTCAGTTATTTATTTGTAACTAGTCACTCTTGTTCTTTGAATAATATACTGACTTTGTATCGACAGAAACAGATTTTAGCAAGCTAAAAGCCCTGAAGATCCAGCAGCAGCCATCAGAAGCCAAGGAGGAAATTTGCCAACAAGATATTTTATTGCAAAGTCCAGGTGTTTATACCTTGCTTTGCCGTTTCGAACACCTGCAGTGTTTTGCAGTGTTTTGTTTTGCTTTGTTGTATTGTACTTACACATCTGCTGTAGAAGGAAGCTAATTCTCACTCTGAAGACTGTGTCTTGTTCTTTTCAGGTCATTTTGATGCTGTCTTTGTCACAAGAGGACTAACTGCACGTTTTTATGCTTAACTTTCTCCTAGTCAAAAGGGATATTTTGACAGTTTAAAATAAGGATTAAAGTCATCATCACCTCAGCTTAGAGGTTCAGTGGTCTTGACATTCTATATTCCTAAGCCAGTAATTAAGTTATATAAGCTTATTTGCAGAAAACTGCCTTGGCATAATTTAGCTGTTTTTATAAAAATTCTTTTGGGGACTGGAGAGATGGCCTAATGGTTAAGAGCACCATCTGCTCTTGCAGAAGACCCAGGTTTGATCCCCAGCACCCATGTGGCAGCTGAGAATCGTCTTTAACTCCAGTTCCAGGGGAATCTGAGACCCTCTTCTGACCTCCACGGCATTGCACGACAGGGGCGCACAAACCTATATGCAGACAGTACATTCATACACATAAAAAAATTAATTAATTAATTAACTAAAAAATTTATTTTGAGCTTCTAGTTCCGTATTTCAAATAGCAACTAAAAATATGTATATCCATGATATGAAAAAATACAGTCTTTTCTTAATTAGAAGCAAATAAGTGAAAAAGCTCATTTTCTGTCTTTCACTAATTCTTTAAACAGAAAGTAAGCATTTTTGGTTTCTCGGGAAGATCCTGCTGAAATACAGAGGAGGTAGAAAATTTCACTAGCATTTTGAAGATAAATCACAACTATCATCTTTTCTGGAATTTATGATAAACTAATTGGATTCACATTAAGAAAAATCTAAAAGAAAACAATTTTAGTATATACATTTTTAACTTGTATTTTATGTATATGAGGGTTTTACTTTCATTTAAGCCGGCGTGCGCGCGCGTGTGTGTGTGTGTGTGTGTGTGTGTGTGTGTGTGTGTAATACCCATGGAGACCAGAAGAGGGTATCGGAGCCCTTGGAACTGGAATTACTGAAGGTTGTTAGTCACCATGTGGGTTCTAGGAACTGAACCCAGGCCTTCTTTGAAAGCAGCCAGTGCTCTTAACTGCTGAGCCATCTCTCCAGCCACCCCACACCCCTCCAAAAAAAAAACCCAAAGTAATTTCAGATACAACATTACACAGGAAAAAATTCTGCATGTTTTCACTTTAAAAATGTGATTCCTAAATGTATTTTGGAATTAACTTACAGATTATTTTCAGTGGTCATAATTTAGGTATATGTGTGACATATATATATATAAATAAATATATTATATATATATATATATATATATTTTAGAACAATACAAATTGGAGGGAACAACAAAAAGAAGGACTGGGGGTTAAAGTACTGACTGAAACAGTAAACTTCTGCCCCAAACAGTAAACCTCTGCAAAGAAAAACTTTTAAAAAAACTGAGAAAAAGTTGCAAGACATGTATGGCAGAATGCATGAGCTCAGGTGGGATGGGGGGCATGGAAGGGGGAATAACTCTAAACTGGATTGAGTAATGTTGTATGAAATACACAAAACTTCAATAAAAATATTTTTTAAAAAATCAATATTCCTCTGTGTGTTTGAAATTAAGACATCCAAGCTAAATTCTTACTGTGTGGGAGCTGTTAGGGACTGGCTGGCAGGTCTGAGTTCTGGTACAGTCTTTGTGAAGGAACTGTGATATTTCATAATAAGCATTCTTTTCAGATTACAGGTGTCCCCTGGGGCTGTCGCGGTCAGCACCAGCTTCCTTTTCTCTGGCTCTCCGGAGCTGCTCAGCACTGGACCACACCTTGTGTTTGTATCACTGCTTCTTCCACAGCCTAGAGCTTCTGGCTCGCCTTTGTATGTTTTCTGATAACTTCTAAGAGTAAGTAAATTACATGAAATCAAAAGAATTCAATCCCTCTTCTTACTGTAGCCAAAATCTACACATGGCTCCAATCCATGGCTACTGTACAGAGATTAACAAACTCTTAGAATTCCATCTATAGAAGGTTGAAGAATTACACTCAAAGTACTGAGTAGAACTGGGGAAGTCCAAGCGAATGGAGCAGCTATGTTCACCATTGTACTATTCACGATAGCAAGGAAATGGAATGAGTCTAGATGTCCATCAGCCGATGAACAGATAAAGAAAAATGTGGTATATCTATACAATGAGATTTTATACAGCTATAAAGAAAATAGAAATCATGTCATTTTCAGGAAAATGGATGCAACTGGAAATCATTATACTAAGTAAAATAAACCAGATTCCCAAAGATAAATACCACATGTTCTCTTTCACGTGGAGTACCTAAATTTAAAATTGTACATAATTATATATGCATGCGTGTTTGTATTTATATATGTGTGTGTCTGTAGTTCATGAAACTAGAAAGGGGATCCTGAGAGGGGAAGAAGGGATCTTGGGAGAGGTGGGAAATAGAGAGGGTAATGTATAATAGGAGAGCAGCAGTGAGGACTAACTGGTAGAAGAAAGGGGATGAGTTGGAGGAGGGGAGGGAGGGGCTTGCAGGAGGGCAGTGCAAGGATGAAAGGGAACAAAGTGCAGTGACTTGTGAAGCGGCCATGATGAAATCCATTACTTTGTATGCTGATCTAAAAACTAATGTTTTAAAAGTGAACAAGGGAAGAGGCAGACATAACTCTAGAGTTTTATGGAAGAATATACACTGACAGATGATAAAAGACCATTATTCACTTGTGTTATAATTCTGCATGTATATCTATGTGCACGCACATACACACACACATAAACACACACACACACACACACACACACACATATATCACTGTGTTACAGTGCTACGTGGTTTTCCAGGGCATTCAAAACACATTCTCCTGTTACTCCATCATATGAAAGAATCATAGAGCATGTGATCTATACCCAGAATAATATATATACAACAGTGTTCCATCACAGATTGAGTATACCTTACTCAAAATCCTGGGAACCAAAAATGTTTGGGGTTTGGTTAGTTTTTATTTCAGATTTTGGAACATGATTTGCATACATATGAGATACATTGGGGATGGGACTCAGGCCTAAACACTAAAATCTTTTTTATTTCATATACACACAGTCCGAAAGGTGATTATACAGTAATTTAGTGAAACTGTGCTTTGACTGCAGTCCCACATATAGGATCAGCCATAGAACTTTCCATCTGTAGCACTGTGTTGACATTAAAAAAAATCCTAGCACTTGGGAGGCAGAGGCAGGCGGATCTTTGTGAGTTCAAGGCCAGCCTGGTCTACAGAGTGAGTTCCAGGATAGCTGGGACTACAGGGAGACCCTGTCTTGAAAAGACCAAAAAAAAAAAAATTATATTGTGCAGTCATTAGGATTGTGAACTTTTAAAGTAGTAGTGCTCAAGCTGTATCACAGCACAATATTGTTCATACTTACACTGGGCCCATTTCAAAGTCCTATGATTTTGCAATACTGATGCCATTCAAAAGTAATATCTACAATTCAAAAGAAATGTTATTTTAAAAGGAGAATTGGTTTAATATGATTTGATACCACTAACGATGTTAATCATACTTCATAAATCTTAGGATGAACTTCTTCACATTTTAACAACATGTTTGAAATTCTGTCTCACCAAAAAAATGTGTTTTATTATGAAAATTAGCAGAAATTTTTCTTTGACTCAGTGAATACACACGACTGGCTCCTCCAAAAGCGGCACCTAGGGAAGGCAGTGCCCAGCAGATCTCATTTGTAGGCTGATGCATGAATACTCTCTGCTTAAGAATCAAGTGTTCACAGCAGACTACAAGACATAGGCGTAGGAAAAGACTTCCTAAATCAGACAGCAGCTGCACAAGAATTAAGGTCCACAATTGATAAATGGGACCTCATTAAACTCAAAAGCTTCTGTACATCAAAAGAAACAATCAGGAAGTGAAGAGAAATCCCACAGAGTGGGAGGAAACCTTCACCACAGAAACATCTGACAAAGCATTGATTTCCAGAATATATAAACTACTCAAAAAACAAAGAAGAAAGAAAACAAATGACCCACTCAATAGATGGAGCAAAGAGCTGAACAGAGACTTCACAAGTGAGGAATTAGAGATGGCTGAGAAACATCTTAAGAAGTGTTCAACATCATTAATCATTAAGGAAATGCAAATCAAAACCACTTTATGATATCTTACTCCAATAAGACTGGCTAGGATCAAGAAAACAAATGAGGGGCTGGAGAGATGGCCTAGCGGTTAAGAGCACCGACTGCTCTTGCAGAGGACCCGGGTTCGATCCCCAGCACCCACATGGCGGCCGAGAGCCGTCTGTAACTCCAATTCCAGGAGAACTCCAGTTCCAGGGGAATCCAACACCCTCTTCTGACCTCTGCGGCATTGCACGACACGGGTGCACAGACCTGCATGCAGACAATACATTCATACACACACAAAAATAAATAATAAAAAAATAAAAATAAAAATAAAAAAATAAAAAAAAAAGAAAACAAATGATACCAATTGCTGGAGAGGTTGTGGGGAAAGAGGAACACTCATCCACTGCTGGTGGGAATATAAACTCATACAGCCACTATGGAAAGCAGTGTGGAGGACCCTTGGAAGACTTGGAATGAACTTGCCACCTGACCCAGCCATACCACTCCTGGGCATGGACCCACAAGACTCATCTTACCACAGAGATACATGCACAGCCATGTTTATTGCAGCTCTCTTCATAATAGCAAGGAGCTGGAACCAACCCAACTGCCCCTCAACGGATGAGTGAATAGAGAAAATGTGGTATGTCTACACAATGGAGTTCTATGCAGCAGTAAAGAAAGATGACATCATGAGCTTTGCAGGTAAATGGCTAGAGTTAGAAGATATCATGCTGAATGAAGTAACACAGTCCCAGAAAAACAAAAGACGAATGGTATCCCTCATCTATGGATGCTAGCACCAATTACCTAATTGTATGGCAAACTGAGCAACGTCAATGTGATCTGAAAACAACTGTGCTCTTATATTGTGAATCCCTTAAAATATAATTAAAAAAAAAGAATCAAGTGATTGTGATCACCAATTCCACAATTACAACTAAATAGCTATGATCCACTCCCTTGCATCAACTTCAACATACTCAGCAACTTCTTATTGAGTGAAGGAATTTTCCAGTAGCTTCCATTTTACTTTTGACAATGAAAAGTTGGTTTAGTGTGGATTGACACAGACCAAGTCCCTTCCCATTTTTCGGTATTTGATGGATGAGATAAATAAGCACAAAAAAAGTGAATATAGCATATGAAGCCTCCTTTGAAAGTACAGTTAATATGAAGCTTAAAGTCTATCTTCAAGTATTTGCACAAGACTAGAAATATATATATATATATATATGGCACCTTATCTTAAAAATGTGCATGTATCATGCCTAAAACTTAAAAACAAATTGACAACATGTAGTCAGAGGGAATCTGAAAAATGAAGTGGTTGGTTTATTTTGATGATGTGTGTTTTCATTATTCGATGATATGTGTGTTTTCATTATTCTTATTTGTGAGATGAATAATCAAAAAATTCCTACTTTTGGTTGTCGGGCAATAACCAATAATGACAAATGTGAATAAAAAGCCGATTAATTAAATACTCTGAATAATATCTAGCCTTTTCAGAGTGATTAATTATAATGTGGCAGGCACAAGACTATGGGCTTTCTATGCACTGACCCATTTACATCTTACAATATTCCTGAGAGAGAAGATGCATTCCCTAAAGGAAATTTGATTTTATTAAGATTACAATTCCATAGTCTGTGAGTATCAGACTCCAGAAGAAGCCCTGGGGCCTCTGACTCCATAGCATGTGACTTTCAGCCTTCACACTCCACAGAAATCCCCCTGTGCTATCCGTCACCTCTCTCCTACTTGAGTTCCACATCCCAGGGGACTGGTCTCCTCATGGTGCTGCCCCAGTACCTCTTATTTCTCAGTCTGTGTCTCTTCAGTTGGTCCCATTAGAAAATTTGTTCCTCAAAATTGAAGATCCAAACTTGAGCTCATACAATTTCCAGCCACCTCATATTTGACAAAGGGGCAAAAAAAACCTCAATGGAGGAAGGATAGCATCTTCAGCAAATGGTGCTGGCAAAATTGGATCACCATTTGTAGAAGAACAAAATTAAATCCCTACCTCTCACCCTGTACAAAAATCAACTCCAAGTGGATCAAAGATCTCAACGTGAAACCCGAAACCCTGAAGGTGATAAAAGAAAAAGTTGACAACAACCTATAAGACATAGGCATAGTAAAAGACTTTCTAAATCAGACAGCAGCTGCACAGGAAATAAGGTCAACAGTCGACAAATGGGACCTCATCGGACTCAAAAGCTTCTGTACAGCGAAAGAAACAATCAAGGAAGTGAAGAGAAAACCCACAGAGTGGGAGGAAATCTTCACCAGTGATACATCTGACAGAGGATTAATGTCAAGAATATATAAACTACTCAAAAAACAAAGAAGAAAACAAATGACCTACTCAAAAGATGGAATAAAGAGCTGAACAGAGTCTTCACCAGTGAGGAATTAAAGATGGCTGAGAAACATCTTAAAAAGCATTCAACATCATTAATAATTAAGGAAATGCAAATTAAAACCACTCTCAGATATCATATCACTCCAAAACAACTAGCTAAAATCAAGAAAACAAAAGACACCAAATGCTGGAGAGGTTGTGGGGAAAGGGGAACACTCATCCACTGCTGGTTGGAATGTAAACTTGTACAACCATTATGGAAAGCAGTGTGGAGACCCCTTAAAAAACTCAAAATGAGCCCACCACTTGACCCAGACATAACACTCCTGGGTATATACCCAAAAGACTCATCCTACCGCAAAGATACGTGCACATTCCTATTTATTGCAGCTCTCTTCACAGTAGCCAAGAGCTAGAACCAACCCAAATGCCTCTCAACAGATGAGTGGATAACAAAAATGTGGTACATCTACACAATGGAGTACTATTCAGTAGTAAAGAAAGATGGCATTATGAACTTTGCAGGTAAATGGATGGAGCTCCAAGCCATTATGCCAGGTGAAGTAACACGGTCCCAGAAAAATAAGCGGTGAATGGTTTCCCTCATTTCTGGATGCTAACACCAAATCCCCAAATGAAAGACAAGGTGAACAACATTATTGCTATATTTATGTTTATCTGAAAGCAACTATGTTGTTATAATGTAAATCTCTCAATCTAGAATCTCTAGAATCCACCCCCACTTATTTTCAGACTCTGTAATTACTGTATATGAGTGAAGAGTATGTATCCATATTTTAGAGTAACATGAAATTAATGGAGGAAAATGTGAATTCCTGAACATAAAAAAAAAGACTGAGAGAAAGATGCAGGACAGTTATGGCAGAATGCATGATTTGGGGTGGGGTGGAGGGAAAGGAAAAGGGAATATGTCTAAATTGAATAGAAAAATGATGTCTGAAATACACAAAACATCAATAAAAGCATAAAAATGAAAAAAAGAAAAAATTTGTTCCTCTCTGCTTTTCTCTAAACTACATCCTTTCTTCAATGCTTAGATTTAGGTCCATTTCTTCCATGAAAGTTCCTAAGATCATTCTAGCCACAGTGAATTCCAATATACTGTGCACCTAATTGTATACCTTGTATAAAAAATTTTAGTTTATAATCTTGTCAGTAATAGCTAATATTTATATGGACTTTAATGAAGAGTTACACACATTGCCATCTTCTATCCTTACCATGAGCCTGCTTTTTATTTTCTTTTATAAAGCTATTTCACAGCTAAAAGGCATAAGGATCCGTTTAACTGGATTGTACAGGGAGTCGCCTGATAAACAGCACACTTGGACTTGAATTTCTGCCTTCTAACTCCAAATCCTGTGTTCTTCTTGAAAGACACTGACTTTATAGCCCAGGAATGGGAAAGTATGCTTCATCAATGAAACTGCACTTTTCATGTTGCACATTTTCACTCTTATCCCAGTGAGTAGTAAATATCTGGAATAATTGTCCATCAGTTGGATGATCCTGGCCTCCTAAACTTCAGAGCATAGAGCAATAAAGCTGATAATAACTCATCTTTACTGATCTCTGAGTGTGAAGCTGTGTTCTCAGCACCACCCAAGGTTTACAAATGAAGAACCTCAGCTTTAGAGTGATCAGGCGATTAGACATTTGCCCTGTCAACTGAAAATCCAATCTATCTAGACAGATAAGTGTCTGAACCACATTTATGATAAACCCCAACAATTATCAGCTAGGCAGCATATCTAATGAGTGATCCTTGGTCCTGTATTCACACATGCAGTAGTCCTGAAAATCGAGCCTACAGTGTGAAAACTCATGATCTTATTCTCATTTTAGGAAGAATTAAATTAGCTAAACCACATGCAAAGTTCAAGCAGCTCCCACCCAAAGGGGCCAACTGCTGCTTTGTAACTGTCCATCATAGAAAGCCAAGAAACATCTCCAAGACTAGTTCGTACAGGAATCAAAATATATCATCCAGTAGCTGTGGTTTCTACATCTGCAGATTCAACTGACCCTAAACAAAAACACTTGAAATAAATAAGGTGGTCATGAATATGTATAGAATATTTCTTGTGATTATTCCTCAAGCAATATAACAAGTGTTTACATTGAATTCACATTATACTAGGTATTGTGAATAACCTAGAGATCATTTGAAGGAGGCATGTGAGCCTGTGGCCTGCGGTCCACATGTGGGCAAGGATAGTTATAAATGTGGCCCCTGCAGAAAATGGTGAACTTAGTTAAAACATTATGAGGTTTGGGGAAAATTTCTTTTTGTAACTATACAGCACAGTTCTCAAGTATAAACTCTGTGGTTGACAATATAGTGTTGCAGTGTCAAATGCTTGGACATGTCTGACAGCTTTGTTTTTTAATTTTTATTTTTATTTATTTCTGTATGTATATGAATGTACTGTCTGCATGCAAGTTTGTGCACCCATGTCGTGCAATGCCGCGGAGGTCAGAAGAGGGTTTCGGATTCCCGTGGAACTGGAGTTCTCCTGGAATTGGAGTTTCAGACGGTTCGCGGCCGCCAAGTGGGTGCTGGGGATCAAACCCGGGTCCTCTGTAAGAGCAGTTGGCACTCTTAACCGCTAGGCCATCTTTCCAGCCCGTCTGACAGCTTTGTGTCGGATATATCTAAATAAAACACTTTATATAAAGGAATTTATCATCCTCAGATCTTTGTGTCTGTATGGTTTCCTGGAGCCAATTGCCCATGGCTCCAAAATACAAAGAGTGTATTATGTGTGTGTGTGTGTGTGTGTGTGTGTGTTTGTGTGTGTGTGTGTGTGTGCGTGTATGTGTGTGTGTGTTCACAAAACCACAGAGATAGATAAATAATGATAGACATACTCATAGATAGATATATAGGTAGGTAGATACCCTGTTTGATTTTAGATTTTTGAAACACATGTGATTTCTTTTTTTTAAATCTGTGTGTGTGTATTCTAGCTTGCACACATGTATTCATGTATGTGAGTGTGGGAGAGTGTATGCCACAGTGCACGTGTGGACATCAGAAAACAACCTTGTATGTTGGTCCTCACCTTCCACCTTGCTTCAGATGAGGTCTCTTGCTTTTCAATGCACATGCCTGCTGGCTGGACCATGAGTTTTTGTATCTTCCTATCTGCATTTCTCATCTCCCTTGGGAGGGACAGAGTCATGGATATGTAGCCCTTCTTCCATATTTAACTGGGTTTGGGAGATACAAACTCAGGTCTTCATCCGTGGACAGCCAACACTTCACCTGCTGACCCATCTTCCCGGCCTCACATGTGTGATTTCTAGAACACAGAAATTGTGCTTCCATTTGTGGTGCCAATAGCTCATTAAAACCAAGCAAAGCAAGCTAACAGAGGACAAACGTCAGATTGTTTCTCTGGGCTGAAGGCTCTGAGCACCAGCCTATCGGAGAAGGAGTTGTCCTTGATAGTCCCCTAACCCGTCGGGGGGTGTGTCCCTAGAGGCCTGTTGCAGCATGGAATGAAGTTCATGTCTCTGAACCAGTTCACCCACCCCAGCTTCACATGTCACAAGAAAAATGTAGAGTGCCTTCATCAGGCAAGTATTGTTGGTAATTCTAATTGTCTGAGAATTATTTGGCACACTCTCAGGGAGCTGACATCCCAACAATAAGTAATCTGCCTTTCAATAAGGTAATTATCAAACAAGCCTGCATGGTCAGGAGACCTAAGGAGTACGTTACACAACACACTGAACAAACAGCATACCTGAATAAGCTTACAGTCATTAGAAAACTACGATCTTTGATCACAAGAGTATGACAAAAATATTGTTTTATTTGTGTGGAGGCTTAAGTCACCTGCTCCAAATCCTCACGGCAAGTATTTGCTCTGTCAGTTTCAGGGCACTGTGGACCTTAAGTTCAGTAACGCTCTCATGGGCATGTGATCTGGTTTACAGCGTCCTGTCCTTTCCCTTTTGCAGGGCTATGCATTGATATGCACCCTGGATCTACGAGGCAGGGCTTTCCTATGACACTCTACCCATAGCTCAGCCTCCAGCTTCAGTCTTATCACAAAGCACTCATGTGCGGAGAAGCTGAAATGAGTTTTGCAGCAATTCTTCCTGCACAGAACTTTTTTTAACATGAAAATAATATAAAAACAAAAATAAGCCAGGCGTGGTGGCACACACCTTTAATCCTAGCACTCAGGAGGCAGAGGCAGGTGGATCTTTGTGAGTTAAAGGCCAGCCTGGTCTACAGAGCGAGTTCCAGGACAGCTGGGGCTACAGGGAGACCCTGTCTCAAAAAGACCAAAATAAATAATAAATAAATAAATAAATAAATAAATAAATATGTATGCCAAAAGCAGATGGGAACTGGGCATTCTTTTAACATCAATGGTCACAAACTGGCCTACACTTGGAAAATCAGTTCATCAACTAGTTAGTCATCATATTTGAGAATTTTTTTTTTTTGGTCTTTTTGAGACAGGGTCTCCCTGTAGCCCCAGCTGTCCTGGAACTCGCTTTGTAGACCAGGCTGGCCTTGAACTCACAAAAATCCACCTGCCTCTGCCTCCCGAGTGCTAGGATTAAAGGCATGCACCACCATGCCCGGCCTGCAGAAATTTTACAGAACACTTTGCCGAAGTCATTGTCCTAGAAAAGAGTAAGTAATTTCTAGAACCATCTTGTCTATGTGGGGAAATTTTTGATAGACATATGTAAGTTAGTCAGAAATGAGTTTTAGTGTGATTATCTACTGTGTAAGGATCACGTCAAAACCTGGGATACTGAGCTCTGTTTAAAACAATTCTCTTTTCAATAGCATTTTCAACTCATTTTGCCTCTTTAGACTTCAGTTTCTGTGATTCATTCATTAACTATATATATATATTATATATATATTATATATATTATATGTATAATATGTATTATATATAATATTATATATAATATATAATATTATATATATAATATTATAGTGTGGGTGACAGAAAGTGGACAAAGAAGATTCTGCCTCAAAGTTTCTACCCAAATGTAGGAAAGCATTCAAAGAACACACTACCACATAAAAATCTACAATATGTCAGGTGGTGATAGAGTCTAGGAAAAAAAACCCAGGGTGCTAGGGAGATGGCTCAGTTAGCAAAAGTGTTTGCCTGGCAAGCAACCTGAATTCAGTCACCAGAACCCACATAAAAAGCTCAACTTGTGACAATGGGAGGTGGAGACAGTCAGGTCCTTGGAAACCCACTAGCCAGCCCTTGGCGAGGCTCCAGACCAAAGAGAGACAAAAGGTGGACGGTGCCTGAAGAATGACACCCAAGGTCAGCCTCCAGCCTCCACGTGCATGCTCACACCTACACCCACAGTATTCTAGTTTGTCTTCAGTCACTGTGACAAAGCACTCTGACCAGTACCAACTTGGGGAGGAAAGGGTTTATTTGTTTCATCTCCCAGGTCACAGTTCATCACTGAAGGAGCTCAAGGTAGGAACTCAGGGCAGGAACCTGGAGGCAGGAGCTGAAGCACAGGCCATGGAGGAACGCTGCTTACTGGCTTGCTCCCCTGGCCCATGCTCAGCTTGCTTTTTTATACTCTACAGAACAACCTGTCCAGGGTTGGCCCCACTCACCATGGGCTAGGCCCACCCATGTCACTCAACAATCAAGAAGATATTCCACAGACATGGCCATAGGACAGTGCAATGGAGGCTGTGAGAGATGTTTGCCAAGAAAATGACACGCGAATGGAGCCCTGGACTTGTAGGGAAGGGAGCGGGTAGGTTTATTGGGGAAGGGAGGCTTCTAAGCAGAGAGGAAAAGTCCCTGAGGTGGGCAGGGGCAGGGAGGGGTGTAAGGGCAGGAACAGCAAGGTAACCTGAGCTGCTAACCAGAGAGGACAAAGGGAAGAAGGGAAGGAAGCTGGTTTTAGGCTGTTCTATGTGTTGTCAGACACTGGCTTATAGCACTGGACTTAGAACACTCATCTCAGCAGAGTGGCCTGACTTGGATTTTATTGGGCTGAAGCCAGCTTTCATGTTGCAATTAGACTACAGAAGAACAAAACCCAGCTATTTACTCATCACAAAACATCAAGTGGAAGCAAGAATCTAGTTCAAAACAACCACAGTTTGGATTAAAATAAAACTTGTGGGTAAACTTGGATTCTGGATATATGGTTTGAGATGGGTCAACAGAATGTCACTGAAATGAATACAGGTTGTGAAAGAAATCAAAGATAATTCCAAGGTTTTGAATTAAGGAACTACAAGGCTAGGATGACCTTTACTGGTAGAGAAAGGCTGGGGAGAAGTGGATTTACTGGGCAGAGGTTTGAAAGAGACCTAGAAAATCAAATTGGGGTGTATTGAGTGTGACTTAGTGGAAATGGTGAATTAGCAATTGGCTATAAATTTGGAACGTGGTATACTGGTCTGAGACTAGACTTTCGGGAATCATTGCGGAGATGGTTTATAAACCACGAAATTGGGTGAGATTATCAGAGAATGAACTTCCAAAGTCCAGTGGCTTAAACAGTGATGTGCAACCATCGGAGACAGGGAGAGCTGTCGGGGAAATGAAGAAATCATTGAAGTTAATACAAACTTACCCACGAGGAAGGATGGGTCCCTCTGCCCAAAGCTGCCAAGATCTTCATACATAAAGACGCAAAATCCACAGCAGAGCCACAACACAGAGGCAACTGTAGCCCTTGATGAGAGATTTCTAAAGAGAATGAGAAGAATAGAGACTAAGTGTGACATGCAGTGTTGGGGGAAGTTTTAATCCAAGGAGAATCAAGACAACAGCTGTGGAGTCAAGAGAGACAGTGTGTGAGTCTGTGTGTCTGTCTCTGTGTGTCTGTGTGTCTGTGTGTTTGTGTGTCTATCTCTGTGTGTCTGTGTCTGTCTGTGTGTCTGTCTGTGTCTGTCTGTCTGTCCGTGTGTCTGTGTGTCTGTCTCTGTGTCTGTGTGTCTGTCTCTGTGTGTCTGTCTCTGTGTGTCTGTCTGTGTGTCTGTCCGTGTGTCTGTCCGTGTGTGTCTTCATCTGTGTGTCTGTTTGTCTGTCTCTGTGTGTCTGTGTGTGTCTGTATGTCTCTCTGTATGTCTGTGTGTTTGTGTGTCTGTCTCTGTGTGTCTGTGTGTTTGTGTGTCTGTGACTGTGTATGTCTGTCTGTCTCTCTGTACATGTATGTCTATCTCTGTGTGTGTGTGCCTGTCTGTGTGTCTGTCTCTGTGTGTCTCTTTGTGTATGTCTGTCTGTGTGTGTCTGTCTGTCTGTGTGTCTATCTCTGTGTGTGTCAGTCTGTCTGTTCTGTGTCTGTCTGTGTGTCTCTGTGTGTGTCTCTGTGTCTCTGTGTCTGTCTGTGTGTCTGTGTCTGTGTGTCTGTCTATCTGTGTGTGTCTTCTGTCTCTGTGTCTGTGTGTCTGTCTGTCTGTGTGTGTCTGTGTTTGTGTGTGTCTGTGTGTCTGTGGTCTGTGACTGTGTATGTCTGTCTCTCTGTGTGTGTCTGTCTCTGTCTGTGTGTCTGTCTGTCTGTGTGTCTGTCTCTGTGTGTCTCTTTGTGTATGTCTTCTGTGTGGCTGTCTGTCTGTGTGGCTGTCTGTGTGTCTATCTCTGTGTGTGTCAGTCTGTCTGTCTCTGTGTCTGTGTGTCTCTGTGTATGTGTCTGTGTCTCTGTGTCTCTGTGTGTCTGTCTGTGTGTCTGTCATGTGTCTCTCTGTGTGTATCTGTGTGTCTGTCTGTGTGTGTTTGTCTGTGTCTGTCTGTGTGTCTGTCTGTGTGTGTTTGTCTGTGTCTGTCTGTGTGTCTGTCTGTGTGTATGTCTGTCTGTCTGTGTGTCTATCTCTGTGCATCTGTCTGTGTGTCTGTGTGTCTGTCTGTATGTCTGTGTGTCTGTGTGTCTGTCTGTGTGTCTGTGTGTCTGTGTGTGTATCCATGGGAGTGGAGCATGCACATGGAGGGTCAGATGTTGATGTCATGCATTTTCTTTCTTTTTTTTTTCTTTTTTTTAATTTTATTTTTTATGTGTATGAATGTACTGTCTGCATGCAGGTTTGTGCACCCGTGTCATGCAATGCCTCGGAGGTCAAAAGAGGGCATCGAATTCCTCTGGAACTGGAGTTCTCCTGGAACTGGAGTTACATACGGTTCTCAGCCGCCATGTGGGTGCTGGGGATCGAACCCAGGTCCTCTGCAAGAGCAGTGGCACTCTTAACCTCTAGGCCATGTCTCCAGCCCCAGATGTCATGTATTTTCCTGAATTACTTTCTACCTTATATTTTGAGACACTGTTTCTCAGTGAACCTGCCATTCATCAATTTAGGTGGTGGGCCAGCAGGTCTCAAGGATATGTCTGTCTGTGTCCCCAACCCCAGCACAAAGACTACAAGTGTGTTTCTATTCCCAAGCTAGAGATGGAAGTGTAGATCCTCATGTCTGAGCGGCAAGCACTATACCAACTGAACCGTCTCCACAGGTACAAGTGAGACTGCCTTTAAGTCAACTGCATTGAAGTGTAATCCTAACCCTAACCCTACACAATAAAACTCACTAACTTCAGCAAAGTACTTCATTTGTCTTTTTGTGGTTGTAAGCACCACTACCTATCAAGATAAGAACATCTCACTGTATCATAATCTTTTCCTGTGTCCCTTCCCATCAAACTGCTCACTCTCCAGTCCAGACAACTCTTGATCTCATTTCTGGCATCATGGTGTACCTAACTACATAGTTTCAGAGTCTCACATAAAATTGAATGATTGTATGTAATATCTTGTGCCTCATTTACTTTGCCTGGCATACATCTAAGCAATGCCCTTGCTGATAGAGGAATAAGTATACCGTCCTTGTTTGCTGAGTAGTGTTCTATTACACAGATTATTTATTCAGTGCTGCAAATGGAACCTCGGCCTCAATGCGTGCTAGACAAGTGTTCTATCCCTGAGCTATACTCTGAGCTAGTACCAGTGTTTATAGATTTACTTACCTACTAAAAGGCATTTGAGTTGTTTTTCAATCCAGAATCTTATGAGCACAATTGCTGTGAATATATCTAAACCCTCTGCAGATACTTTTCTTCATTCAACAGAGGCTTTTGTTTGTTTCTTGTTTGCTTAAGATCAAAGAAATTTGGGAATCACAATTTCAATTAGTGGAGATGAGGTTTTGAATTTGTCATTTTCTTTTAGACTTGGGATAATTTGCTTAGTTACTAGATCAGCATCATTCAGCTACAACCTTTCATTTGGGTTTCTACTCTAGAAATATCACAAGTATATCTGCCCTTCCCTTTACGTGGAAAATAATACAGGAAAAAAAAGTGAAGACAAAGTGAATGAAGGTATGCCTTTTAACAGATTGGTCATTAGATTTAAGGAGTTCCTTACCTAAAGCCAAACTTCCCTTAATAGACTTAATAAAAGCTTATGGAGGATAATGCAAGGGGTTATACTGTGTTTATGAATGGATACATCTATAGAAAAGGAAGATTGGGTATATATCTGATGTAGTCCTACCTTAAAGAATGTCACCATCGTCATCATCAACTGTACCCACCATGCTCTTGTGTGTATTATTCACAAGATGGTTCTCCTGTGACTTTGGTGACTGTACTGCTCAGTGTTGTCAATTTGAATGAACTAGAGTCACCTGGGAAGAGAGAATGTTAACTGATGGATTTCTTCCATCAGATTGGTCCCTGGGGCAGTTTCTTGGCTTCTAATTGATGTAGGAGGCCCAGCCCACCGTGGGCAGGGCTATCCCTAGGCAGGTGAGCCCGGGTTGTTTTGTTTTTGTTTTTAGCATTTATTTATTTATTAATTAATTTATTTATTTATTGGTCTTTTCAAGACAGGGTCTCCCTGTAGCCCCAGCTGTCCTGGAACTCGCTCTGTGGATCAGGCTGGCCTTGAACTCACAAAGATCCTCCTGCCTCTGCCTCCCAAGTGCTAGAATTAAAGGCATGCGCCACCACGCCTGGCGAGCCTGGGTTGTATAAGAAAGATAACTGAGCAGGTGAAGGGAAGGAAGCAAGCAACCAGAGCTCCTCCCATGATCTCTGCTTCAGTTCCTGCCTCCAGGTTCTTGCCTTGAGTTCCTATCTGAATTCCCTCAATATGGACTATGTCTTGGAAGCATAAGATAAATTAAATCCTTTTCAGCATAAGTTGATTTTGGCCATTATGGTTTATCACACGAATAAAGAAGCAAACTAGAGCATCTGCCCACCATAAGTTTGTGATGACACCAAGCATACATTGTTAGTTGCACCTATTCAGTTTTCACGTGATGTGTCATAACTTTCCTATTTCTGTATGTTGCCACTTCTCATTCTGTCAAATGTAAGTGGCATGTGATAGTAATGGAGTGTTATTGAACATACTGTATTTGCCAACTGCAATGTGAAGTTCAAGAGCTGATAGCAAAATATTAAGAGGAAAACATGAGTTTTCCTATGTTTCTCAAACTATCAAAATTATATATATGTATATATATATGTGTATGTATATGTATATATGTATGCCCTATTTATTCCAAATTTCTAGTAATAAATGGGTCAGAGAAAAACAAAAAAAAAAGAGAAGAAAAAACTGTCTCTGCCATCTGGGAATATCTTAGGCACATACAGCTTGGTGTGGATATTAATAGGAGCTAGCCCGCAACCCACTGGTGGGCCCTGGCATCCCCTGTTAGACATAATCATTTTCAAATACTATTGACACCAGACAGTCACTCTGAGGCTCTGATAATGTGAGATTGAACAAGGCCACTTTGTAGCTTTATCTAAGAATTGACAAAAGCACAGTCATTGTACAATCCACAAATACCAAATGTCCCGGTCCTTCTTAACCTGATATGTCCAACTGCTGCTTCCTTATCAATTCCAGTTCTATCCTTCTTCACTATAGTTACAATCTAGTAAAGTATCTAATCACAGAATCGTACCCAAGGACATCCATTCTAGGACAACGTACTGCTCCCTTTGTTTCTCGGTCCTGTCACCTAATCAAAGTTCAGACGATCTAAGTCATGTCCAACACTGCTCTCTGAGAAGCCCACTGATACCCATATTGTGTTTTCTTCCTTGTTACAGTTTCAGCCCAACTTGTTCCACTGCACGCACGTAGTGTTTGGAGGACATTTACACTATGTTTGGCTTGGAATTTTCAGTAAGGAAACAAGAGGTTCCATTTAAGATGCTTCGGCTGGCAAAGGCATTTACACTTTACCAAATAACCCTTGGAGCTTGTAAACTCTTCCCCAATCAAAGAACCTGCTTCCTACTGTCCTAGTAACCTCAGTGAGACAATGCCAGAAGTCAGGATGCCAAGAGTTCCTCCACTGAGTCCTCCCTTCCCCAGCTAGTTACGAACACCACTATGCCCCCTTCGCATCCTTCAGCCGTGACCAGGGAAGGGATTAGCACCAGTGTGCGGAGTCTGGAATTCATCTTCCTGTTGCAGTCCTCATGCCTGACGATGGCTGAGCCTCCAGCTCCAGTCTTCTTCTCTAACCAGACTTCAGCCTCAATTTCCTGCTTAATATTCCAGCCCACTGCTGCCACTGGACCTGTGCCTAGAACCAGCCCAGCCTATTTGGAAGGCATCCGACACCTTGCTGTGCCCTTGCCCCTGTCGCTCCCCTGGAGGTCATAACTTGTTCCCTGTATTCCCAGTTTCTGGCGAGGGTACACTCCAAATGTGCTTATTCTCGGGAGCCCTGGTGTGGGCTGGTCTTTCCAGTGCTGCAGATTGCACCATTGGCTCTGGAATGAGCCCTCTGGCTGAGAAAGTTCTCCATCCTGTTCCCATATGGTCCTAAGTTTCTCCCACACTTCCTCCTGGCCATGCCAGCATTTCTGATGTTTGAGCCCACCCAAGTCACAGCAGCCCCGGTTCACCAGACAACACTGATTCCTGTGCAACTAAACACCTTCTTTGGCAGTCACCCAAGAGAGAAAGTTGCTACAAAAATTAGCCTGCCGAATCTTCAGTGCTCTATGACGAAATCTCCCAGACAGGAAAGCAACAAGAATGAGAGGAGTTTCTTAAGCCACATCATTGTCACACAGCAAAAACTAGATCCATCCTTTCATAAGCATGAGTAACTTCTTGGAACAAATAAATATAATTTAAGAAAATCCTGGGGCTGGAGAGATGGCTCAGTGGTTAGGAGCACTGACTGCTCTTACAGAGGACCCGGGTTCGATTCCCAGCAACCACATGGCAGCTATGAGCTGTCTTTCTCCAGTTCCACGGAGAATCTGATGGACTCTTCTGACCTCCGCAGCACTGCAGGACACAGGTGCACCTACCTACATGCAGACAGTACACTCATACACATAATAAAATATAAAAAAGAAAATCCTATGGTTAAAAATAAATAACTTAATCAATACTTGGGCACTAAGTAGTTACTAGCTGTTTAATTACCTCATCATAAGCGTTCAATCAATATTTGTTTAGCTGATGAATGAGTCTGAAAAGTAGGAAGTTGAAGTGGAATTTCTATCATCATTATTCTAGATCACTCAGCTCAATAGAGCTGGTGCAAAACAAACTCTTTCACTCAATATTGTGTTCTTTCTATAAAAGTGAAGTATTTACTGAATCAATTACTATCATAATACTACAAGTTTCAAAGTCAACTTTTTAAGAGATTTTTTTAATTTTATTTTTAATTTTTTATGTGTATGAACGTACTGTCTGCATACAGGTCTGTGCACCCGTGTCGTGCAATGCCACGGAGGTCAGAAGAGGGCATTGGATTCCCCTGGGACTGCAATCAAAGACAGTTCTCAGCCGCCATGTGGGTGCTGGGGATTGAACCCGGGTCCTCTGCAAGAGCAGTCGGTGCTCTTAACCACTAGGCCATCTCTCCAGCCCTCAAAGTCAACTTTTTAAATTGGGGTAGAACCAATGACTTTGCACATGGTAGGCAAATGTTCTAATACTGATCTACATCCCCAACCCAAGATTCAAATTTTTTAATTGAAATTTTATATCTAAAATTCATCAAGTCTTACTAGGTTTTGGAAGCTAATCCTAGCTAGTTAATTGTGTTGTCAATAATTATGCAATAACTACACCTGAAATCTGTGACAAAATTGAGATAGAACTTGTGAACACCTTTATAATGCAAAAGAATCCTTTTAAATGATATTATAGAATCTACTAAATGATGTCATAGTACCTGTAGCTCTTTCATGTCTTTGACTCACAGAGTAGAAAAGAAAGCCTAGGGAGAGCGAGAAGAGACAGAGAGGGGTTCAGAAAGGAGAGGGAAAGCCCTAGAAATGCCATACAGTGTTTTTGTCTGGAATTAATTCTGTACTACCCCCCCCCCCCCGCCCCCCAATACACTTCCCCGCCACCATTTCTGGAAATAAGGCCCTGGAAAAGTTACTCCATGGTTCTTCCTAAAATCTCCAAGATTTGCTCGAAAGAACACAGCTCTATTAATGTGCACACAGTAGCTGGGTTGAGCCTAACACTCATTTATGCTTTAATGCAAGGGAATCCTTTCAATCAGATGAGCCGATTGCCTGGCTCCTCTTAATGTGGTCCTTGGAGCACCATCAGCAGCAATAGCATCACCTGGAGGTTTGTAAGCAATGCAGCCTCTCAGGCTCACCCTAATCTATGGAGGCTGCATCTGCAGCTTACTGGGAGGGCTGGGGTGATTCCAATGCACAGTGATGTTTGAGAAGAGCTTTTCTCTATGGCTAGAAGGAAGTGCATGTGGCTGGCACAGCGCCAGGGTTGTGTTCCTTCGTAGGGACCTTCAAAGAAGGCATGGGCAGTGGAAACTACAGAGGGTGGGAAAAGGTGCCTGAAGACAAATCTCTCTTCTAGGCGTATTTCCTATGGTCCAGGGCCTGCAAACTCACACCTTCACTCAAATCACCTAGTATGTGATAGGCTACTAAAGCTCGGGAGGTTCATCTGACTATGTCAAAATACAGACCATATATACAATGTAGATGTAGGAATTCATGTAACTCGAACCGTTGTGATTGGCTGGTCAGCTGTAGCATCAGGCAAGAAGGCTAGACTAATTTTCCCTCCAAGTCACTCAAATCCTAGCCAAAGGGCACCCAAATGCAGGAAGGCCTAGTTCTTAGGTGCTGGTAAGTTTATGCCAAAACTTCTGGCCAGCCTGCCGATCACACTATGTAAATGTCGGCATTGTGCAGTTTGCTTGAGAGATGTTGCCATTTTGAATAATCCCATAAACTACTTGGTTTTGCTTAATTCGCTGACCCTAAATTGCCTAACCAATACTTTTCTTAAACAAAATTCTTTAAATTCAAATAAGAGCAAGCCTTGGCAATATGCCTCTCTTTTAACCTATGGACTTGCAAGCTTGGCATAAGCCTCTGAAAGCTTTAATTACATGTTTCCCCTGGAATGGAGTCTAAACCTCAAGGGCTGACTGTGTCTTTGGCCCATTGGGGGGCAGTGAAGGGCAGCAGAAAGCCCTGGCTCTGTGGGAGACCCACTTCCAGCTGGGCAGATTTAACCCAAGCATCACAATTAGAGACCTGAAGATCAGCTGTTAAATCAGAAAGGGAGGTAAGCCTGTTCCAATTAAGGAGGGAGCGGCTCAAAGGAATAGGGAGTGTCAGGAAGCAGTTAGAATGGAAGCCGGAGCTCCGGTCATAGCCCTGAGTGTAAGGCTGCGCTGGCTCTGTCTGCCCCATTGAGCTTCCTAAAACAGTTAGAATGTACTTCATTAAAAAGAGGTAGCTCAGCATGAAGCCACTAACTCCCTTATTGTTTGGGCAGAGGAAGCCCCAGTTTCTCCCAGAGGAATGCAAAGACGGTTGGGTAAACATGCCAGTTACTCTACAATAAGAAAAGTTGATGGGATTGCGAAGTCTCCGTTCTCTCTCTCTCTCTCTCTCTCTCTCTCTCTCTCTCTCTCTCTCTCTCTCAGGAAAATGCCTTAGAAGTATGGTGTCCATAATTGGTAGGTACATCATCACCAACTTCATCCTTTGGCAGGGCAACATGGTATAAGTTTGGGGGTGAATCTATCCAGCTTTATGGATAAGTACCTTGGTAAAGATGATATGAGGTCAGGTGTTTACATTTGAATCCTATTTTCCAAAATAATGTCTGAAAATAAGCTCTCACCCCACGTAACTCCGTTCAATAACCACCTGGCTGTACCTACAACCATCTGGCTGTACCTACAATAACCACCTGGCTATACCTACAACCACCTGGCTATACCTACAACTCCACATTCTCTTTCTCACTTTCTAGTATGCAGTCCTGGCAGGCCATACATATCAGGTAATTGTGAAGTCTGTGGAAGAATCTGGCCCCACAACACAAACATGCTTTCTCCACTAGAGATACCAGAGTTTATGAATGGCGTACAGATGATTTCTCTTTCGTACATGAAACCAGAATAAAAAGTTGAACTGCACAGCTATGTCTGGGGAGCAGTCCTATCAAGACTTGTAAACTCCTGATGAAGGAAAAGCTATTTATTATTATTGCTACATCTTCCTTCAAGTTGACCATTTCTGCTTTGCCATTTTGTAATGGTTTCTCTTAAGGATTTTTTAGTCAAATATTCAAAGTCTTTTTATAAATATATTACTAATTGTTCAGGTCTTGGGAGATGACTTGGTAAAGTGCTTGTCATGTAAGCAGAAAGATCTCAATTGAGTTTCCAGAACCCATGTAAATTCGAGAGCTCACAGACATGTAATCCCATCTCTGGGAAGATAGAGAATGTAGGATTCCTGGGGCTTAGTGGCCGGCAGCCTAGCCTCACTCAGCAAAGCCCCAGATCCCAGAAAGACACCCTGCCACGGAGGTAAAGCAGCCAGATCCTGAGAAAGAACACATGAGGGTGACCTCTGGCCTCCATGCACCCATGCATGCACATGGGCATCTGTGCATGCATGTATACACACACACATACACATACCTCTACATACACACTAACAGGTATACAGTCTCCCACACATACTTCCACACATATATACATACATAAAAACTAAGTCTTTTAATCCAAATTGGTAACATTTTATAGTCTAATCCACTGGCTTATCAACAATAGTAATCACATTTGGTACAACTTCTTACTGCTTGTTCTGTGTGGGAAACCAGAGGTGGAGTTGTACTATATGCTCTGTTGCCAACCCTTCAGGACCACCCTGTTGCCAACCCTTCAGGACCACCCTGCTTGATAGGAGCTGGCGTCTCTACATTAGAGCTCAAGAAAAACTTCAGCCGCTTCTTTCACGGAACCTACTACCTCCTTAGTTAATTTCACATGAAAATAATTAAGATACCGAGTTTCACATTCACCACAGACTCCTTGTGTGCTTACTGTGGCTAGCCTCCTTGGTAGCTGTTCCTAAACATTGAATTTGCTTATTACTTGTCACAAAACCTTCAGAGATACTTCTAAGTTTCACCATGGTGTGGGTAAGAAAGCTGGAGGGCACAAATAGCGGAGAATGTCCATGCCAAGTACAACATGTTTCCCTAAAATCCAGTTACAAGCAAGACAGAGCAGCAGGGGTCATCTGTTCATTGTTGTGCTCACTCTGACAACCAACTCTTGATTTTCCAGAGGCTGCCTGAGAATAGGGTAGAGTTCTCACAGGTAAACCATCAGCAACACCTCTGTACATGTTGGGTACTTTGGTGCATGCCAGTAGATCTCAGCATGCAAGAGGCTGGGACAGAAGGACTACTGTGAATTTGGAGCCAAATACTGGCCCAGGGTTATATAGTGCGATCCTATCCCCCAAAAAACAAACCTGGAGAGATAGCCTAGCGGTTAAGAGCACCGACGCTCTTGCAGAGGACCCAGGTTCGATCCCCAGCACCCACATGGCGGCTAAGAACCATCTGTAACTCCAATTCCAGGAGAACTCCAGTTCCAGGGGAATCCGAGACCCTCTTCTGACCTCCGCGGCATTGCACGACACGGGTGCACAGACCTGCATGCAGACAGTACATTCATACATATACAAAAATAAATAAATTATAAAAAAATAAAAAAATAAAAAAACAAACCAAAATAACAGCAACCACAAACCTTTGTGTGGTGCAATAGCGAATCACTATTCGTCCCTTGGTCCCTTGATACCGGCTCCCCCATCAGTGAGATGTCATTCTTTTCTGTCTAGTCACCACCACCTTTGGAGATTTAACTCCATGGGGAGCATGCCCCCTATGTTCTTTCTTCACTACTCACCTTAAAATGTTGCCATTAAAATACTTTTGCAGTAAATGAATTGTGCATGGATGTGATATAAAGACCAAATGAACTCATTCTTGGGAATGCTCTTGGTTGATTCTTTTTCCCATTCCATTGAGGGCCTAGTCCTCAAATTAAATGAGTTAGGCTTATAAAGTAGTCTGTCTACTTAGTGTAGTTACAGTTTCCCCTTCAACTTTTCAAAGGTTCTATCTTTAAAATGTATGTGTGTGTGTGTGTGTGTGTGTGTGCATGTGTGTGTGTGTGTGTGTGCCGTGTGCATCCAGTTGCCCACAGAGCCAGAAGAGGGTGTTAGATCATCTGGAACTGGAGCTGCAGAACATCGTGAGATGGTGTGGAGAGCTGGGAACTGAACCAAGGTCCTCTGTACATGCAGCAAGTGCTCTGAACTGCAGAGCCGTCTCTCCATCCTAAGTTCTACCATGTAAGGACACTTTGAGAACTCTGAATGCTTTTGAAATTTGAAGGCACCAAGAGTGAACAATTACCAAAAGACTGAGTTCCTAACTGTTAAATTCTGGATGTCTCAGACTTACAATTTATCCATCTCTTCCCCTTTTTGTAGCAAGGGTCCCTTGGGCAGTCTAGTGAAGCCTGCAGACCCTTTCTCAAAATGTTTGTAAATATGCTATATAAAATGCATAAGATTATAAGGAGAATAAAGTATATGGAAAACTACTTAAATTTTTTTAAGGGAGGATCTCACTGGCTGGCCTCGAACTTGCTTTGTAGACCAGGCTAGCCTCAAACTAGTGGTCCTTCTGCCTCTGCCTCCTGAGGCATGAACCACCATGCCCAGGCTACCCAAGTGTTCTTTAAACTAGTACTTTAGCAAGTAGTATGTTTGCTTGTGTGCTATCCATTAAATAACACAATGTTGGGGCTGGAGAGATGGCCTAGTGGTTAAGAGCAATGACTGCTCTTGCAGAGGACCTCGGTTCGATCCCCAGCACTCACATGGCAGCTGAAAACCGTCTTTAACTCCAGTTCCAGGGGAATCTGACGCCCTCTTCTGACCTCCACGGCACTGCACCACACGGGTGCACAAACCTACATGCAGACAGCACATTCATACACATACAAGAATAAATTTAAAAAAATTTATAACACAACGTTGTGTGGCTTGTTATTGTTCAGTGTGTTGAAGAGCATCACACAATAATATTTTAAAAACCTGGTTTCTTGTGGTATCAAAGTTCACATATTTAAAACATGTAGTTTGTTTTCTGTATGTGATTTGGGGGCAACACTTCCTTCTATTTAGGCTTCATCATCAAAACTATCTTAAATTGCTGTCACATACTGGAAGTTCATTACTTAGTGAGTGAATGGAAATATAAATTCAGCCAGTCTTCTCTGGGAAGCTATAGCTTGTCTTGCCAGTACATTTATCCGGTTCTTGAGTCGTCTCCACGTTGTCTTTGTCCTATACAACCACTAGATGGCGATAATTGTTTGAGATTTTCTTGGTGCCTAAAATTCTGCCTTCGGCTTCCCACCCCCACCCCCAGAAATAGATTTGGAATTGAGAAAGATTATCTGGCAACTTTATCCACAAACACTGAGTTGACATCTCTTTCTGAAATGAATTAAAGCTTTTTTTTCATTCTGTTTTCTATCTTTTAAAGACTATTACATCACGTTGCTCCTTTGATTCTCCAGGGGCTTTTTCAAGTCTATTAGAACTTCAGCAATTCAAGATGTTTCACACCAATTAGAACTACCTTCTCTAAGACATTCTGTGCTTTTCCAGCAAAACCATGTTCCATGGGAAGTTTTCCTGACTATCTGATTGCTGGCCAGAGAAACGTTTTTAGAGTAGCAAGAAATAAAGAAAGAAAGAAAGAAAAAGGAAAAAAAAAAAAAAAAAGAGAGACTGTGTTAAATGCTGTCCTGTCAGGGGAGCTAGATAAGTGCTCTCCGTGGCTTCAGAGAAAGAACGTTTATGGGCTGAGGCCTCAGTCCCGGCTCATAAATAGGACAAGGGCTACACTCAGTAAAAGATTAAACTAAACACACTCCTTGGTGATATGGGATTTGTGAAAGTATTTTTAAAAGGAGTAATAAACTGTAACTGTGTTTTAAAACTGTCTCCTGACATAAGCACATTCATTACATTGGCAGCTGAAGTAACATGCAAGCAAGAAGCACGATACAGACACATTACCAGTAACACAGAAGACCCATTCTTGCATTTTCTTCATTCTGCTTCTGTTTCTCATTTTCTGCATTGCATGTAAGATGACATAAAATGAACCAATGTGTGTAAGCTACTATATTTATTATTTAGATCAAAAGAAAATATTCTAGATGAATATCATCGAGGTCTGAGTATGCACAGCCCTGCGCCTTCATAGACACCACCATTAGGGCACAGCGTGGTGGTGCATATATAATCCCAGCATTGAATGGTTGGGTCAGGAAGATCTCAGAGTTCGAGGCCAACCTGGTCTACATAGGGGGATACTATCCCAACATATCAAAAAGGAGAAGAAAGGGGTAAAGGGGAGGGAAGAGAAGGGAAGAGGAAGAGAGGACGGAGAAGGAGGACAAGGGTGAAAGAGGGAGAAGAGGATCGACATGGGAGTTACAACTGGCAACTTTCCACTGAGATTATTGAATAGCTATACCTCTTACCTGAATATGAAATGTTATCCCAGAATATGCCAAACTTTGAAAAATTTATTACATCTTCTAAAGTTATGATTTTGCTTTGTGACAAGGGAAGAAGGGGGAGGAACTCAACCCTCAGGAGGGCTTGCTGAGGGTCTCTACTACTCTTCAGATTCAGGCCAGGGACATAGGATCCTGGTCAGAGAACTGCAGCCAGAAGCAAATAATAAACATCATTAAACAAAGTCTGAAAAAGAATTGGACAGAATTTGTACTGAGTATTGAACTCAGGGTCTCACAGATGCTAGGTAAGTACTTTCCTGCTGAGCTAGGTAAGTACTAACCTGCTCAGCCCTCTGAGCTTGCTCTGTAGCCCAGGATGGCCTTATAAGTATGATCCTCTTGCTGAAGCCTCTCAAGTAGCTGGGAGGCCACTTGACTTGAAATCTTAAAACTCCTAATGAGTGAAATGAGGATGGACCACGGTGCCATTTGTCTCATCCCATGTACACCTTGCATCCTGACGAAGGGCTGTGTATTTCCAAGTGTCATCCACAAAGCCATCACTGCCTTGTCAATACTTCCAGAGCCCAGAGCAATGCTTCATACCATTTATTCCTGGTTGTAGGGAGTAGCCCAAAGACTCTCCAGTACCATTTTATAATAATAGGAGGATTGTTCTGTTTCTATGCAGGGAGGGAGGTGACCAATCCCAGAATGCCACTAGCACTTTGGTCGCAATGGTTTTTAAGACATTTTGAGAGCTCTTTCTCACATAGTGAGAAGGGCCTGCTCAGTCTTTAGAGACAGTGTTATAAAAATAAAATCTTCATGTACAGATGATATAAATTTAGTATAGGCGTGATGTATATATGCTTATGTTGAAGCAATACAGATTGGCGGGAACTACAACAGCAGAGGAACAGGGACAGGGAACAGACTGAAATAGTAAAATTCCCCCAAGAACAATAACCCTCTGCTTTGAAAAACTATGAAAAGAATCAGAAAAAGATACAGGGCAGGAATGGCAGGGTGCATGAACTCAGGTGGGGTGAGGGGGCATGAAAGACAAGATGAGTCTAGATTGGAATGAGAAATGATGTATAAAATGAACGAAACTAATGCAAATTAAAACCACTTTAAGATATCATCTCACTCCAATAAGACTGGCTAGGATCAAGAAAACAAATGATACCAAGTGCTGGAGAGGTTGTGGGGAAAGGGGGACACTCATCCACTGCTGATGGGAATGTAAACTTGTACAGCCACTATGGAAAGGAGTGTGGAGAACCCTTGGAAGACTTGGAATGAACTTGCCACCTGACCCAGCCATACCACTCCTGGGTATGTACCCACAAGACTCATCTTGCCGCAGAGATACATGCACAGACATGTTTATTGCAGCTCTCTTCACAACAGCAAAGAGCTGGAACCAACTCAAGTACCCCTCAGCTAATGAGTGGATAGAGAAAATGTGGTATGTCTACACAATGGAGTTCTATGCAGCAGTAAAGAAAGATGGCATCATGAACTTTGCAGGTAAATGGATGGAGCAAGAAGACATCATGCTGAGTGAAGTAACACAGTCCCAGAAAAACAAAAGACGAATGGTGTCCCTCATCTAAGGATGCTAGCACCAATTACCTAATTGTATAGCAAACTGAGCAATGTCAATGTGATCTGAAAACAACTATGCTCTTATATTGTAGAATCCCTTCAAAAAATAAACAAATAAAAATTTTTTTAAATGCACAAAACTTCAATAAAAATGTTTTTTAAAAAAAGAAAAATACAATCTTCCATTCTAATACAATTGTCTTTCTAAATGCTTTTGGTAAGAATGTGCCTTTTTCCCAAAAGTATTACCTTTGGATCTATATATGGGTGATACATTTTCAAAGGTTCATTTGGGTAAGTACTTTTTATTTATTTATTTTTTTTTTTTTTATGTGTATGAATGTACTGTCTGCATGTAGGTTTGTGCACCCGTGTTGTGCAATGCTGCGGAGGCCAGAAGAGGGCATAAGATTCCCCTGGAACTGGAGTTAAAGACAGTTCTCAGCCGCCATGTGGGTGCTGGGGATCAAACCCGGGTCCTCTGCAAGAGCAGTCAGTGCTCTTAACCGCTAGGCCATCTCTCCAGCCCCTGGCTAAGTACTTTTTAAACGTTTGGGGTTTTTTGCTTGTTTTCCCTTTTTATTTTATGTGTATGAGTGTTTGGCTGGCATGTATGTAATACACCATGTGTGTGCAGTGCCCGTGGGGCCAGAAGAAGGTATGACATAACCTGGAACTAGAGTTATAGAGGGTTATTAGCCACCCTGTGCATGCTGGGACTCAAACAAGGTCCTCAGGGAGAGCAGCCAGTGATCTTACCCACTAAGTCACCTCTCCAACTCAAGCCTGTCTTAAACTGAGTCTATCAGTGTTTTGCTCAGACTGCCTGCAAATCAGCATAGACTTGCTGACTTTTGCCTAAAAGCAAAAGACACGACTAACAGTAAGCAAGGTGATAAAGATACCTAGCCAGACTCTAAATCTTAAGGGGTTTATTTTCCAACAGAAAGGATGTAGGCTGCAGATTCTCTCTCTCTCTCTCTCTCTCTCTCTCTCTCTCTCTCTCTCTCTCTCTCTCTCTCTCTGTGTGTGTGTGTTTATATACTCCATGTAAGGCTTTCATATTCCAAACATTTTTGGATATGCCCACAAAAGTCTGTTCTTCCCCTGGGTGTCTTCATCTGAGCCCCTTGCATAATTAGACTACTCGACAATCAACGTGCTCCTAGTCTCAGTGCTCCCTAACTGAGGTACTCCAGGATGACAATGTGACCTCAGCACGGTCTGCTTAAGCCAGACAATTGGACCTGCCATTTACCTGAGCGAGTGCCAGGAGGCGAGAATGTACTGCATTTCAGGAAAAACAGGCTGATTTGTTCAGGTGTGAGCAGTGGTTTCTCAACTGCCAAGGCATTCCCGTCCAACAAGATGTTCCAGGAAAACGGAATTTTGGAACCAGTTTAGGAGAGACTGCTTAATTATTCTCAGGTGGACAAAACAGGTCCAACAAGAGCACAGTCTTTGCTTCCCAGGAGCCAAAATTACCTGGAAACAGGAAG
Source organism: Rhizomys pruinosus (assembly GCA_009823505.1). NCBI lineage: Eukaryota > Metazoa > Chordata > Mammalia > Rodentia > Spalacidae > Rhizomys > Rhizomys pruinosus. The sequence continues at coordinate 2,410,694 of VZQC01006772.1, forward strand.
CCCCCACAGAAGGGTAAGATAGGGAAAGAAAGAAGGGCAACAGGGCGGGGCCTATGTCACAGTAGAAGTTACTGGGAAGTGCCAAAACCAAGTCACGGGCAGAAAAGGAAGGCACTAGGTGGCGGGTACAGAAAGCCTGAACCCCATCTGTCTCTGATTCCTGAAGATCTTATCAGAGTCGGTCCGTGATATTTTACTGTCTGCATTCCTGCCTTTCTCCTGTCACCTTCTATTACTTTATCTCCCACTTGAAAAGGTTCCATTGTTTAATAATCTGCAGAATTTCTCCTAATGAATCCAGTCCAAGTTTTTTGAGTTCCCAAGACAGGGATGCCCTGAAATTGCTTTATCCTTCATTCTGTTCTGTGCAAACATGATGAGGGCAGGGTGCTAGGGAAGAGAGAGATCACGGGGGATGCATGTAGCAGTGATGCGCTTCGTCAGCGTATTTAGTTATAGTCCCCAAATAATTTCAGAGTTGCATTTTATTAAAACTCAATTCCAAGCTGTCATGGAGAGGGGACATGGGCACAAAGTCCCAGGCCTAGCTCAGAAGCTATTGGTAATATATAGCTGCTGGGAAAGGGAGAGTCATTTTCTTTAACAGCATGACTCCTGGTACATCCACAAGGCTCCAGGTGATGGCCACAGGCCCCAGAGTATCTGAGCAGCAGAAAGTGGCTTTGAAAGGGAGGGAGGGAGGGAGGGAATGTGATTTGAGTGGGCAGGGAGATGGGGAAGTATGGGCACAATTTGGGGAAGGGATGAATATAAGCAAAAGCAAAATGCATTGTATGAAATTCACAAAGACTTAATTAATAATGTTTTAAAGTACCAATTCTCTTATAGGGATGGAACTCTTGGTGGGTCCAGTGGATAGACCCACATTGAAGGACATTTAGGGATACAAATCAGACTCTATAGTCTATATTATATGTATAAGAGAATACATTAAATTGGCCAGGGGTCAGTGGGAGGGGGTGGAGATAGGGAAGGAGATCTAAACACTATCAAACTATACTGTATGAAAATTGCAATATTTCAATTAAAATTAAAAAAAATAAATTCCTTCTTAGCTATGTTCCTCAATTTAATTCTGCTCTGAAAGGAGACCAAGGATGACTAAAGGCTGAAGAAAGATAATTTCAGGACTTAAGACAAGACACCCTGCTTCTAAAGGTCACTGGAAGAAGGCCAGTTTATGAAGTTATTAGTTTTTAAGTTTACTTGTTCATATGATCATGAAAGAGAGACGCCATCTGAATTTATGAACCAAGACAACACAGAGATCATGTAAAAGTTTTTGAAATAGTAGGAAAGTAGAAAAACATATCAGCAGAACAAATAAAGAATTCTAGTCCCCAGCCAGGGTTTCTTAGAGAGCTTTACCATAAAAAGGTTCCACTGAGATCAGCGCTACATCCAAATATGAAATCTACTGCTTATGATAACCTGTCTGACTGAGGTGGTGAATGCAGGCGCAAACTAGTTTAACTTTGTATGAAAATCACTTTAGTTCTAAGAACAGATTAAATTCACAAGTGCTTTTTCTTCTGAAATGTATTGCCAAACAACTGGCTTAAATGATTTTTGTCACCCTATGAGCAGATGATAAATAATCATGTGTACATTAAGAACACAAAAAAGAAAGGTAAGGATGCCTGAAGAATTTGAATAAGGCTGAGTCAAAGCCTGGAGCACTGTGATTTCAGACTGTGGCGAGAAAAAAGCCCTGCAAAGAAAGATCAGTGCTGTTCACTGCAGCAACACAGGATCTCAGCCAAGACACTAAGTGCTATATTTTCTTTACAACCTATTAATAATATTTCTTATTTACCTTACAAGAGAATTTTAAAGAATAAAGCAGTGGTCTGAACCCATAGGGCAAAATAAGTTTTGCCAGTATAAGATTGAGTAATAGGTACTGTTTTCATATCAAGATTTCATTAACTTGGTTTAGAGGTATATATCCTTTACTCAACATGTAATTCCCCCCCAAAGAGGGCATGCATTTACTCTGTAAGGAAGATTAAAAAAAAGAGAGAGAGAGAAAAGGAAATTAGAATTCAAGTTTAAAGTAAGATAAACACTTCACCAATTCAAAGAGAGAAAATTTCGTCTGAGTGGAATACAGTAGAGCTGACATTGACAGCTTTTTTTTTTTAATTAGCATTTTCCATCAGGGAAGCTGTTTAAAGATAGATTTTTAAAAATTTCTAATGAAATAACTTACAGTGTAAAGCAAGCTTTGAATGCAAATCTGCTTAACAAAAGGTTTTATAGGGGTGGGAAAAAATGGAGACAAGTCTAATATCCTCTCATGGCTGAGAAAACATAAAAAAAAAAAAAAAACACATTTAGAATCTTTACCACACGGTGAATACTGTACTTCTTTAAAAAAAGAAGTAGTGAAGAAAAATGTTTATAGTGTAATGTGATCTTAAAAGCAGGATACAACTTAAAGACTAGAAAATGATGTGTACAGAATTTAACAATGCTAAAAAGTTAATACACGTGAAGAAGACTGACATAGGCAAAGATAGTATTTGCTGTTAGACTGAGATTGAAGTGGCATTTTCTCTTTTAATGTGATCCATTACCTTGAACTTTTACTTTAAAAAAAAAAAGAAATTTAAAGGCCAGAGCTATACTTTGGTGGCAGAGTGCTTGCCTAACATGTGTAAAGTTCTGGCTTTAATCCTCACCACTATTGAAAGAAAGAAGGAAAGAAAAAGAAGGAAAGAAGGAAAGAAGGAAGGAAGGAAGGAAGGAAGGAAGGAAGGAAGGAAGGAAGGAAGGAAGGAAGGAAAGAGAAAGAGAGAGAGAAAGAGAAAGAGAAAGAGAAAGAGAAAGAGAAAGAGAAAGAGAAAGAGAAAGAGAAAGAGAAAGAGAAAGAGAAAGAGAAAGAGAAAGAGAAAAGGAAAGGAAAGGAAAGGAAAGGAAAGGAAAGGAAAGGAAAGGAAAGGAAAGGAAAGGAAAGGAAAAAAGATTCAATATCCAAGTCTAAGAAAAAAGGAACAATGAATATTTTGTGCATGGAAAATAATAGAAGTCACTGCCGTATCCTGACTTTAACAAACCCTAAAGTGTGTATCTTGCAGGAAGGGCAAGCTACAAAAACACACTCTAACCTGGAGACTGTTAGTGGATTTCAGGTGAGGTTGCTGATGGATCCGGGTTGTAACGTCAGGTCGTGGTTTCAAATACTCTAGTTGAAAACCACCTCCAGGTTGTGGGAAAATGAGAAAGGGGCAGCCCGGGCTTCTGAAGAAAGGTTTGAAAAGTTAAATATGTTTCGTCTAGGACAAAGATTACGAGCTGATCTCGTTTCAGTGTTTGGATACCTGCAGCAGATATGTCAGGCCCAACGAGGTGACCTGTCCTGCCCACTCAGAAGCAATAGGAAACTGCAGAAAGAGAGAGCTACATTAGAAAGATTTCCCCTCAAAGATAATTATGTGTTTATTCCAGTTTTAGTCTCACTGACAGGATTACAGTCCCCTCCCCATCTGTAATCCAGGGAGAACAGGGCTTGCCACATACGTTTAATGGCTATAACATCTGTAAAGTACTTTGAGCTCTTCAGATGAAAGATGCTTTGTTGAGTGCAAAGAATTATTGTTATTATTTTTGTCTCCTGGCTTTTCTGTTAGAGTGAGTCCTCCTTGTGACATTTATGAGATCCCTCCAGCCAGCCAGCTGCTCGGTAACACGGAGCTCCAGTGATATTTTAAATCTTTCAGGTGGTTCTGATTGGTATAGAACAAGAGACGCTTGGATGTTAATTGTTTGTCCTGAAGGAAGTAGAAGTCACAGCATCTGTCCAGAGCTCAGGGATCAAGGCTTTTCCTAATGTCAACTTCAAGGCATTGACCTCACAGCAGTGGTATGCTTGATGGTCTTGTTTTTCCATTTCCCTTGAATATCATCAGATGCTTGGACCTTAGGCATGTATTCTCCTGTCATTTGTGATTTACGAGTTTGCATTAAAATTCAGCCAACATCACTGAGGTACCTATCCATACATGGAAGAGTATTTGCAGGTCTTTAACACACATTATTTTCTTGGTTTATGATTCGTTTTTTTTTTCAATAAGTTTTCTCTTTATTAAGCAACAGCATATGCTTATTTTATTGATTTATTTTGTGTGTATATGCATGTATCTATGTGTATTTGTGCACATGTGTCTTGGCACATGTGTGGAGGTCAAAGCACAACTTTCAGGAGTTGCTTCTCTCTTTCTACCAGGTCTTCTGAGCCATCTCACCAGCCTCATATATTTATTTTGAAATTTTTGAAGATGCATCTTGGGTGTGGTGGAATATGAGAAAACCTTGTCTTTAAAAGATAAGAGAAGAAAAAGAAGGAGGAGGAGGAGGAGGAGGCAGAGAAGAAGAAGAGAAGGAGGAGGAGGAGGCAGAGAAGAAGAAAAGAAGAAGAGGAGGAGGAGGAGGAGGAGGCAGAGAAGAAGAGGAGGAGGAAGAGGAGGAGGAGGCAGAGAAGAAGAAAAGAAGAAGAAGAAGAAGAAGAAGAAGAAGAAGAAGAAGAAGAGGAGGAGGAGGAGGAGGAGGAGGAGGAGGAGGAGGAGGAAAACTTTAAAAGTTGAAAAAACATGCAAATTTATACTTTCTGAATTAGAGGCAATCACTGTGACCATTTAGCTTCTTTTCTGGATTTGTTTTCCTTTTCCTGGGTGTGTGTGGTTATGCAGTGTCCTTCAGCTCAAAATTAAATAATTGTTATTTTGTAGATTCTCAACTTTTCTGCACATATACAGCTGATCACAGTGGCAGGAGTCCGACCTCTGGAGGGACTACAAGTCTTCACACTTTACCTCAGCTCATTTTCATGACATTTGCAATTGAAATGAATAAAATTACCAACAGATTATTTGTTTGAACTGTTTATTTGGATCTTTTGCTGCATACTTGGTCCTGAAAATAATCTGTGAGATAGGAAGAGCAGGTTGTATTATTGATACTCCAGATGAGAAAGACCTAGGAGGAGGAAGTCACCCTGGGCCAGGTACAGACATCCAGGAGAGTCAGGGGCAGACTCCTATCCTAACAGCACATCTCTCTCTTTCTACATTTCTCTTCTAAATTTTCATACTGCTATAGTTATATGTTATATGCTATATGTTATATGTTGAGCACATGCCCCTCATCCTGTTCCCCCACTCTCCCCCTTGGATCTCCTAGACGGTTCCACATCTACTGTCATTTAATCTATACATGCATCATTCTATTTGGTTCTTTCATATTGTGATGATAGAGTGGACTGGAAAAATTGCCCTTAAATAAAAGAGAGTAAACAGTTTGCAGGGTGTTCTCATCACCCGTTCCTAAAATCTGCATTCACACAATGTGCTGGATAACTTCAGTTGTCAACTTGACACGGCTGGGAATAGGGAACCTCAGCTGGGGAATTCCCTCTTTTGGACTGGCCTATCCGGCTTTTTCTTGATTGTTCAGTGATGTGGCAGGGCTAAGCCCATAGCGATCAGGGCCACCCCTGGGCAGCTGATCCTGCACTGTATAAGAAATCAGGCTGAGCTCAGGCCAAAGGAGCAAAGCAGTAAGTAGCATTCCTCCATGGTCCGTGCTTCAGTTCCGATTTCTAGGTTCCTCCCCTGAGTTCCTGCCCTGACTTCCTTCTAAGATGGACTGTGCTTTAGAAATGTAAGACAAAAAACCCTGACCTTCCCCAAATTGCTTTTGGTCCATGTTTTGTCACAACAACAGGAAGTCACTAGGACACACAACATCTTTCCTCTCCTTTCCATGTACTAAGCCCCTCCCCATGCTCCTCACTATGAGTCAGGCTGAAATACTGCTCCTGCTTTACTCAGGATCAAATGAATGCCTTGAGAAGCCAGCAACTTGCTGGGACCACTAAAGACACCTTGAACCTGGACCTGCTGCCGTCACACTGCATCACAGGGCCCCGTCTTGTGACCATCTGTCACGTTCCAGTGCTTTGATTACTGTCCATTAATTAGTTCTTATTTAACTTGTACCACAATAACTTTTTGGTTCTTGTATCTGGTTTTCCCATCATTTCTTAGTGATGAACAGAAAAATAACTTTCCTTTCCATAAACTCTTCAAATCTCAGTTGAAAGGGATGTCAAAGTAACTAATTAGATTAAGGCCCTTTTGGGGAACAGACCCTGTGCCAAGGCTTGATACATATTTTCCCATTTCATTTTCTTAACAACTCTCACATGTAGATTACGTTATTTTATTTTATCTCTTCATTTTAGACAGTTTTGTATATATGTACAGTATGTTATGCGTATATTTCCCTCTCATTCCTCTTTAGTATCCCTTCCTTTCCCTCTGAACCCCTTCTCCTCAATCACTCTCCCAGTAGCTATACCATTAAAGAAAATGACACAAGACACCCCCACTTCCTGTAACAATTAACAGTCAATATTGTCTCAGGAATGGACAGGGCCTCATAGGTACTTCCACTAGCCATGAGGGAATATTGAAGGGCCCAGTGCTGAGCAGGTAGCCCATTATTTTGCTTTTAATCTTACAAATAAAAGTAATGAAGGTTAAAAGAACAGGTAATTTGCAGAAGAATTGGGAAGTCAGTTGGGGCTGAATGCAGGCCATTCTGAGCCTTACCTACTAATGATAATGTTCATTTATTCACTGTTCCTTCATTCCTTGGCCTCACATAAGAGGTAAATGTAAGATTTCCACCCCATTTCCAAAAGAAACTAAAGCAACCCTAGGCTTATAATCAAGTGGCTGCATAATTGCTATGCACTGAATGTCTGTGTGTCCCCCAAATTCCTATGCTGAAACCTAATCCCCAATGTGGTATTATTAGGAGGTGGGGCCTTTGGGAGTTACTGGGTCATGAAAGGGAATCTCTCATGAGTTGGATTAGTGCCCTCCTAATGGGCTAAAGGACCCAGAGTTCAACCCTGATGCCAAGTAAGGACACAGAAAAAGGCACCAACTATAAACCAGGAAGTGGACACTTATCAGAATGAAAATCTGCCAACACCTAGACCTTGGCTTTCCAGCCTGCAGACCTGTGAGAATTAAGTTCCTGTTATTTAGAAATTTAGAAACTGCTTGTTTTATGGAGCTTTGTTACACAAGTGGACTTTTGCAAATGGACTTCAGACACTAATAGGATGAATGTCATTGAGAGCATACAGTTAGCACATGATTTACCTTTAACAAACCATGGGCTTGACTCCCAAAATCCTACCCCCTGAAGAAGTTTCATGGAGTTAGATGATAGATAAACTATGATTTTTATATTGGTGAAGTCTCAGTGATAGCACATATACAATTCTCTTCTTCCATATCTCATTCTTGTCTCTCACTTTCAATCTGGTCCTGTCCATATGAATAGAAAGATGATAGATAGATAGATAGATAGATAGATAGATAGATAACAGATAGATGACTAGAGGTAGAGAGAGAAGCAGAAGCAAACAGAGAGCATATTGACAGATACCTTTTTTGAGTGTTTTTGAGACAAGGTCTCCCTGTAGCCCTGCTGGTCTGGAACTTGCTCTGTAGACCAGGCTAACCTTGGACTCACAGAGATCCTTTTTACAGTTTGTTTCAAACAAGTTCTGAAATAAACCATGGAAAGTAAACTGGCTGGGTATGATTAATACAGTCAGCTGAGGAATAGTAGACTATAAGTTACTCTAAAATAAAAAAAAATATCCACAATAGCCTTGCTTCTTTCACAAATCAAGATCTTTAATTCCTGGCTCCTGATATAATAACTGGTATGAAACTCTGGTTGAGTTCCTACTTCAATGGGACCACATCAAAAAGTCAACTAAAAGAATGGTTAAAACAAAGAAAGAAGCTAATGAAGTCATAATTTGGTTGTAACGCAAGGATAAATCGTTTTCCTCTTTGCAAGGAGAGGAAACCCTGGCACGGTGTCTCCTTCTCCTTCCCACTGCTGGCACACTCTAAGTTCTTAACCCTGTGTGCCTGGATGACTTGCAACCAACTTTGACCTAGTTTTCTGAACTAAATGTCATATGTCATTGATCTATTCCACTTATCCCGGAGCAATCACCATATCTGTGTGTGTTAAACATATGTGTGGGTGTTGGTGCACTTGACTCTGTGTGTTGTGTGGTGTGGTGTGGTGTGTGTGTGTGTGTGTGTGTGTGTGTGTGTGTGTCTAGATGAGAGGTCGACTTCCTCTACCTCTTTTCACCCTTCTTCATGACACAGTATCTCTTACTAAACTGGAGCCCACCCACCATTTTAGCTAGTCTGGGTGGCCTCAAGCCCCAGTAATCTCCCTGCCTCCTTCCCTTAACCCAGCACTAGGGTTCCACATGCATGCCGCCATGTCTGGCTTTTCTCATACTTTACCAATGGAGCTATCTCCCCAACCTATCATCACCATCTTTTCATTCTATAGACAGATGAAATGTTAACCCATCCAGTCCCTAGCTTGTACCTAGTAGTCCATTCTCCTGTCTATGAAAGTATCTTCAGTCCCAAGCCTTCAGTCCTTCCTGCACTTATAAGTCCCGGCAGCCTACCAGCATGTCTGCAGGTTATGGCCTCGTTTCTCTGGACTCCAACATGAGAGTTTCCTGTCCTGCTCCCCACAACTTTCCACTAATACAGGCTTTACTCTCCAGTCTTCAGAACTTAGGAGGAGAAAGGGAAGGAAGAGGGCCAAGGTTTGCTGGGTACCTCTCACATACTAGAGGCCACACTGGTCATTAAAGATCTCAACATGGTCCAGGAAGTCTTTTTCTATTGTTTGAGAATTCCATACATGCACGTAATGTGTTTTGATCAAATCCATCCACTTCCCTCCTCTTCAATTTTTCTGCTACCATTTTACCATGTTTCTCTCCCAAATTCATGTGTTTTTTTATTTTTAAAGGCTGAGTGTACTTAGTACTGGCTGTGCACACATGTGTGTAGGACCTCCCAGGGACCGCAAGCCTGAAGAAAGCTGACTCTCCCTCCCCCAGCAACCATTAGTTGCCAACACTTCTCATCTAGGGGTGGAACTTCACGAGCCCATCCCCTATCCATGTTGGGGTTTGGCTGGCTTGATCTTGTAGAGATCTTGTGCATGAAGTCTCAGTTCCCGTGAATTCAAGTTTGCACGTGTGCTGTCATATTCTGTAAACATTGTTTGTTTCACTGCAGACGTCTGCTGCTTGTGGCTCTGAGAATCTTCTGGCCACCTTTTCTGTGATGACCTCTGAGCCTTGGGGGTAGGAGGGGTGGTTTAGCTGCTTCTTTGATGAGAGTTGAGAGATCTGAAGCAGAATGATGGACATCGGTAGCTGGAGGACTTCCGGGGTTAGAGGAGGCTGCAAGAGCTGTGGCAGGCACTGAGAGTGGAGAAGAACACACTGTGTTTGTTCCTTTTGGGCACTCCCGTCCCTTCCCACAGATGAGCCCATTTTGCCTAATTGCTGTCTCACTCTGTCTTCTCTTCTAAAGTAGGATGTAACAGACCTGCTTATTAATAAACAATAGACATTCAACCTGCTTCTGGAGGCTGGGAAGCTGAAGCATAACGTGTGGGCATCTGACGAGGGCCGTCACACGGTGCTACTCTATGACAGAAGGGCAAGTGAGTAAGTGCAAGACAGAGAGGACAGAAGGGGCTGAGCTTACAATAAATCCACCTACACAATAGCTCACACAAGCCTGCAGCGATGGTGGTGTTCCATTACGGAGAGAGCAGAGCCTTCTCCACAGGAGTTCTGGAAGGGGACATTGAAACCATTGGTAGTTGCCGAGTTCACTTTTAAATGATTAGTTTTCCACTCCTGGGCAGTGGCAATCCTCACTCTGTTGAGATTTATCTTCCTGCTCCAGCCTCTACCTCTTTCTCCTGGAAGTACCAACAACACCCCTTGAGAACTTTAGAACCCAAGCCTAACTCTCATTCTTTGTCTCCGTCCTACTGTCATTGTGGATGACGACCTGTCTAAGGCGACCTCTGTGACTCCAACAATCTTTTCTCCCCCATCAGTTTCCTACTCCAAACACTGCTTCTAAGACAATGATGTTGTCCAGAGCAGCTCCCGGATCCCTTGGTGTTTTAGCTTCAACATGACCACCCTCAGTGTGTCCAGACCTCAGTTTTCCAGCCCCTCCCAATCAGTTCACTCTCTCATGGTGTCATCTCAACCGACTTCTCTTCAGTTGGCTTCCAACTTCACAGAGAAAAGGAAATGAGACTTCTGAACACACTCTGTCACCTTCTAACCTTAATGTGGAAATCTCTGTGGGTACAACCCCCCATTTCCTGAATCCGATGCCAAAGGAAACTGACTCTACACTCTATCAGGGCTAATTTCTCCATGCGGCTCCTTGATTCCACCCAACCCCTGATGCCCTGGCCTCATTAGTTAATCCTTCATGCCCCCTTTATTCTCCCTCTTTCCCTTTCATCTGTTCCCTTCCTTATAGACTATCAGTACAGTGGAATGCTTCACTTTAAGAACAGATTCACTTCTGCTTCCAGCCTCTTTCATTCCAGTCCCAAGCAGTTTCTTAGAAAGAATGGCCTAGGGTTTATTTCAAACTTTAATTTGGGCATGAACCTGGGATTCTTCTTCACCTGTGACTATGATTCAGTAGATCGAATTGTGGGGATGAAGGGTTAGAATGTGTGGTTTCGTTTCTTCCTTCGAGACGGTCTCATGTGTCTTAGTGTGGCCTTAAAATCACTGTGTAGCTGAGGATGACCTTAAAGTTCTGATCCTTTTATCTCCACCTTCTGAATGGCAGGCGCTGCACTGGGGCACCGTTTATGGGTGCTGGGGATCAAATACAGAACTTTGTCCAGGCTAGGCAAACACTCTACCAACTGAGCTGCATCCCCAGCCCAGGAGTTAGACCTTCTAACAAGCTGTTAGGAGAAGCCAATGGGAAAGCTCTCTATACAATCTGCTTCTTGGATTCACAGACCCTTCAGTCACTGTAACCTGGATTCACTTTCACACCTTGACAATGACTTCCTAAATGTCAGGCCTAATGGCTATGTGCCAAGCTTTATAACCATGGACAGAACAGCACTTCTTGGTGTGACTTGCATGATGTCACTCAGTCTCAGTGTTCTCTTCCCTCCTTGTTTGACCATAATCTTCCCAGGCTGCCATAACAAAATACCACAGACCAGGCTACTTCAGTAGCAGAAACTGCTTTCTCACTTTGTCCTGATTAAGATCTGGCAGGGTTGTTTCTTCCCGGCTCACACATGACTGCCTTCTCTACCTCCTCGCCGAGGCAGTGTCAAGTGGCCTTACTGAATGCCTATTGAAAGAGAAAGCGCTCTCTCTCTCTCTTTCTCTCTCTCTCTCTCTCTCTCTCTCCTATCATCTATCTTTCTGACTCTGTCTATCTATCATCTGTCTATCATCTATCTATCATCTATCATCTATCTATCTATCTATCTATCATCTACCATCTATCATCTATCATCTATCTATCATCTATCTATCTATCATCTATCATCTATCTATCTATCTATCATCTATCTATCATCTATCTATCTATCATCTATCTATCCATCTATCTACCATCTATCATCTATCATCTATCTATCATCTATCTATCTATCATCTATCTATCTATCATCTATCATCTATCTATCTATCATCTATCTATCATCTATCTATCATCTATCTATCCATCTATCTATCATCTATCTACCTATCATCTATCATCTATTTATCTATCTATCATCTATCTATCATCTATCTATCATCTATCTATCATCTATCATCTATCTATCTATCTATCTATCTATCTCCCTTTCTCCCCTTTCTTCTCTTATGTCCCCCCTCATCCAATTCCTATAAGATTAAGACTTCATACTTTTCATCTTACAATATCATTTCATCTTAATTTAAATACAGTTACATTGCTTGTTAGGATTTCAGTGATTAGGATTTGGGGACAAAATTCAGTCTATAACATCTTCATTTGCCTTTTTTAAGAAGTCAACATCTCCCAGACTTCTGTCCCATATCTCATCCCTTAGTCTTAGCCTCTTCCCTCCTTAGCCTCCTCTGGATAGCCTCATTCATACTGCTGGTACTACCAACACCATGTCAGTGAGAGTAAAATCTTCAATCACCCCAGTTGTATACATCCAAACATTGATGTCTCCACCCTCAAGAATCTCAAATCCGATAGAACCTGTTTCTCCTCTTTCTCCATCCCCCATAGTGTATCAGTCACAAAAGACAGAGGCTGAAGCAGCATCTCCTCAGGCTGAATGCCTACTCCTGCTTCAAATAAAAACAAACTTTTATTGTTTATTTATTATTTATTTATTTTTTGTCCTTTTAAAGACAGGGTCTCCCTACAGCCTCAAGCTGGCCTGGAACTCACTCTGTAGACCAGGCTGGCCTTGAACTCACAGAGATCCACCTGTCTTTGCCTTCTGAGTGCTAGGATTAAAGGCGTGCACCACCACACCCAGCTTAAAGGCAGCTCATAGCTGCCATATGGGTGCTGGGAATAGAACCCGGGTCCTCTGCAAGAGCAGTCAGTGCTCTTAACCACTGACCCATCTCTCCAGTCCATAAAAACAAACTTTTAAAAAAATCATTGGGGCTGGAGAGATGGCCTAGTGGTTAAGAGCACCGACCGCTCTTACAGAGGACCCGGGTTCGATCCCCAGCACTCACATGGCGGCCGAGAACCGTCTGAAACTCCAATTCCAGGAGAACTCCAGTTCCAGGGGAATCCGAGACCCTCTTCTGACCTCCGCGGCATTGCACGACACGGGTGCACAAACTTGCAGACAGACAGTACATTCATACACATACAGAAAAAAAAAAAATTTAAAAAAATCAATTGGAGTTTTTTGCTCTGTAAAATTCCCAACATTCTGTGTCTTTGATGTTGTTTAACCTGCTCCTTTGCCCTTGTATTTCATATAAACATATGGTTAAACCTAGATTATGTTAAGAATGAGGGGCTGGAGCTTGGTGGCTCAGGCTTGTAATTCCAGCTACAGGGAAACCGAGGCAGGAGGCTCACAAGTTCAAGAACTTCCTGGCCTACCAAGCAAGCTCAAGATCAGCTTAGGCAATTTAGTAAGAACCTGCCTCAAGAAAATGTTTAAAAAATAAAAAATGTTTAAGAAATAAAAAGTGGGGGAAAAGAAATAAAAAGGACCTGGGAATGTAGCTCAGTAGTCAAATGCTTGCCTAACATGCATGAGACCCTGGGTTGGGTCCTATCTTCGGCACTTGAATAAACCAGAGAGAAAAGGAAAGAAATAACTGTGAATGGTGGAAGATTTTATCCCACTAAAAGCTAAAAGTCAACATGCATCTGCATCTATTGGAAGAAGACAAAAGACTCCCGAGTCCCAGGATGTTTATCACTCATAGCAATCAGTGTTCAGAGAATAAGCATTTGTGTAGATTCCTCAGTTCCAGTCTCCAGAGCGTGACATAAAAAGGGAACTTTATAGAATAATGATTCTAATGAGTAAGGAGATTTACTATTTAGAGATTGATCTATAAAATCTAACTTCTGGGCTGGAGAGATGGCCCCGTGGTTAAGAGTACCGACTGCTCTTGCAGAGGACCCGGGTTCAATCCCCAACACCCACATGGTGGCTGAGAACCACCTTTAACTCCAGTTCCAGGCGAATCCGACACCCTCTTCTGACCTCCTTGGCTTTGCATGACACAGGTGCACAAACCTACATGCAGACAGTACATTCATACACATAAAAAATAAATAAAATTTAAAATAAGTCTACCTTCCTAATTATTTCTTATTATAGCCCAATGTCTAATAATGTTCACAGTATGAAATCAGCTCTTAATAAACAATAATAATGAATATATGTTGAATAGTTAGTACATATTCTTAGCTTCTGATACATTACACTACTTAATCATTTCAATAATTCTGCATCTTGGGTACCAGTGCATAGCCCCTCTCTGGGCCTAAGATGACAAAAAACAAAGAGGTTAGTAATGTGCTGCGAATCAAGGAAGTGGTAGAGCCAGAATTTAAGTCTAGGGCCATAGTCAGTGTAAATACACACATGTATTTGTTACGTGCCTTGATATTGCAACAAAATGACAAAAGCTATTTACAGAAGGAAGAATTGACTTGCACTCAGAGTTCCAGGAAGCGGTCAATGATGGAAGACAAGCCTTGGCAGCAGAAGCATAAGACATCCGGTCTCCTTACACCTGCACTGGGGAAGCAGTGAGAGCAATGAGTACAAGTGCTCAGCTCACATTCTCATTTTTTATTTAGCCCAGGACCCCAGCCCTCGGAATGGTGTTGCCCACAGTGAAGGTGGGTCTTCAGTTAAGGCAATAAAGATAACCCCTCCCGTTCATGCCCAGAGGCCGATCTAATCCTGACCAGTCCTCACAGGCATGCCAGGTGGGTGATTCTAGATACTGTCAAACTGACAACCAATATTAACCCTGGCAATGCATGAATGAATAATGAATTTCCTCCTTTTCCCATGACGCTTTGTTGCATTTAAGAGCTATAATACTCTAAGCAAAAGACGCGATGCCTGCTTCTCTCCCTTGATGGTTAGAACTGCAAAAGACCCCAATCTATTCCAACTGCTTTAAAAAAAAAAAAAAAATTTCACAAGTAAAGGAGTTAGAGTCAAAAGTGACATGAAACAAAGTGACGTGCCCAAGTTACACGGTTAATTAGTTAATTAGCGTTGGTGGAGGAAGTAGGCATAAGTAGCAAAATGCTTCACACAAGTGAGAGCCTGGTAAACACTTTGATGTTGATGATGAAGTGTTGGAAAACAAATACGGCCTTTCTGTTTCCTTTGAAAATAAATTATTCAAATTTAACTGCAAAGCACATCTGGAGTTCAGAGAAAGGAAGATGTTTTCAGTGCAAACATCTCCTGCCTCCCTGCAGCCTGCCCACTCCTTAATGTGGTGGGTATGTGACAGCAAGGCCTTGGGCCCCAGTCCTTATACAGGCCACATCTCTGGATTCAGTGGACCTGTCTCCCTGGCTTGAAGGAGAGAGAAGGAAAGAGCACTCAAGAAACAGACTTTAGTCACCACCACCCACCCGTGAGTGCTCACAGTGGGAGCCAGATGTCCTCTCCTCAGCGCACTTAAATATAAAACATGTGTACGTCACATTCCCAGGCTGAGTTCAAGAACGTCACAGGGCAGAGGCCGTTTCTGGAGACTATTTAAAGTATAAGATCCTCAGTTCCCTTTGCATTTTGGCTGCCTGCCAATTCTTTTTTCCTGTGTCCTTCCTCCACTGCTTACAAGTACCTGTTGCGTACAAGGCAGATTTTATTTTCTGGAAGAATACATTTAAAATATAGACTACTGTGCGCCTTCAGTCATTAAACCATTGTTTTCTAAGCATAAAATATGTGATTCCTATGCTGGATGAAGGACACCTAAGAATGAGCTAGGGGTGGTGCCTGATTTTGTGAAAGAAGAGAAGACACTCATCAAAGGAACAAACAAGGGTAAAATCACAAATTGTATTAAGTCCTATGAGGGGGATAAAAAGGACAGAATGAGATGGCTTCATAGAGGAACCTAGCATGTACCGAGGTCTAAGCATAGGTCACTTTGACATGCTTTTCCCTAAGACCAGTACTGGTGATCTTCTTAGCCAAGGAGAATAATTAGAACAATCACAAAAATATCTATCTGAGATATTGAGAAGCATTAAGCTCTTTCATCAACAAATGAGAATACCAAAAATGAGGAGATAGGAAATAATAGTATGAAAGACAAGTGAGTGAGATGGTGTTTATGTGCCATTGAATTGTATTATGTGAAGCAATCACACACTGGTTGCTTTCCTCACTGCTGTGACAGATATCTGACCAACCCACATTGAGGAAAGAAGGGCTTACTCCTGCTTACAGTTTGAGAGGATTATGCCATGGTGGGGGGGAAGTCATAGCAGTAGGTAGGGAAGCCTGGTGGCAGAGCCAGGTTACACTTCATCTGGAGTCAGGAAGCAGAGGATGAACAGGAAGTAAAGCTTCCGGGGCAGCCCCAAGTGATCTACTTCCTCCAGCCCGGTTCCAACTCCAAAGGTTTCCTAGCTTTCCCAAACAGTGTGACCACTGGCAGACCAAGGGCTCAAACACATGAGTTTCTAGGGGACCTTTCCCATTCAAACCACAACAGCTTTCTTCTATATCTGTCACTCAACCCTCCCCCACTGTGACAAGCCCTCTGCTGGGTTTTCAAGGGTAAACTTAAAGGGCCATGTCTTCTGAGTTGCGCGGTGGCTCTGAATCCCCTCTCTGGGCTTCACAAGGCCTTTTCAAGACAACGCTACTGTCAAGAGACCGCATTAGGGGCTGGAGAGATGGCCTAGCGGTTAAGAGCGCCGACCGCTCTTGCAGAGGACCCGGGTTCGATCCCCAGCACCCACATGGCGGCCGAGAGCCGTCTGAAACTCCAGTTCCAGGAGAACTCCAGTTCCAGGGGAATCCGAGACCCTCTTCTGACCTCCGCGGCATTGCACGACACGGGTGCACAGACCTGCATGCAGACAGTACATTGATATACATACCGAAATAAATTAAAAAAAAAAAAATTTAAAAAAAAAGAGACCGCATTAAATGACAGCCCCAGACTAATCCTGGAAAACGGGTAGAAGTGAAGGCGGATGGCGATTCTGTGAGGAATCCAATGGCAGCGTGTAATTTCATCACATCAGTCACCATAGGAAAATAATAACAAAACAGTTCCCTATAAAGTCCTGATTTGCAATACTAGGAAAGCATGTAACCTGAAATATTAAAATGCAATTATTAAATAACTAAGTTCATTCAGCCACAGACATTAATTGATGTCACTACTCCAAAGCATACAACATGATTAAATTGGCCATGGCTGACTAACATGGTATTTCAAATGTCCTCATAGGGAATTTTGTAAAGACAACCAGACAGTTATTACAGTGGGCATTTGGTGATTAGTCTGTCTGGGATCTACCTCCCCATCTCTCCTTTGTAAAATCACCTGATATGTTTAGAGGAACTGCTTGTACCTACTTCATTCCAGCTCCATTTATTAGGCTCAAAGGGCTGTTGCCTTGTTTCCTGAATCCCCACCCCCACCATAGTAACTGTCTCTAACGTGGGTCTATGGAGTAAGTGGGGTCAACTCCACTCCTCATCCTCCTGGCTTTAGTGCAGGAATTAAGCAGTTAGGGGAAAAAAAGGCACATGATTGGTCTGAGATAGCACAACCATTGCTGGATAAAGAATCCTTTACTGCTGGGCATGGTGGCGCACACCTTTAATCCTAGCACTTGGGAGGTAGAGGCAGGCAGATCTCTGTGAGTTCAAGGCCAGCCTGGTCTACAGAGTGAGTTCCAGGACAGCTGGGGCTACAGGGAGACCCTGTCTCAAAAAGACCAAAAAAAAAGAGTCCTTTACTGCATCTGTAGTCAGGAAGCAGAGGATGTTGGAAACATGTGGTCTCAGGAGCTGCAGGCCCTAGGCATAGTTCTCACTTCATGGAGAAGGTTAATCTACAAAGAGAAGTGAAGACACGGTGTGAAATTCCCTGGAGTAACCCTGATTCCTCTAGGCCTAAAGCTTGTGAATAGGTACTTCCTCCAGTTCTGGGACTCTTCTACCAACCAATAACCTTGATCAATTTTCCCATTTTACATGCTCGGGGAAGAATTTTTATCTTAGAAAACCAATGGAGTTGGATGAAAAGCATAAACTGTCATTCCCTATAACTTTATCCACCATGCTGTTTTTCTATCATGTAGATATGAATTGCAAAACAGGCACTCCTGCCCTTAGCACCACACCATGGAAGAGAAAGCCAGACACCTCTACCCCACACCATGGAAGGGAGATCCAGACACCCCTACCCCAAACCATGGAAGGGGGGAGCCAGACACCCCTACCCCACACCATGGAAGGGAGAGCCAGACACCCCTACCGCACACCATGGAAGAGGGAGCCAGACACCCCTACCCCACACCATGGAAGGGAGATCCAGACACCCCTACCCCACACCGTGGAAGGAGGGGCCAGACACCCCTACCCCATACCATGGAAGGGGGAGCCAGACACCCCTACCCCACACCATGGAAGGGAGAGCCAATCACCCCTACCCCACACCATGGAAGGGGGAGCCAGACACCCCTACCCCACACCATGGAAGGGGGGAGCCAGACACCCCTACCCCACACCATGGAAGGGGGAGCCAGACACCCCTACCCCACACCATGGAAGGGGGGGAGCCAGACACTCCTACCCCAAACCATGGAAGGGGGAGCCAGACACCCCCTACCCCAAACCACCAGAAAATCTTTGACGGTGTTAAGTGAAAACCAAAAACACAAAAAAATATTTTAGAGTACAACTAAAAGTAAGTGAGGATTACTTTAGCAGATAAAAGGTGTTTCACAAGGTCAAGGACAGTGTCACTCGCTCTGCATCATGAAAGACTAGTCGAAGTTTGCCAGGTACTCTGGGCAGAAAGAATAGCTCTCATAAAATTGAAGAGGTCTGGGCTGGTGAGATGGATTTGAAGCAAAGGTTTGCTGTGCAAGTGAGAGAACTTGAGTTTGACTCCCTAGTACCCGAATTTAAAAAAACAGAAACAAAAAACTGGGTACACTGGCAGCTGTCTGCAAGCCCAGTGCTCAGGAGGCTGACACAGGAGGATTCCTGGGCCTGCTGGACAGTAGAAAAAGCAGATCAATGAGCTCTAGGATCACTGAAGGATTGTGTCTCAAAAAAATAAGGTTGAGAGAGATTGAAGAGGACATCCAACATTGCCCTCTGGCCTCCATGTGCGCACTTACACACACACATCAACGTATCCATACATCACATACCATATACACAGACACATGCGATACACACATACTAATTTAAAGATACATTTACAGAACTGCAAGAAAGCCTATGAGACTTAATTGTTTTTACAAATTATTTTGGTTTGTGGTGTTTTAAAACAGCAGAATTTTGTTTTAAATTGATGAAAAGCCCAACGTTGTCATAAGCATTAGAAGTAGCAACAGTTAAAGATGTTCCCCCTTGGTTTTTATAGGCCATTGTATATGGAAACAGTATAACAAATTAGATTCAGCTCACATTAGAGAGAATTTGCGCCAAGGCACTGTCTGCTTGACCACAGATGATAAAAATGTAGGAATCTGTCCCTGGATATCCCAAAGGGGCAGTACTATAAAGTGAGGATGCAGGGCAGGGAATGTAGCTCAGTGGTAGAGCACAGGTTTAGTGCATGCAAGGTTCTAGTTCCATCCCCAGAATGACCAAACCAAATTGAAAATAAAATAGTAAATAATGTATCAAGTAGATGCATCTCCCTGGGCCATCAGTCAAGGTGTCATGGAGAAGGCAGAGAGCAGCACTTGGACTTCAGATATTTGCAGAATTTCCTGGAGCAAAGATAGGTTAGAATACAAGTTCTCAAAGTGTGGTCTCTCAGGGCCTAGGGAAACAGCTTAGCAGATAATGTAATTGCCATGCAAACATAAAGATACATGTTTGGATCCTGAGCATGTACATAAAAAACTGGGTGCAGTAGGGCATTCCTATAATCCCAGAACTGTGTAGGCAGACTCAAAGGGATCACTGAGCTTGCTGGCCAGTGAGTCTAGCCAATTGTTGAGCTCTAGGTTCAGTGAAAAATCCAGTCTCAAAAAATAAGGTGGCTGCCGGGCGTGGTGGCACACACCTTTAATCCTAGCACCTCGGGAGGCAGAGGCAGGCGGATCTTTGTGAGTTCAAGGCCAGCCTGGTCTACAGAGTGAGTTCCAGGACAGCTGGGGCTACAGGGAGACCCTGTCTCGAAAAGACCTAAATAAATAAATAAATAAATAAATAAATAAATAAATAAATAAATAAATAAATAAGGTGGAGGGGCCGGAGAGATGGCTCAGCAGTTAAGAGTACTGGCTGCTCTTGCTGAAGACTCATTTCACTTCCCAGCACCCACACAGCAGCTAACAACTGTCCCTAACTCCAGTTCCAGGGTGAGCCAGCGCCCTCTTCTGGTCTCCAGGGACATTTCACTCATAGGTGTACTCATATACATGCAGGCTGTTACACACATGTAGACACACACGCAAAGTGTGGTCGGGGGGAGGGGGGGAGTCAAGGGAATCATGCATCAGGTAAGAAATATTTTCATGGGGGCTGGAGAGATGGCTCAGTGGTTAAGAGCACCAACTGCTCTTGCAGAGGACCCAGGTTCTATTCCCAGCACCCACATGAAGGATAAGAACCGTCTTTAACTCCAGTTCCAGGAGAATCCGTCACCCTCTTCTGACCTCCTCAGCATTGCATGACATGGGTGCACAAACCTACATGCAGACAGTACACTCATACACATAAAAAATAATAAATAAATAAATTTTAAAAAAGAAATATTTTCATATAAACAGTAAGTTTGTTTTTTGGTTTTTTTGGGGGGTTTTTTGGTCATTTCGAGACAGTGTCTCCCTTAGCCCCAGCTGTCCTGGAACTCACTGTGTAGACCAGGCTGGCCTTGAACTCACAAAGATCCACCTGCCTCTGCCTCCCAAGTGTTAGGATTAAAGGCGTGCACTACCACGCCCAGCATAAACACTAAGATTTATGTGCTTGTATTCTTATTCTTTTTTTTTTTTTTTTTTTTTTGTTTGTCTTTTTGAGACAGGGTCTCCCTGTAGCCCCAGCTGTCCTGGAACTTACTCTGTAGACCAGGCTGGCCTTGAACGCACAAAGATCCACCTGCCTCTGCCTCTCAAGTGCTAGGATCAAAGGTGTGTGCCACCACGCCCAGCTTATTCTTATTCTTTCACAAGGATACAGTGGCATTTTTCCATAATCCATTTGGAAAACAACTCAGGGAACCAGTGTTTTTTTTTTTATTAATGATGTTGCATAATGTTAGAAAATTATGCCTGGGTGAAAGAATGAATCAAATCACAAGAGATATCAATGAATGTTGATGTAATAAAAGAGATATTTGTTAACATGATTTCAAATTCCACATGACAATAATTCTTAATGGACTGCCGCTTACCAAACTCCGGACTAGGATCAAAGACACTGTGTTACCATTAGCAGAAAAGGTTGCTAGAATGACCAGTTAGGAAAACTATGTCTTCTCCACATACTTCCACCAAGCAATACTATTCCAGCAAACTGAGAAACTAAATTAGTTGGATTCTATTAAGTTAAAGGTAAAGAAATGTATAAACTGCAAAGCAATGTAAAATAGAACTGGTTATTCAAGAAATATCCTATTTGCATTAGCGTTATGTTATACATATTCCCAAAACAGTGTGATAATACAATCCTGTGAATGTTATCTTATTTCAAAATAGATGTTACATATGATCAAGTGAAGGGGAAGTTTTAGAGTGAGTTCTAATTCCGTATAGCTTATATCCTTATCAAAAGGAGAAATTTGGGAATGGGGAAAAATGCCATCTATAAGCCAGGGAAAGTCCAAGGCCACCAGAAGCTACCAGAAGCTACCAGAAGCTGTCAGAAGCCACCAGAAGCTACCAGAACCTGCCAGAAGTTACCAGAAGCTACCAGAAGCCACCAGAAGCTACCAGAACCTGCCAGAAGCCACCAGAAGCTACCAGAACCTGCCAGAAGCCACCAGAAGCTGCTAGAAGCTACCAGAAGCTACCATAAGCCACCAGAAGCTACCAGAACCTGCCAGAAGCCACCAGAAGCTACCAGAAGCCACCAGAAGCTACCAGAAGCTACCAGAACCTGCCAGAAGCCACCAGAAGCTACCAGAACCTGCCAGAAGCCACCAGAAGCTACCAGAAGCCACCAGAAGCTACCAGAAGCTACCAGAACCTGTCAGAAGCCACCAGAAGCTACCAGAACCTGCCAGAAGCCACCAGAAGCTACCAGAAGCCACCAGAAGCTGCTAGAAGCTACCAGAACCTGCCAGAAGCCACCAGAAGCTACCAGAACCTGGCAGAAGCCACCAGAAGCTAACAGAACCTGCCAGAACCTACCAGAAGCTACCAGAACCTGCCAGAACCTACCAGAACCTGCCAGAACCTGCCAGAACCTGCCAGAAGCTAGGAAAGCACTCTGGGACACATTCTCCCCTAAACACTTCAGAAGTAGCTACCCAGCTAACACCTTCATTTTTAACATGAAGCTTCCAAAGCTCTGGGACAAGAAATTTGTTCTGCTTAAGCCACCCAGTTTGTAATTTTTAAAAAAATGTATTGGATTTTATGAACTTTCTGTGCATGTACAACCACATGCATGAGCATGCGTGCACACCATGGTGTGAGCATGAAGGTCAGTTGACAACCTGCTGCTATAGGTCCTCTCCTTTCATCATGTGGGTCCCAGAGACCAACTGAATTCATGTTGTTAGGCTTGGCACTGGTCCATCTCACCCTCTGGTCCATCTCACCCTCTGGTCCATCTTACCCTCTGGTCCATCTTGCTGGTACACTTTGTAACATTTATAAATTTAATAAAACATGATTGCTTTATTGGCTTCAATGAACTTATTAGTTTTCTGAACTTTTAAAAAATATTTTATCATTTTTATTTTATGTGTATGAGCGTATTGTGCACATTGTGTGAGTGCACCAATGTCATGCAGTGCCCACAGAGGTCAGATGAGGGTGTCGAAGCCCCTAGAACTGGAGTCATAGACGATTGTTAGATGCTGCTGGGACTCAAACCTCGATACTCTGCAAGAGCAGCCAGTGCTCTTAACCACTGAGCCATCTCTCCAATCTCATAATTTTCTGAACATTTATGATGATGTGAAGAAAATACAAGTCACATTAAAAATTTCTTTGTTTTTTTTTTAATATTGTTTAAGGAATAGAAAAGGATCCACAGACTACAAAATTTGAGGAAGACAGGATTCATGGATTCCTTATGAGGTCAACATGAAACAAGCCAGACAATCCCCTGCATCAGACACACGGCCTTTTGCTGTACTCATCAAAGGGGAATTTCTGGAATTCCATCCCAGGAAATTATATTTCTTTTCTTTTTCACTTTAAAAAATTTTAACATTTTTTAATTAAAGTTTTGTGCAACTCATACAACATCTCTCAGTCCAATGTTAGATTCATTCTCCTTCCATACTCCCCAGACCACCTGAGTTCATGCTTTTTGCTATACATGTCTTGCATATTTTTTTCAGTCTTTTTAAAGTTTTTCTATGCAGAAGTTTATTGTTTTGGGCTGAAGTTTACTGTTTCAGTCAGTTCTTTGACCCAGTCCTTTTGTTGTTGTTTCCTCCAATTTGTATTGCTCCAAAATATGCATATATGCTCTTCGCACATATACCAAAATTATGTCTGAAAGTAAACTGTATATTAATTACAAACATGTTTAGGAAAACACCCAGAACAAGTATTTCAGCCTCCTCCTAGGTTTGCAGGAACGAGACGTGCTCAGGGCACCTAAAGGGCTAAGGAAGCTGACTTCAAAGATGCCTGAGTTACTACCAGGGGATCAGTTCTCTCCCATAACAGCTTTGAACTGGGGCAACACAACATCTTCAGGGAGAAAGCAAGCAAAAGCCCGTGGCTCTTCAGCCCACCATCTGCTGTAGGTGTAATTAACAATGACTACAGGACTCTACACACTCTCCAGTTGGTTTCCCTCTGACCCCCCCCTCTCCAAATAGCTGCTTCTCCACACTCCTGGATGCACATGGCTTTGGCTTACGATGCCTTAAATTCAACTCAAGGCAACTTTGCAGTTTCTGCTTGATTGCCAGCTGGCAGGGTCTTTTGTCTTTCTTGATTTGACTCCCAGAGATGGAAAATCTGATTGGTCTACTTTGTCTTGTAGAGCCAGGCCACGCTCAAATTTGTTGGACAGCCCATGGCTTTGCTGCTCTGGAATCAAACACGCATATCTGGTTTAATAATCTGAGTACAAGGAGTAGGTAAACGAGCTATAAGACATGCATGTCTGTGCCATGCAGCAGGCATGCAGGCTTCTTTGCCTTAAAAGGGGCTACGGCGAAAGAGGTTTTACAATTATCTTCATCAGAATGATTTTGGGTTTTGCTCTTGTAAGTCTAAGATGAAAAAAAAAGAATATTCAAAATTTTTATCGTGTTATGTTTTTAACCAACTTCGATTGTCTTTTGATATAAGTATACTCTCGCTAAAAACAATGGGTTTGATGATGGTTATAACGAGGGCTATTCTCTTCTTCCTTTTTCTTCATTGTATCTCACCCAGCCCTCTGCCTTTTTCCTCTCTCTCCCCCCTCTCCATCCCTCTCCCTCTGTCTTTCCTTCTCTCTCTCTCTCTCTCTCTCTCTCTCTCTCTCTCTCTCTCTCTCTTTTTCCTCTCTTCCCAGTACTCTGTCTTTCCTATCTGCTTTGTAGTCTTAGAAAACAAATGAAACACCACACTTTCNCTGGCTTACACAAACGCAGATGGCTTTTTGCTTCCTTTTCACAACAGGAACTAAACTGGAGTCTGAAGGTTTTTTAACCAGGCCCAGCTCACTCCTAAAAGTCAGCAAGACTGAAAGAGGAGAGAGCAAGTGTAAGAGCAGAGTGGGAACAAGAGTGAAAGCAAGACGGAGAATAAACAGTGCACAGAGCACTTGCTGCAGGGAGAAAAGGACAGCAGGAGAAGCACTCTCATCTGATTTCCCTGCAGACCCCAGTCTTTCTAGCTCTACATCAATTGTAGACACTGCTGCCTTGGGGCATATAAAAAGAAATGTTGTCTTCTCATCAGAGACTCATTATAGGGTTTTGACACATTTTAGTTTGTGAAGTCACCCCCACCTCCTCAGTACCACGCAAAGGCCTTTTGCTCCATAGCCAACAGTCCCATCTCTGTGCTAAAATCTGAGTACCATAGCAGATGACCCCAGCAGTAATGTGATGCAAGCACTTTCTCTCTCTCTCTCTCTCTCTCTCTCTCTCTCTCTCTCTCTCTCTCTCTCTCTCTCTTTTTCCTCTCTTCCCAGTACTCTGTCTTTCCTATCTGCTTTGTAGTCTTAGAAAACAAATGAAACACCACACTTTCTAATTTTCTAGTGTTTATTAAGGTTTGATTTGGTTCTAGAACAATTTTACGAACTATCCTTGTCCTTTGATTTTTTTAAAAGAGGAAAAGCATGCAGATATTAAATTATTTATCATAAATCTACCAACCAATGCGTACTTCAATTATTTGGGTTGTCACTTTAGAGCAGGCTGTAATTGCTGAGACAAAGCAGACACTCTTTCTTTGTGTATCGGTACCCATGGATTTCAGCATGTGTGATGGTTTAGTTTTGTGTTTGGGTAAATTATTTGTGTGTGTGTGTATGTCCCTGTATAATTTCTTCTGTTTGTGTATATATGTTTGTAGTTTTCCTGGTATGTGTGTGTGTGTGTTTCAATGGAATAAGATCGCATTGTTTTCTTATGTTGTGGTGTATATTTTTCATTTGTTGCTGAGAATTGAAAGAAGACAGTTTCTATTTTGACTAAATTGTTGGATTGCTCAAAAAAAAAAGCAGAAACATCTCCAAGATTTTGTTGAATCCAATTAGTTCTATGCAACTTGTAGTACATCTGATTCTTATTATATGCTTTTGTGTTTTCTCCAGTAAATCAGTTGAAACTAAGTGACTGTGACATTTGACCTACATAGTGAAGGTGTAGATTTAAATTTGCATGTTTTATTGTTCTCCGTCCTTTACATGTCAATGTTCCTTTTAGGACACTTCTTAAAAATTAATGTGCATTTTTGTATGCATGATGGAATCCAACAGTATAGCACTCTGGCTCTTCTCTAAGCAGTCATGTTGATTTGAGTTCATTTCAGTCAACTCATGTTTCCAACACAACTGTTTCATTTGTTTGTAAAAGGAAATTCTGGCCCACAAAACTCAAAGTTAAGGAAAGAGGAGAAACTTCAGGAGAGGTTTGATCAAGATTTCAGCCCTCTTTTTCTGCAGTTGTTCAAACTCTGCCCCCTTGGTATGCTGACTCTGCCCAGGCCACTTCCTTCCACTAGAGCAACAGCCACCACACATGATGGCCGCCACACACGGTAGCCTCTACACATGCAGCCTCAGCTTTGTTGTTGCTTTGTTTTGTTTGATTTCATTTTTTTAAATGGAGTCTCAGTATGTAGCCCAGGCTGTCCTTGAACTCATAGTCCTCCAGCCTCAGACTCCTACACGCTAGGGTCACAGACATGCACAACCCCACCTGGCTCAGCCTCAGTTCTTAATATACACCCAAAATATATAAAACTTCTATCCTCCCAAGTACTGAACAAAGGGTAATGGCTTCTCCTTAATGAATCAGTTCTAATCAGGTGTCCCTTTCTGAACTAATCTCAGTAGCCAGAAAAATAATAAGCTTTAGTTGGCTTAGTTCTAGGTAGGTGAGATTGAAACTCGTTTTCTCTTTCATGGTACCATATGGCTCTAGCACTTTCAGACCTCACATCCATACAATGCATCATTTGAGAGAGTGAGCACTTTTCATTTGGAACTATTAACCAAAAGACCTGTGTTTCACTCTAGCGGCCACATGTTCACCTGTGAAGCTTCACCATCAGGGCAAGTTGGGCAAAATTCCCCTGGGGTCTAGCCTTTCTGAGTCTATCCAGGAAGCTACTCCTGGAGATCAATACCACTTTGACCAGATGCAATTATACAACAGGAAAGAAGTGAAGTCGGTCTTGGGAAGCCCAAATCACCAGTGCCCTCTGTACCCCGTTTAATTTAACCACTCCTTCAATAGAGGGACACCACTTTCCCTCCCCTTCCCGGCAGCTAGGGCTCTTCCCAGATATTCAGCCTTCCAGGAAGGACACAGCCTTCCTTCGTGCAGAGGCATGTTCATCCAACTTCCATGACTTAGACTTGTCTCTAAAGAAACCTGGTAAGAGCAATGTCAGTGTAAATTAATTGTCTCTATTTTTCTCCTAAAATAAGTAAACTTTTTGCAAATTATGAGAAGATAGCCCAAGACACGGTTCCCCATACATCGTATTTCCTTTCTTTTTTTTTTTGGTGATGTTCTTCAAATATTTTATTTCTACCTATGCCCAGTTCAATTTTGAAAGTTTTATTTATTTATGTACTGAAATGTGGACCTGGGTAAGTACATAACACCTCAAAAGCATTCCCAATCAGGCAAGGCTCCAGCATCCATGTTTGAAAATCAGGCTGTTGTGAATTCTCCTCTGAGAAGTCCAAGAACAACTGTGAATTGCCTCCTTGAGCAATCCCACAGGTGCACAGGAAAGACTTGTGGCCAGCAGGCAGGGAGATGCCAGACAGACAGACACAAACTCAGGCTCCAACAACAAAAAAAATATATTGAAATGGGAAAACTGCTATAAAAAATGTTGTAGATAAAGCCCTCCACCACCTACCAGGGAGGGCTCCTCTCCCCTGTGCCTCTAGCTTCCTTGGTTTTCCAAGGACTGAAAAGTGTTGTCAGAAGTGCAAGGGAAAGAAAACATTCTTCTTGCAGTCATCTAAAATATTTTTGAGAAAATGCAAAGCTGTTAGAAACTCTTTCCATTCTTGCAGATCCTCCTAATTATAATAAATATAGAAGCACTTGGGAACACATAAAATTTCTGACCCTCTATGCTTCTATTTTTCAAATAGATTCTGCTTAAGAAGGCTTTGACTTTCTCAGAGTGTCTTAAGCTTTCACAGGAAAGGTCCCTTACAGACATTAGTTAGTTAGCTGGCACATGAGGCGTCAAGATAAACAATTATAATACTAGGAAATTAAACTATTATGGAGACTTTCGCTGCTAAAAGAAATATCCAAAAGTGGAGTACATACTGCAGGTCATCACAGAGCATCATAGAATGTCCAGCCAGTGCCCATAGATGCCCCACAGCCATCCCACCATAAACCCAGCATCATTTCCTTCCGCACTGAGCTTTGACATCCATTCTGTTCCCTCATTCCCCAAGAACAACCCTGCATAATATCTTTTCATGTTTGTTTTGAAAGCTAGAATTTTGTTTTCTATATGCTGCATTTCCCACATGGCATGGAATGGTATGGCGTGCAATTTGAAGCCCTTCAGCTAATCCCTACACTACACAGGTGGGTAAGACACAGAAACTATGGCTGGAAACCCGCACCCCAAGAGGATCTGTGTTTATGCACTTAAAGATTTCTGAATGTGGAGATTGCGTCATTATTGGAATTTCCATTTTTGAGAGAGATGATTAAATTATTTCATCCTGATGATTGTTGTGTTGCTAAGTAAACTTCCTAGTGTCCTTGGTATTTGCCTAAATTAGTTCTGAAAGGCAGATCCAGTTTCTATTTGTAAAGGGTTCCTTAAAGTTTCTTTCAATCTCGCAAAACAGTCCAAAAGTGGAAAATTAGGAGCAGAGAGTGCTATAGGTCTTCAAACTTAAAGACGGCATCAGGGGGTGAGACCAATCAATGTGTCTTTCTAGAACTAAAAAAAAAAAAAAAAAAAAAAAAAAAAGATATAGGGACTCAGAGACTAAAAAAATTCCAAGTATCAAGTTTACTACTCATAAAGAAAGAGAAGAAAAGGGGAAGAAAGGCTGAGGTAGACTGTAGTCTATCATTTTTAAAGTATGGTCTTATGACTGTGTGTGCCACTATTTCACCTTTGAATTTACAAGGGTCTTCCATGTGTCCAGTCACTACACCTGAGGAAAGGAGAACCCTGACCCGCGGTTGTCAGAAAACATGGTCTCTACAAAAAATAGAGGGAGAGGGAGGGGGAAGACAAAGAGAGGGAGAGAGAGAGAGAGAGAGAGAGAGAGAGAGAGAGAGAGAGAGAGAGAAAGAAGAAGAAGAAGAAGAAGAAGAAGAAGAAGAAAAAGGAGGAGGAGGAGGAGAAGGAGGAAGATGAGGAAGAGAAGGAGGACGATGAGGAAAAGGTGTAAGAAGAAGGGAGAGGAGGAGGGGAGGATGTCCACAGTGTCCTTTCTCTCAAACTAATCCATTGCATGCCCCTCCTCATCCTCTGGAGTTGAGTGAAAAGGAACATTGATGGGAGACCTCCTCTCCCCACAACCTCTCACATCATGGCGAGAAGCAGAGAAGCATCAGAAGCAGAGGTTCCCATCCTACCACCCTCAAAAAGCTCCAGGTCACCACGAGAGATTTTGCATCTCTGTAGAGAATTAAGAAAATGGAAAAATAACTCAAGAGACAGAAACACAAAACTGGCAAAAGAAAGATAAACACCATGAAAGAAGCCACAGAATTTCTCGGTGCTCCTGGGGGATGCCATCACCTATCAGAGCCTCACTCAGAATTTTAACCTCGATGTAAGGAAGATCCCAGGGAGCACAGACATTGGTGCCAGTATCCTGCCTCCTCTCATACACACACATATACACACATACACACACATACACACACACACACGCATACACACACATACAGACACACACACATACACACATACAGACACACATACACACATACACATACACACACATACAGACACACACATACACATACACACACATACAGACACATACACACACATACACACACATACAGAAACACACACATAATATACGCACATGTACACAGAAGGCCTGGGGAAGTAACAAATGACCAGAACCAGGAGACTGGCATACCAAACCCAGGATCTTCCCTCTCGGAGGGAATTTGATGAGGCTGGCCTCCTGGAAGAGGGGACAACAAGGAAGGCAGACCCTAGTTTCATTGGCCCAGATCAATCTCAACAATCTGCTCTCTCCCATTTTCCTACAAGAGATACTCAGTCAGAAGGCCATGAGGCCCCAGTTTGAAAGAAATGAAAAAAAGAAGCCAGGGCTGTGTCCCCTGAAACTTTGGAGAAAAGGGTGTCCAAAAGCAAACAAAGATCAATATGTGCTATGTGCCTCCAGTTTTATAAGGCTTAAAAAAAGAAGAGGGAAAATAGTGAGATAATAATTTGGAGCTTTGGGGTTTGATTTAAAAAGATGCAATATTGAATTATAGAAACATGGGATATTTGCAAAACAAAATTTCTTAATTAAAGAATAGCCTTTAAGCCATTTAAAAGAACAATTACTTGAAAATAATTTGGCAATTAAAAATGTAGAAGCATAGGATTTTCAGAGCTTGAGTTCCCCTTAGGAAGATAGCACTGACAGAGAAGGAAGCTCCACGAAAAAATCTTCGTGTTACCCACCTTCCAGTGGTCGAAGGCCCTGCGGCTTGGGAGCCAGCCCAAATACCCTGGAAAGAGCGCCCCCCACCGCCCCCAGGAGAAACAAGCTTAACCATTCTGCCATCACCCATTTCCCCCTGAGCACTGAGTCAGCCATGCAGAGTGAGAAGACAACACCCTTGTTTCTTGTGGATGTCAAGGTCAACAAGCCCCAGATCTAACAGGCTGTGAAGAAGCTCTGTAACATTAATGGGGCCAGAGTCAATAGTCTAATCAGGCCTGCTGGAGAGAAGAAGGCCTGTGTTCATCTGGCCCCTGATTACAATGCTTTGGACTTTGCCACGGAGAGTGGGGTCATCTAAACTGAGGCCAGCTGGCTAATTCTAAATACACATTTTTTTTCCACTGTAAAAAAATAAAGTTGCACACAGAGAAAAGCAACTGAGGTCTAGGGGATTTTACTTCTCACCTCCAGAGCTTGTTCCCAGCCTTCACCAGAGGCCTGAGTGGGAAAATCATTATCAGAAAGTGGAATTAAGCAGCTTTCTCAACAAGCAGATGGTGATTAACCTAGAAACCCAAAACTGGGCACCATGAAAAGTAAAAGACTGCATAGTAGCCGGGCATGGTGGCACACGCCTTTAATCCTAGCACTGGGGAGGCACAGGCTGTCCTTGAGTTCAAGGCCAGCCTGGTCTATGGAGCAAGTTCCAAGACAGCTGGGGCTACAGGCTTCTGTCTCCAAAACACGTCAAAAAAAAAAAAAAAAAAAAAAAAAAAATACTGCATAGTGTTTAGCTCGGAAAGTGACACCTATAGCAAACCCTTCCCTCCTAAGGCTCGAGGATCATTGCAGAGGACAGGGCGCGGAATGATTGTAAAAGAGCCAGAGGTGGTGGGTGACCACAGGAAACAGAGTTTTCCAGACAGCTGGTCAGTTACTCGTATGAATTTGCATCTGTTGTGTCAGCATGCACAAGACCTACATAAGCTCAAGGCAGACAAATTCCTAGCATGGCGGGGTGGGAAACCCAAAACCTAGTTGGCAACTGGTAGCTTCTGGGAGAGGGAAGATAAGTTTTCTTTAGGGATGAGATGCTGGGTAGGTTGATCAGGCTCCAGAGGATGAACCTACACCAAGTTAGACTGTATAGGCCTAATAATAATAATAATAATAATAATAATAATAATAATAGAGGACATGAAATCAGGCAGATGGTTATAGGGGAGGGGAGCTGAACGTGATCCAAAAACATTGTTTAAAATTCTAAACCATTCGATAAAATTATTTAAGTTTAAAAAAATTACCAGAATAAAAAGTGTCGGAGGCAAGAACTCCTGTCATTCTCCTGTGGAAAAGCAGCCGCAGAGGGAAGCAGGACATCGAGCCAGGTGAGCCCGCCTCTTACCTGCTTTTCTTCTTTTCCTCACATGGCTTTGAGCTATTTTCTTATCCTAGTTTCTGAAAATCATACCGGAAAGGCAGCACGGAGACTTGGTCTGCCCTGCGTCTGCACAAGGACCTGTGGAAGCTGCAACAGGTGGACCTTATTGAGGTTTTCAGAAGCAGCCTTTGGGGGGTAGCGTGCCAAGTCTCAGCTCTGCATTCTGTAAATATGCATACATTAGTGTTTAAGATCTCCCTGCATGAATCAGGGCTTATTCTCTTCTGAAGCACATAAAATTTCATGTGAATTCCATTTTGTTTGTATCTTGAAATACATCATTCACTGACAGTACATTTCTCATCGGATACCCACAGTGGAATGTATATAGCATTTACCAATGTCATTATGATAGACTCTCTAATAAGAACTATTATATTTCAGATGGGTCATAAATTGCACTGAATTTTAGAAGAGCTCTACAAACAATGGAGTTAGGATCTAAGGATCCTGGACATTTCTAGTCTCTATTTATTTTGAACCTTAGAACTGGCATGTTAAAAATTTGGGGGAAATGTCCAAAGGAAAAAAGTGTCCTGGCTCATCTTACAAAAAAGATAAAAATTTCAAGGTCATAATATATCCCCTTAGTTCCATGCACTTCATGCGTATCAAATGCACAGCTGTCAGCACTTTCTGTGAATAAGACAGGACTCTGTCTAGGAAAGCAGACACAGTGAATCTCTCTGGCTTCTGGTCATCTGAAGAAGAGATCATCTATCTGTGCAATAGATTGCATCCTATTTTTTTTTCAGTGTTATTAGCATTCTTACTTTTAAAAAATTTTTGTGTGTGATTCTATTGCCTGCATGTATGTGAGTGCACCCATGTCATGCAATGCCCAAGGAGGACAGAAGAGGGCACTAGATCCCCTGGAATTGAAGTTATCAATGGTTGTTAGCCACCATGTGGGTGCTGGGAACTGAACCTGGGTCCTCTGAAAGAGGAAAATGAAGATGAATGCCCTCAGAAAAACTCCTGCACAACTTTTCACAGCATCATCTGTAGAAGGCAACACCTGTGAGAGGCAAACGCCTATCAAGTGGTGAACAGGGGGAAAGGATACGTAACAATAAACAATACTGATCCATCCAACACCATGGGCCAGTCTGAAAACATTACGCTAAGTGAAAGAAACCAGACATTAAACTAATCAAAATGAAATGTCTGTGAGATGTCTGGGAAAGGCAGAATTAGAGAGACAGAAAGCAGACTCATGCTCATCTGGGATGGAAGGTGCAAGTAGACTCAATGTGAACGGAACAGGAATACCTCCTGGGGTGGTAGACAAGCCATGGCACTGGCATGAGTGAAGTTACTACAAATCATTGCGCTGTATACTTACAAGGTGTGAAGTGCACACTTACGCCATGTGAATTGCATGTAAATTATAGCCATAAAAGAGAAAAAATTCAAAGATGTTTAAAGGAAAAAGAAAGTCTCAGAGATGTTTGTATGTGAGGATAAACACACGTGGCCATGAAGGGTTTCCATGTCGTTCCAAAAGTTGTTCATCCCTCCTGCACATTCAAGTGTGTACATACAGCACACAGGAACACACACCCTGCTGAGGCCAACCTTCACTAAACCATAAATACAGGAGCATCTAGAGAGAAATAATGCCCAAAGGCAAATACACAAAACAATGACAGCTCTTAAACTTTACACACATATACAGAGTAGGCATGCATACAAGTGAGGGTATCTGTATGTAAATTTCTTTAAATAATTTATATGGGGAGCGATATATAAACACACATGTGTATTCATCCTCCTTTTGTTAAAATGATAAAACTAAGAAGACCCACAGAGCCCACAGTCTTGACATCAATCTGATGTATTCTGTCCCCAATTTGGCATTGAAATTCCCCCCACCCCAGGGAAGCAGAGACCTAGAAGCGTTGGGAGCTAAGGGATGACCAGTGCCAAGCGAGGCCCAGCGCGGAAGCAGGCTCAGAGGTTTGGGGGCAGGAGGAGACGGTGTCATCTCAACTGGAGCTTCAGGCCACAGAAACCATGGTGAATTGACATGAGTGGCAAAGAGGGGCTTCGGAGGCCTTGGTGTGGCTACTGGACTTTAGTCCAAAAGCAATGAGAAGCCAATGCAATGGAGAACGTCATCAGGGTTGTGTTTTCAAAAACGCACTTCTGAATTCTCTGGGGAGGCAAACATGACACCCAGGAGAAGAGCTGGGGAAATGGCACAGGGTCCAGGTGAACCCCACGGCGACAGCACAGATGCATTCAGAATGGCACAGGGTCCAGGTGAACCCCACGGCGACAGCACAGATGCATTCAGAATGGCACAGGGTCCAGGTGAACCCCACGGCGACAGCACAGATGCATTCAGAATGGCACAGGGTCCAGGTGAACCCCACGGCGACAGCACAGATGCATTCAGAATGGCACAGGGTCCAGGTGAACCCCACGGCGACAGCACAGATGCATTCAGAATGGCACAGGGTCCAGGTGAACCCCACGGCGACAGCACAGATGCATTCAGAATGGCACAGGGTCCAGGTGAACCCCGTGGCGACAGCACAGATGTATTCAGAATGGCACAGGGTCCAGGTGAACCCCACGGCGACAGCACAGATGTACTCAGAATGGCCCAGGGTCCAGGTGAACCCCACGGCGACAGCACAGATGTATTCAGAATGGCACAGGTGTCCAGGTGAACCCCATGGCGACCGCACAGATGTATTCAGAATGGCACAGGGTCCAGGTGAACCCCACAGCGACAGCACAGATGTATTCAGAATGGCACGGGGTCCAGGTGAATCCCACAGCGACAGCACAGATGCATTCAGAATGGCACAGGTGTCCAGGTGAACCCCACAGCAACAGCACAGATGTATTCAGAATGGCACGGGGTCCAGGTGAACCCCACAGCGACAGCACAGATGTATTCAGAATGGCACAGGTGTCCAGGTGAACCCCACAGCGACAGCACAGATGCATTCAGAATGGCACAGGTGTCCAGGTGAACCCCACAGCAACAGCACAGATGTATTCAGAATGGCACGGGGTCCAGGTGAACCCCACAGCGACAGCACAGATGTATTCAGAATGGCACAGGTGTCCAGGTGAACCCCACAGCGACAGCACAGATGTATTCAGAATGGCACAGGTGTCCAGGTGAACCCCACAGCAACAGCACAGATGTATTCAGAATGGCACGGGGTCCAGGTGAACCCCACAGCGACAGCACAGATGTACTCAGAATGGCACAGGTGTCCAGGTGAACCCCATAGCGACAGCACAGATGTATTCAGAATGGCACAAGTCTCCAGGTGAACCCCATAGCGACAGCACAGATGTATTCAGAATGGCACAGGTGTCCAGGTGAACCCCACAGCAACAGCACAGATGTATTCAGAATGGCACGGGGTCCAGGTGAACCCCATAGTGACAGCACAGATGTATTCAGAATGGCACAGGTGTCCAGGTGAACGCCATAGCGACAGCACAGATGTATTCAGAATGGCACGGGGTCCAGGTGAACCCCACAGCGACAGCACAGATGTATTCAGAATGGCACAGGTGTCCAGATGAACCCCACAGTGACAGCACAGATGTATTCAGAATGGTACAGGGTCCAGGTGAACCCCACAGCGACAGCACAGATGTATTCAGAATGTCACAGGGTCCAGGTGAACCCCATGGCGACAGCACAGATGTACTCAGAATGGCACAGGTGTCCAGGTGAACCCCATAGCGACAGCACAGATGTATTTAGAATACTAAAGAGAGAGTAAGGATGATGGCATCGAAATGGTATAGATTAGGCAGGGGATGTAGCTCAGCTGGTAGAGTGGTTGTCTAGCATGCACAAGGCGCTGGGTTCAATCCCCAGCACAGCAAACCTGGGTATGGTGGCATATGCCTGCTATCCCAACACTTTGAAGGTGGAGGCAAAACACTCACAAGTTCAAAGTCATTACCAGTTACAGAAAGAGTTTGAGACCATCCTGCCTCAAAAAAAAAAAAAAAAAAAGAACACCAACTGTGGCACTGTATATCTTTAATCCCAGCACTTAGGAAGTAGAGGCAGATGGATCTCTGTGAGTTCAAGGCCTGTGTGGTCTACATAATGAGTTCCAGGCCAATCAGTGCTACATAGCAAGACCTTATTTCAAAATAAATAAATGTGAAAAGGATACCAGTTCATATATCAACTGTCAGTTCCTACCCAAATGACTTGGAAAAACTTATAAATCTCTGTGACCTTCAGTTGCCTTATCTATCAAAAAGGGTAATATCAACCACTTACGAGATCATTATGATTCACCAAAATATTACAAAGTGCGTGGAATACAGGAAGTGTCTATAAATGACAGTGACGACAACCGTTTTAAAAGTCAGTCCAGCTGTGCCATCCACCATGTGGCAAGGGCTGGGGATGCCTGCCCACCCCACCTTGAACTGCTTGGTGCTGCAGCAGCTGTGCGTGGAAGTTTCCAGCTGGGCGACTTCCCAACTTTACACCGTCACTTGTGTTCTTGGAGGATTTCACTGGCACCTTAGTCTTGCTCACCTGGGAGCAGGAGTCAATGGACAGCCAGATAAGACCGTAACCCAAGATAGCATACTGGCTGGTGAGTTAGCTCAA
Organism: Rhizomys pruinosus; assembly: GCA_009823505.1. NCBI lineage: Eukaryota > Metazoa > Chordata > Mammalia > Rodentia > Spalacidae > Rhizomys > Rhizomys pruinosus. The sequence goes on from VZQC01006772.1 coordinate 2,446,897, forward strand.
CAGGCCCCCTTTCCATTGGACAGTGCACCTCTGAGGAATGCTATGTGTAGACCCTTGGAGAGTCCTCAGTGTGACTGAGCCTCAGTCGTTAACAGGGACATACACTCTTGGCTTCCCTCCCTTTCTTCACATCCATTTCCTTCCACACTTCCCTATTTTTCTTCACATTTGTTCTCTGGGAACATCAAGACTAGAACCATGTCTTTGGATCCGTCTGTTTCATTGAAAGTCCCAAAGAAAGTGTCACTAAAATTCCATCGGGGAGGTATAAACAACAGCCTCCCTTGGTTCCTATGACAAACTGAAGTGTGATTTTGCCAAACTACAGTCTGGGAAACCAGTGAGTTTACTGGCTTACTTCCAGAGCAAGTTCACTTACAGGAGTGTGGGCGCCACTCTGCAAAGTCTTCATCCCAGTGTGGATGGTGACTTCCCCAGAGCCGCACAGTTTATACCTACCTCCCCCTTGTCCAACTAGGGCTGACTGGTTGGATAGGAGGTGTGACTGATTCTCCCTGCCCCTCCTTTCTTGCGGAGTATCAACAAGTTTAGCTTCCCAAGCAACCAAGCTTGGGAACGTGGGGCCTATCCGTGGTCTGTCTGTCAGAGACCAGTCCTACGGAATAATAGAAGGCAAAGGAGCTGTGTGTGCTTGGGTAACCTCATCAAATCCTTTGAGTTGAAAATGGTGGAATTGATGAGGTGGCTTCCATGATTATAGAGGTACTATGGATCTACATTTCTATCTAGCACGTAGGTTGAATCTATACTTCCATAGTTCAGTGTTCAGAATGGTTTCTCTCTGTGTTGCCATAGGAAATGACAAGCTTTTCCATTTCTTGTGTGTGGTGAGGAGACATGGTATTATTATAACCTAGGCAAAAAAGCTCATAATTGCCTTTGAAACAAGGGTATATTGGGATTGTTCTGGCATGGCAATGTTTCCTAACAATAACTACATCATTCCTGTGGTGCTCCTTCACTGTCTCTTACCAGCTGCTAGCCACAGCAGAATTTTGTGCCCTTCCTATCTGCACAGGCTCTGCAAGTCCTTCATCAGTAGCCATGATACAAGTGACCGTTTCCCATTTTAGGGCAAGCACTACTAACCTGCCAGGACCTTCTTCCTTTCTTTCAAAACACAGGTAGAAAGAAACATGGCTTTCCTGAGAATTCCATACTTTGTGAAGGTTCAAGCATACAGAGAAGCCACACACAGAAATAGCATCTGAGTGAGCAAAAAGGGCCCCACCAAAGAGCCTTTGAGGCCTGCTGTCCCAGCTGCACCAGTGGATCAGCAACAAGATTCCCAGTAAGCCACCATGAGTCCCTGCCCCCCCCCCAATCATGTGCAAAACGAACAGCTGCTTTAGGGGACTCAGTGTTGGGGCAGTTTGTTACACAATTGAAAATGGTAATGGAGAATTTGAAAGTAATAATTGAAAACTCAAAAAAATTAAAAATTCATGAACTGTTATTTCCTAGGATTAGTCTGACTTCAGAAAAAGGTTATAGATATGATTTCAGAAAATGCGATGAAGGTCTTTGGGGGGAAATAGAAACAATAAAGGCAGAATCCTATTTGAAGTCTCACTTTTTTCATTAGCTGCCGAGTAATGAAAAACAGCCACCCTGAATATCCAGTTTCCCCCAATACTTTAATTCTTTTCTTGGGCTGGAAGTTTAGCAATTCGTTCTTTACTGTAAGTTGGAAAAAAATACACATAATGATTTTTTTGAAACTTTTTTGTTTCTGGGCAGCAGATTTCGAAGGTGAAGCTTTAATCACGCCCTAGTCTTATAATCACTGATGGTTTTCAACTAAAGTATTACAAATTGGGCTTTAGTTCAATTTAAATTGCATGGGGCAAATCCTACCCTTGCTTATTATGGGCAACTCCCATTGAAGTCATTAGGACTTGTACATGTGTAACTGAGGAGATAATTTGGCCATATGTGCTTTTGTCTCCATGTGTCTTTACACAAGTGCAGGCACAGAGGCTGGGCTGCACGAGGGAACCATCTTGGGCAATTTGGAATAAGTTATCTTTTTGCCATACTGTGTTCATGTTAACATGATGAAAAGGAAATGTAAATTCGAAGGAGAAGCAGGGCTTCTTTCCATAGCTTTCAGCGTCCTGGTGGTTCCTGGCAACTCTGACTAGATGCAGTCACTGCTCCTACTGGTAACCATAACCAAACGGGCGCCTTCCCCAGCACACGCTCCCCAGAGACCCTGCTCCATCTACAGCTGGGCAGACAGGGAGTTCTTGAAACCAGCAGTTCTCCTTTCCACTTCTTCCAGAGACAACTCTCCTCCCTGGCAAAGTGTTCGCTTTCAATGAAACAAATAATCAGTCCACATGTAGTTCAAACTACTGGCCAGAAAACCCTGGGTGGTTGTTTTGATTAATTTTTATTGCCAGCATGATTGTATTTAGAATTACCTAGGAAGGAAGCCTGTAGGAGGTATACCTGAAGGCATTTCCAGAGAGGTGTACCTGAGGAGGTGAGACCCACCCTAAACTTGGGTAGCACCATTCCCTGGGCAGGGGTGAGGGACAGACTGAATTAAAGCAGAAGGGTGGAACAGTCTGACAAGCACCAGCATTCATCTTTTTCTCTTCCTGGTCTCCCGAGATGTGAACAAGCAGCCGCCCACTCCTGCCTTCCCTGATGTGATAGACCATACCCTCGAACTGCGAACCATCCTTAAGTTGATTCTTGTCAGGTATTTAGTCACAATAACAAGGAAATTAACTAGTACAATGGTGGCTACTTGTGCTTATTCAATAGTCAATAAAAACTTTTTTTTTTTTTTTGGTCTTTTCGAGACAGGGTCTCCCTGTAGCCCCAGCTGTCCCGGAACTCACTCTGTAGAACAGGCTGGCCTTGAACTCACAAAGATCCGCCTGCCTCTGCCTCCCAAGAATAAAAACTTTTAAGGGGTTCTCAGTCTTTAACTCGCTTTGGAGCAATCAGCAGGTTTTTTTAAGGAACAGAGTGCTAGTCCTAACCTTCTCACTTCTGAAACAGTAGAATTGGGAAAAAGTCTAAGACATTGCAAATCTAACAAGTCTTGGTACAACATCATTGTTCTGGGGACCACACTCTGAGAACCACTAATCTAGAATGATATTGTAGACTGTCAAAACATGGGTATGGATGTGCAAAGCTTTGATGCTAGTGAGGAAGACAAGAAAATGTGGTCACATAAACATTATCACAGAGAAAATGTAGGCCTCCTGGAGGTCCATGGGTTGATTAAACAATAGGGAGGTGACAGCGTAGTGTTTAGTGATCAAAGGAAACACCTGGTTGTTTTTCTCTTTAATGGAATCCCCTTTATTCTTCTGGTATCAAAGGGATGGTTTTCCTATCTCTCGGTTAACATGGTCTCGTCAGCATCTGCAGCTGGGTGAACATATGCCCCAGGCTGGCCAACCACAGTTCCTTTCTTGGGATTGACAATACACTGGAAAAAAGAGTCTTTCTTTTTCTGAGGCCCAGAATTAAGGACCAGTCTGCCTTAGCTTCTGCCAACCATCCTTTCTGCCGTGTGTGTGGAGCCAATCTGAGAATGGAAACACAGCTGAGTATATTTTTCAAAGATGACCACAAAAACATCTCCCATCTACATACTCTTCTTTGACATACCTCCTATGAAGGCAGGTCTACAATCCCTTTCCCTGAATCTGTGAAATGGCAGGAGTGACCCTGGTGACATCTGATACTAGGGCACAAAGGAAAATGCAGGTTTTATCTGGCTATGTATGGAAAACAGCCACCATTCTGTAAGGAAGCCCAAGCAGCCACATGGTACCAACACAGCACTAGCGTCAACTGCAATTAATACAAGTGAAGGAACCTTTAGATCTTCCCAGGACCCACCTATCACTAGATTTCAAGTCTTTCCAGATGAGGTATCAGATTTTCAAAGAAAGTAAAATCTATTCCACTGCACCCTTGTGCCTTCCCATTCACAGAATACCATGAACATCCTGGAAAGATTATTTGGCTAATATAGTACAGATCATGGATAATATAGTATAGATCAGGACTGTTCCCCAAAGCCTGCATGTTAAAGGCTTGGTCCCCAGATTTACACTATTGGGAAAATTTAAGTGGGGGGTGGGTACTGGGTTCGTTAGTGCCTGCCCTTTGAGGAGCACAGCTCTGCTCTCTTTCTTTCCCTTCCTGGCCATGAGCTTAGAGTAAGTTTGCTCCACCAAGTTCTTGGTCATAAACTAGCACACAGTCCCCAAACAACAGAGCCAACTGATCATAAACTGAGACCTCCTAAGCTGGGAGCCAAACTAAACTCTCTCTGCATATATCGACTATCTCTAATATTGATTACAGTAACAGAAAGGTAACATAAATGGCTTATTATATAGCAACAGGAAACGGAATAGAAGCCAACTCAGATATGAGCACTACTGAGAAGAGAGAGAGAGAGAGAGAGAGAGAGAGAGAGAGAGAGAGAGAGAGGAGAGAGAGAGAGAGAGAGAGAGAGAGAGGAGAGAGAGAGAGAGAGAGAGAGAGAGAGAGAGAGAAAACAACTTAATTAAAACACCTACATTAAGCCTGGCCTAAAGTAAATCCACCTGACTTCAATCAGCCCAGTTACATGAACTAATGAGTTTATATTTTTGCCTAAGTTATTTTGAATCTGTGTTTCTGTCACTTCCAATCTAAACCATCTGAGTTCAGTGACCTTTAAATATCATGCAACCAGGGAAGATAAACATAGGAGCAGAAGAGAGACGCATGGAATAGGAAGACTGTGTTGGGACCTGGTGCTTCTCGGGATGCTATTAAGGATACTGCAATACAATTAGAAATCTTTCAGAAAAAATCATTCACACTAAAGGACAATAATTACTTGAATCAGGAAAGTGTCCCCATAGACGAACATCAGAGCCATCAGGTCTACATGTGAGTATGGGGTCTGTACCGGAAAGCCTGGCCTCCTACCAAGAGCATTCCATTAAGGCAGGTCCCAAGGCATGGAAGCTTTGCACCCAAGCGAACTATCGAGTAATTAATCACAGTAAGACAAGGATGCTTCTGAGGAAATTCATGAAAAGGAAAAGAATTTTCAAAAGCACATTTGTGAAGATGTGTGAAATGCTTAAAGCAATCGAGCTATTAATTGAACAGATTTTTAAACGTAGAATTTTGACAAATTTTTAAATCCTCTATAACTTTTGAATAATTACTTTCTATGGAGTAATCGTTTTCCATCCATTTTCTTTTCTCCAAGAGTCTTCTAAGCCTTCAAAAAACAGTCGTTTTTATTTTCTGTTTTGTGCATGATCATTTGTTCTCAACCATATCAACTATGGACAAATATGTCCAAGTAAGAAAAAAAAAAAAAAGAGTTTTAATGTATTTGAACTTTCAGGGTATTGTTGTATGGGCATTGTACAGGTGTCCTGAAAAACAGGCAAGAGAGTGGTTTTGAAAGTTTACAAATGAAACTCGAAGACTTACAATGATCATTTCCCCTTTCTTATGGAAAACACAGCTAACTCAGGCTTCCTAGACATGCTGTGTTAATTACTGTGATTAGCTGAAGGGGGAAAAATGCTTTTCTATACAGTAAGGGAAGGGCTGGGTTCTCTGTAACTGCAAGAAACATAACAATAAACTTGAACCTCCACTCAATAGAGAAATTGCTTTAGACAAATCACTTAACTTCTGGGGGAAATGCCTTCATCTGCAAAATCCTCCTTCCCATTCATGTGGATTCTAAGTGTCTCAAAACAAGAAATAATGAAAGTTCTTCACCAGCTCTAAGTCCTATACACTGGAAAGACTTATTCAAGTTCAAGTTACACAGGGAAAGTCAAACATATTTACATTAGATGACCTTAACATTTCCCATGACTAACCTTCATCAAAGGAAGAAGTATTTAATGTAAATATTATATAAGTTCACATACCTAAAAGTCACCCTTAACATAAATCCTACAATAAGTATCTGGAAACATTGCTTCACCATGCTCCAACATCAGAAGCACCTGGCCCAGCAATAGAGACCATCTAGGATGTTTTTTTAAACTGAAATTGAGAGTTGGTTTTTTTTTTACTGATACATAAAAATCAGAAATTTGTATATATTTATGGATAGCACATATTTCAGCACGTGTATGGATTTTATAATGTTTAAGGCAGGTTAAACATACCATCTCAAAATCTGTCTCTTTATAGTGAAAGCATTCAAACTTCTTTCTTCAAGCTTTTGGAAACATCTAGCACATTTTCATTGTCCACAGTCACCCTAATGTAATACAGCACACCAGAACTTATTTTTTTCTGTTCATCCGTTCATTTTTATTTCTACAATTTTTGGCAATGCTTGTACATGATGCACAGTGCTCACATTCTCCCTCACTACTCCCTCCTCCCCTTCCAAATCCCACCACCCCCCTTTTTCCCAGCTAACCTCCATCCTGCCCTCATATTCTTCCTTTCTTCTTTCCTTCCTTCCATCCTCATTCCTTTCTTAATCCCTTTCTCCTTCCTTATTTTTCTGCCATTCTTTCTTTTCTGGGTCCCTTACAGGCAGTCATAACTGCTACGTGTTCGTGATCTCAACATCCATGTGGTATCCAGAAGCTACCCCCCCTACACATACCTCCCCATCCTTCAGGTCCCACCGTCCTTCCACAAAGTTCCTTGAGCCTCTGAGGGTGTAACATGGATGCTCCGTTTGGTGTGAGCACTCTGTAATCTCATGCTCTCATCAGCACTTTGATTGTTATGAGTCCCCAGTTGACTAATACCCACTGCCAAAAGAGACTTCTCCAACCAAGATGGAGAGCTACACTAGTCCAAGGGTGTGAACAAAAAGATTCAGAAAGTTTAACTACATGTCCACTTGGCAAACTATCATGAGTAGATTCCCTCCCAGGACCTGGGATCTTCCAAGCCATAGGCTTTTGACTAGTTCTACAGTACTAGGCATGTATTCTCTTCTATAGAGTAGGGCTCAAGTCTAATCAGGAAGTACCTAGTTCCTTCAAGAACATGTTTGCCACACACTTCAATATTGTAACACACAGGGTCGACAGCTGGCATAATCCTTGTTGGCTCTTCTCCCTCCAAACCCAGAACTTCTTACTTATATCCAAATATAACTTAGTATTCACTTATAAACTTTTCCCTATCTCTCCCTCCCAGTTACTCCCACACCCCCCCTCCCCGCTGTAGAAACCAGTCTATTCTCAGCTTCCTGAAGACCAGCTATTTTTGATCATGTCTCATGATTCCCCTGTAATGGGTTGAAACAGGCTCCTGAAATGTTCATTTGTTCAAGTCCTGATGCACAGTGCCTTAGAATGAAGCTAGATTTAGTGAGATGACCTATAAGGAGATAAGTAGATAAAAGGAGGTCATTAGGGCAGGCTAGATCTTGTTTCCTTATAAGAGGAAATCAGGGAGGGCTAGAGAGATGGCCTAGCAGTTAAGAGCGCCGACTGCTCTTGCAGAGGACCTGGGTTCGATCCCCAGCACCCACATGGCGGCTGAGAACCGTCTGAAACTCCAATTCCAGGAGAACTCCAGTTCCAGGGGAATCGACACCCTTGGACCTCCGCGGCGTTGCACGTCACGAGGGCACAAACTTGCATGCAGACAGAACATTCATACACATACGGAAAAAAAATAAAAAAAAAAAAAAAAAAAAAAGAGGAAATCAGGGAATAGAGGATGGAAGGAAAGTCATGAGAAGGCACATGGAGAAGATGACTTTCTGTTGTGTGGACCCCTAGCCCTAGCTGGCCTTCAATATGGAGGCCCTAGTGACCATCCACTTGCTCTTAGCCAGACCATAATCTAGTAACTTTGCTGTTTCTCAGATTCCCAGAGTTAGAAATCACATGATTCCACAGTAAGTGCTTGAAATTTGGCTAAGGAGTTTAAAGCCAGTTGTGGTGGTACAGGCTGTTAATCACAGCATTCCAGAAGTGGAAGCAGAAGTTTTCTGCATGAGTTACACATTCCCTACTATCACCAAGGTAGTAGGTCCAATGTGCAAATAGAGTATACTCTACTACCCGTACCTCACCCATCTCATAATTTTCTCCTTATTTTTAGCTTGCATTGGTGTCATTTATAAACAAACTCTAGTTTCCTCTTCAAATTACATTTCCCCATGATGGAAAAGTGACCAAGCGGGGTCTGGAGAGATGGCTTAGTGGTTAAGAGAGCCAACTACTCTTGAAGAGGACCTGGGTTCGATCCCCAGCACCCACATGACGGCTGAGAACCGACTTTAACTCCAGTTCCAAGGGAATCCTACACCCTCTTCTGACCTCTGAGCCATTGCATGACACGGGTGCACAAATCTACATGCAGACAGTACACTCATACACATAAAAAAATAAATAAAAATTTTTTAAAAAGTGACCAAGCAAATTCAAAGAAACTCAGAGGGTGTCAGTGGCCATAAAATTTTCTCTGTCTAGGAAGAGCTCTGTAATGACGCTGATTTTCATCTCCTGGTCTGGTTCTTCCCCTGAAGGCCAGCGGCGATCATCTACATTCAACACTCCATGTAACACTGACTGAGTCAAGACAAGCGCAGCACTCCCATTCTGGTCTTCACCTTCCCCTTCCACTTGTCCTTCATGTCATACCTAGAAGATGCAAGAAGTGTGTCTGCCTTCTCCATGACAGATTTAACTTTTCAGTCAGGTGAATGAGAACAGGTTTGCAACTTCTTTTTTTATAAATATTATTGAATTTTTGTGGTTTTAATATAATAATTCATCAAATTAGATTGTATTTAGATCCTCTTCATCTATCTGCACCTCCCCTTAATTGTTGCCACCCAATTTAATGTAATATATATCACTCTATAGAGTGATATATATTACATTATAAAGGGTGGCAACAATTAAGGGGAGGTGCAGATAGATGAAGAGGATCTAAATACAATCTAATTTGATGAATTATTATATTAAAACCACAAAAATTCAATAATATTTATAAAAAAAGAAGTTGCAAACCTGTTCTCATTCACCTGACTGAAAAGTTAAATCTGTCATGGAGAAGGCAGACACACTTCTTGCATCTTCTAGGTATGACATGAAGGACAAGTGGAAGGGGAAGGTGAAGACCAGAATGGGAGTGCTGCGCTTGTCTTGACTCAGTCAGTGTTACATGGAGTGTTGAATGTAGATGATCGCCGCTGGCCTTCAGGGGAAGAACCAGACCAGGAGATGAAAATCAGCGTCATTACAGAGCTCTTCCTAGACAGAGAAAATTTTATGGCCACTGACACCCTCTGAGTTTCTTTGAATTTGCTTGGTCACTTTTTAAAAAATTTTTATTTATTTTTTTATGTGTATGAGTGTACTGTCTGCATGTAGATTTGTGCACCCGTGTCATGCAATGGCTCAGAGGTCAGAAGAGGGTGTAGGATTCCCTTGGAACTGGAGTTAAAGTCGGTTCTCAGCCGTCATGTGGGTGCTGGGGATCGAACCCAGGTCCTCTTCAAGAGTAGTTGGCTCTCTTAACCACTAAGCCATCTCTCCAGACCCCGCTTGGTCACTTTTCCATCATGGGGAAATGTAATTTGAAGAGGAAACTAGAGTTTGTTTATAAATGACACCAATGCAAGCTAAAAATAAGGAGAAAATTATGAGATGGGTGAGGTACGGGTAGTAGAGTATACTCTATTTGCACATTGGACCTACTACCTTGGTGATAGTAGGGAATGTGTAACTCATGCAGAAAACTTCTGCTTCCACTTCTGGAATGCTGTGATTAACAGCCTGTACCACCACAACTGGCTTTAAACTCCTTAGCCAAATTTCAAGCACTTACTGTGGAATCATGTGATTTCTAACTCTGGGAATCTGAGAAACAGCAAAGTTACTAGATTATGGTCTGGCTAAGAGCAAGTGGATGGTCACTAGGGCCTCCATATTGAAGGCCAGCTAGGGCTAGGGGTCCACACAACAGAAAGTCATCTTCTCCATGTGCCTTCTCATGACTTTCCTTCCATCCTCTATTCCCTGATTTCCTCTTTTTTTTTTTTTTTTTTTTTTTTTTTTTTTT
>VZQC01006772.1:2457128-2501497 GCA_009823505.1 Rhizomys pruinosus
CAGTGGATGAGTGTTCCCCTTTCCCCACAACCTCTCCAGCACTTGGTATCATTTGTTTTCTTGATCCTAGCCAGTCTTATTGGAGTAAGATGATATCTTAAAGTGGTTTTGATTTGCATTTCCTTAATGATTAGTGATGTTGAACACTTCTTGAGGTGTTTCTCAGCCATCTCTAACTCCTCACTTGTGAAGTCTCTGTTCAACTCTTTGCTCCATCTACTGAGTGGGTCATTTGTTTTCTTCCTTGTTTATTGAGTAGTTTATATATCTGGAGATCAGTGCTTTGTCAGATGTATCTGCAGTGAAGGTTTCCTCCCACTCTGTGGGACCTTGTAATTTTTTTAATACCACATCTGGCTCTTACAATCTTTCTGCCCCTTCTTCCACAATGATTCCTGAGCCTTAGGATGGAAAGGTTTGAAATAAGTGTCCTATTCAGGGATAAGAATTCTGTGACCTCCTGTTCTTTGCACTTTGGCCAGTTGTAGATTTCTGTGTTAATCACCATCTCCTACTTAAAGAAGCTTGTGTGTGAGAGTTGAGAGTTGCATTCATTTATGGATATAAAAATAAGTCATTAGGAGTCAGTTATTACTATGACTATTTAAGTAGAAAGCTTGTGTTAGTCTCTAGCCTATGTCCCATGACCTTTATAGTCTCATATTCCTAAGCCTGATATTAATGTCAGATATGGGCTCCATCCTATAAAGTAGATCTTAAATCCAATTACAGAGTAGTTGGTTACTTCCATAATATTCATGTCACTATTGTGCCAGTAAGCTTGTCTTGCCAAGCCAGATGTAGTAATTCACAAGATTCACAGCTGAGTAATGTTGATGATTGTTTCTTCTGTAGCATGCATAGTGCCTTCTAGCACTGTGAAAACTAGACAGAAGAGCTGAAGCTCTGAAGTCAGCACCAGCCTGAACTCTCATTTGTTCTACAGCTCACGTGTGTAGTGTCTTCAAGAAGGCAGCCTTGCCATCAAGTTCTGGTGGGTAGCCAAGAACAGGGACAGTAGTCAGTATTGTTTGAGGGCCTATGGGATCCCTGACCAACAGCTTCTACAGAAGAAGACATGGCTTCTTGACTTTCAAGTAACAGTAAGCAAATCAAGGATGCTGAGAGTCGTCAGGGTAGTTACTGTTGTTTAGGCATTTAGGAAATGGTATTTAATTTTAATTACACCTCTTTTTTTTCTAATTAAATTAGTTTTTATTGATGCTTTGTGCATTTCATACATTTTTTCCAATTCAGTTCAGGCTTATTTCCCTTTCCCTCCCCCCCCCACCCCATCCCAGATCATGCATTCTGCCATAACTGTCCTGCATCTTTCTCTGTTTTTTTTTTTCATTTTTAGCTATAAGTGATAATCCATGAGTACAAGCATCCTTCATGCAAAACCTATCTGCAGGCTGTTGTGCCCAAACACCTATAGCCCCACCATCCAGTGGGGGGTGACAGGTTGTTTGTTCAATCAAGTTGATCAAATGAGTGTCCAGACTACATTGCTGTAGTTTTACCATTCACCCCAATCGCAGCCCTTACATTCTACCACGCCCCCTCTTCCGCAGGTTGTTCCCTAGGCTTAGAAAAGGGGCACAGGTGGATGAGAGGTAAAACAGTCCACTCTCTCTGGAGCTGTTGACTTGGACTCTGGTCAATTCTGGCTGTTTCCTTTCATGGGCTGACAGTTTGTCCAGGAATAACCTTTCGATCCTACTGGCCTGGCGCGTTATGGCGTCTCCCCTGCGACCCAGGTTCCCGCCCCTAATTACACCTCTTTATTTACTTGTACCTCAAAGCTGTGTGTGTATGTGTAAATCAGAGGACAACGTTTAGAAGGTGAAGCCCAGGGACAGAATTCAGATTATTGGGCTTGGTGGCAAGTGTTTTGACCTTCTGGACCATCTTGTTGGTCCCTTAATTTTTGTAATTCACCTGCTCCAAGCAGGGAAAATCAGATATGATATTCACCTCAGCAGAGTTTATTAAAATGTCCTTCACCAAATTTTTTGCAGTAATTGCAATTCAATTATCTCCAAATCACCATCAAGGGCAAGTGATGTTTTCTCAGACTTCAGCATCCTGGTGGCAGGTGTCCTCCATTCCTGACTATTCCATGGGTCTTAATGATTAATTAGATTAAATCATCAATTACAGTCCTACATTTTTATCTCACCTTTGTGAAAGGAGAGATATAGTCATTGGCATATTTTTGTACCGTGATAGGAGGTCGTCTGTTTCCGCTGCTAACTTTACAAAATGTGGTGTTTGTTATTAGCGATTTTAAATGCTTTGCTCAGCCTTTAGAATGTGACAAAAGAAAACACAACGGCTATAATCCATTAAAGAATCCATTTCTAAAAACCACCACCATTACATCAAAGAAGCGCAAGTTCTAACTACAGTGCGATGATTTTTTTTTCTCACAAGAAGTCAGAAAACACTGATAATTTTAAACATCGATAGTTATTAAAAGCAGACAGTGGGGGAATCTATGGAATATGAAAGAAACAATTTCCTCTTTGTGTGTTTTTGTTTATTACTGACCATGGAATAAATGCTTCAATCCTTTTCCAAACTGTAGCAGAGTTAATACATACTTATTCCCAGAAAGATAAATCTGTACCTTGTTTAGTTCTAGGTATAATGTGTCTGTTGAGAATTAAAAATGTGTTGGCACTCTTCAGGGTGGGAAACAAGAAAGCATGTTTACTGTGACTTTTAGCCTCATGATTTCTTTTGCCAACTGCTAACCCAACCCAATCGTTCTTCCAGTGCCTCGCCTGGTTGGGCTAGAACGTTTTGTTCAAGTACCTTTCTCCTAAGTCGGCTTCCTGACGCTTCTCTTTCTTCCAGCATTTTCTTTTCACATGCATCCATCCAGGCTCTTCTCATCCCTCGCTGGTTTCTGGAGAAGGACTCTACCATATGGCCCCACTTCAATTTATAAAGGGTACTTTAAAAGTTCATAACGTACTAAGACCTTCAGAGAAACAGAGAGATTAATGCTAGAATTTTTACTACTGTCTTGCGCAGCAGCTGCCGCTGTTGAGGAAATTTATGACTGCAGTAGCTCTACTGTGTTGAAAGGAATCCATAAAAGGGTCTTAACTTTACACGACACCAGACCCTGGCATTAATCAAAATCATGGTAGTCTGTTATCAACAAAGCAAGTGTACGGCCCAAATTATATCCAAGTTTAAGATAAGCCACTATCTCCACAGCCTTGTGTAAACCACTGTTCCTCTATAAACCACTGTTTCTTAATCTCTGCAAAGGTCATGTCTATCCCAGAATGCTAATATCCTCTGACCTATGAAGAATTTTTACTTCCTGTGTATGAACATCAATGTTACTATTTCAGTTCTGTAGTATTTCTTCTCTCTAGTTGGAAGGTAGGAGGTGTAAGTAGATCTGATCAAGATTAGTCACCGCCTGGGAACAAAGAAACAACCAGATGTGTAGCAGGGTCTTAAACTGAGACTTTATAACCAAAGGCAACTGGGAGAATGGTTTAATGCACATACCATATGCATAAGCGTATAACCAAAATTTACCAAGCAGTCAAATTAAGCATATACAACTCATTACAAATCTCTTACACAACCATATCTACAAATAAACGATGCATATATGAGTTTCATTTAGATTACCCATACTTCCCCCAACTCGGAATTAGAAACAGTCCATAAGTTCTTTGTTCAGCTCTGCTCTGCTCACAGGAATCTAGCTCAGTTGGATTTCAAGTCTAGTCTCTGAGCTCTTTGTGTTCAAGACACAGCCAGAAACATCTTCAAGACAGTTGACAAACAGCCGTAAAGCGACAGTCCCCATCATCCTCGGCAGTGCTATTCTCGATTTGCAGAACTCGGATTTGGAAAACACAGGTTCTTCCCAGAGAATGAAGCTGAACTCCCCTAGGCAACTGCTGGCACCAGGCTTCCCGAGACCCTCTGGGCTCTGGTTTTCCTCTCTGTGCTTTCTCTGCTACTCGGCTCTCAGTCCCAGTGGAAAAGGCTACTGAATTCTCTCTCTCTCTCTCTCTCTCTCTCTCTCTCTCTCTCTCTCTCTCTCTCTCTCTCTCTCTCTCTCTCTCTGCCCAGGTACAGCCTATGGTGAAAAAGAGAAATCCAGAAAGATAACTCCTCCCAAGAAATAAATTCTTTATTAGAAATATTTTCCTAACTCCTGCAAAGTGAGCCTTCTAATTGGGTCCTTTAAACCCAATTGTAAAAAAAATAGTATACTGAGGGCTGGAGAGATGACTCAGTGGTTAAGAGCATGTGCTGTTCACGCAGTGTCTGGGTTTAGTTCCCAGTGTCCACACTAGATGGCTCACAAATGTCTGTGGCTTCGGCTCCAGGGGGGATTTCAGCAACTTCCTCTGCTCTCAGTGGGCACCTGCAGTCACACAACCATACCAACACACAGGACACACATGATTTTTAAAATGAACAAATAATTTTTAATGAATGTGGTGAATACTGCCACTGTCCTCATTGTGCCTGACACAGCCCACTTGAGAGATCATCTGCAGCAGGCCGTGCACTTCTTGAACTTGAGTGGAGCTTCTGACCACCAGGACTTGCTTCATCCTGTCTTGGAGTTTTTACCTGACCTCTGGCAGGTATGTAAGGGAAGCAAGGTGTGTCTAGAGATGGTTTCTAGAGCTGGCAAGATGGATCAGCAGGTAAAGACACTTGCTAGCAAGCCTGATGACCTGAGTTGGATCCCCAGAATCCAGATGGTGGAAGAAGAGAACTGACTCCCACAAGTGGTTCTCTGGCCTCCACACATGTGTCATGGCACACACACACACACACACACACACACACCACTTAGAGTTAGTCTAGAGAAAATAGGAGTTAACTAGGGTTAAGAACAAACCTCACAGCATGGGGAATGGTTGATGGGTAAATAAATACCTCCACATTCACACCTCATTGTGGGATAATCCTAAAATGTTCCCTCCACAGCCTCCCACAGTGCCCTGCAGACACTGGATCTGTCTCCCATAGCAATAACTATGACATCTACCCTTCCCCACCTCCCTTTTCTGTCTTCCTGAGATCATCTCCCTAATTAATTTATATCCCCAAACCTTTGTCTCAGCGTAATGGTAAAACTCTAATAGATTATAAAGTTATCAGAATTAAGAGGAGGAGAGAAGAGAGGATCTGTTCCAGGAACCCAGCTGCTGAATGAGGATAGGGAAACCTGGCCTATTGGCAGTAAATATCAGGCACAAAATCTGGCCAAAAACACAGCTGTAGTGAGAGCAATGGACTGTCCTATCACTTAGTCAAGGGATCAAGGCAGAGGTCCCTCTCCAAGAGAAGTCTGGTGGTCCATAGTTGAGAGGACCAGTTCTAACCAGCCAGGCCCAGCAGAAAAAAATCCTGGGAGAAGAAGCTAATTGAATTCAAGTGAATTCATATGCTTTCTGTCTGCATGTCATAAATTATTGACACTTTCAGAGAATCCCAGCTGAAAGCAGAATCATGAAACTTAATGTCCCCCAGAAAACCTAGTCACATCAGAGTTACTTAGCATTTGAGTCTACTTTGTCAGTAAGATGAGGCCAAGTTTCCAGAGCATCTCAATACGCAGTCTGGTATGGGTATTTTGATGCTTACAGAGAAGACCTAGAATATATATATTCTGATTTTCTAAGCAAGGCATTCTGTTTACTTATCAATAGATATTTAGTATTAAACACACACACTTTACTTCAAAACATACACACACATACACACAAGGGTGTGCGCACTCATCTGTCCTCTTAAAAAATTTTTTTTATTAATTTTTATTTCTGTATGTGTATGAATGTACTGTCTGCATGCAAGTTTGTGCACCCGTGTCGTGCAATGCCGCGGAGGTCAGAAGAGGGTGTCGGATTCCCCTGGACCTGGAGTTCTCCTGGAATTGGAGTTTCAGATGGTTCTCGGCCGCCATGTGGGTGCTGGGGATCGAACCCGGGTCCTCTGTAAGAGCGGTCGGCGCTCTTAACCGCTAGGCCATCTCTCCAGCCCCTCATCTGTCCTCTTAATTACCTAGGCACTTTATCAAATTAGATAAAATTAAATAAACAAGAGAAAAGTACCATCAATGTTCTTTTTTGAATCTTATTTACATAAAAGTGTTCAGGTTTTCCTGCTAAAAAGACTACACTCATGTTTCTGTTATTGTCAACTTTGGAAGATAATAAAATAGAGATACTGATTCCATGAGATGGAAACAACATTGCTTTGGCTGATTATGTCATAAGTTTCCTGTATCTTCCCAAGGCTTGCATTCTTTCTTGATGTGCCAGGTTCCAAAATTGGGAATTGCATCAAGACAAATACTTTTTAAATAAAGCAAGTATTGTTGGTTTCAAGTATGATTGTCTCAAATATAAACAACTACACAAATTTAAAACATGTTGGGTGAAATGGTAGAAGAAAGACAAGGAAAGAAGCAGAATAAAAATAGAAGCCATATACATAAGGGCCTGATGAACGAAGCGAAGGATTTATCCTGGAAATATATGAAGCCAGTGAAAAATATATCATTTGGAACCTAGCATTGTGAAATTCTAGTCAATGCAAGAGGCAATCAAAATGTTTCAAGGGGGCTGAAATGTTTGAAACATGAGGACAAGTATTGGCCCATTCAATACCTTAGAGAAAAGAAAACTATGGGAAAATTTTTTCCTAAAGTATATGCATGAGCCAAATTCTTCACTCACATACTTGTACATGGGACCAAATTCTGCACTTGGATATTTGTGGCAACTCTGCATTCTGCAGACTTAGAGCTTGTGTGAAACAGGAGTTGAGCATATGGCAAGCTTCAGCTCTCATGGAGATGCAGCTTCTGTTAGCATTAAGCTGCTCATTAGTATGCAATGGAACTTTTTAAAAGGAAAACAACATTAATGACTATACGCCATTTGTAAGCTATTTCAAAAGTTGGAATTTAAAATCAGATTGAAGAGCATAAAGAAATACATCTATGATCCCCAACCCCATCCATCACGTCCGTCCGCTGGAGCACATGATGGAACAAGCCCCATTTAATAGAAGAAAGTATAAACTCGATTTAGCATCCTGGATTATGTTCCTGGGGGGCAAGACAGGGACATCTGGGAAGATCTAAGGACTCCACTCGTAATCTTATCCCCTCAGCTATCTTCCCATTGGAGCCTGGAGCTGGGAGATGCTGCCTGGGTGGCCAGTACTCTGATTTCCCTCCACCTCCAAGGTAGTGAGTACTTCCTAGCCTTTAGGAGTGCTTGCCTTTCCCCTGTAAATCATGTTTGCTTCCTCATGTTCAATACACAGCCACAGTCTTCAAACTACAGACTAAAGAAGGAAGCTCTAGCTTTAAAATTCAAAAGACTGTGAAAAGAAAGCAAACCATTTCTGTGAACAGAATAGTTGGTAGTGACCGTATTTCTCATATTACAATTTTTCAGACCAGTGAGGTGGTAAAATTCATGTTCTCCTTCCTCTGTTTTCATGTGTTGCATTGTACTTGACCTTAGCTTATAAAAAAAAAAAAAAAACACGTATTTGTCCTGGAGGAACACTGGATCACTCTGGATCTGTTCTCCACCCTGCCCCACCCCCCAAAAATTGACTTGACAACTGTGTAGAACCTTCAAGTAATGAGTAGAGAAACTTAGAAGAAAGCAATTACTCTTAGCCAAGCCAATTTGGGGTGGTATAGGCTACAATGATAAAAAGGAAACAAGATATTTTTTAAAAGCATATTTGAAATGCAAACTAAGTCGATAGGTCTTCAGCTGTCTTCAGTTTTTGATTATTCACTTATTTGTTTGTTCTTAACAACAAACAAGAGCGTAGAACATGATGCTCTTCAGCAGAAACATAGCCCAAGTGGAGGGTACCAGAGGAATCAGCACATTAGGCTGAGCCCTGGGCTGGCTGAAGGAGGGCAGAGTGTGGAATGAGAATGGAAGTCCAGCTTGAGAAACGTACAGAGGGGCAGATAGGGAAAGGATGACTGTCCGCTGCAGGACGGTACAACCAAACACTTCGTTTCAGAGACGAAAGGAACACGCGTGTCCTGAGGACAGAATCCCAGAGCCTGAGGGGAAAATTACCAAAGGAGGGAGTGCTAAGCCGCCCCAAAAGCCACAGAAAAGCTAGATTATTTATTCAAGAGAAGGAGCCGAAGAGGGTCCATGGAAAAGGCAGTGGGAACAAAGAAACTCAGTCATCGAACATGCCAAGAGCAATAAGTGGTAGCAACAACATTTTAAAACCCTAATTTAGGGGAGAAAGAAGAAAATAATCAGTCTCAGCCAAGAAAAATAATAGTTCCACATATCTTCAGCCATTGAATTCTTGCATTCCTAATTGCATGTCTGTGGTCTGTGATTCCCAAGTCACTTTCCAAGCGTGAAAACTGACCTCCTTAAACTTCTCACTAAGCCACTTTGCTCCTACCAAAATATGGATGAGGTATCTGCGGGGCCGGCCCAGCTGACGAACTCCATCACCGGCAGCCGCATCCTTCGCTGGGAGGATCTGAAGCTCCCAGGAGCTCAAGCCCACTTTCATCATTGTAAAGAAGCCCAGCCTCTGAGTTCTGGAAGGAAAGTGCTACAGAAGGCGGGGAAATGAATGTCCTTTCCCTTTCATCAAAACAGAGGAAACTCTGAAAACAAAATGAGAACCCTAAAGAGTGGATTTCAACTGTCTGGAGGTCCATTTCAGTTACTAGTACTAATGAAGGAGTCAGCATGGTCCTGTAATGCTGATGGAAGTGCCACGGATTGTGTGTGTGTGTGTGTGCGTGTGTGTGTGCGTGTGTGTGTGTGTTTGTGTGTGTGTGTGTGTGTGTGTGTGTGTGAGAGTGTGTGCTCATGTGTGAGGGTACACATGCACCTGTGTTCCAGTGCGGGTGGAGGTCAATTTTGTTGTTTCTCAAGTACCTACCCCCCTTGTTCTGTGAGATGGGATCTCTCTTTGGCCTAGAGCACACCAAGTAGGCTAGACTGGATACTTAGTGAGCCCCAGGAGCCCACTTATCTCCCCTCTTCCTTCTCTGCTACAATTACAAGCACCTGTCAGCACCCTTGATTTTTTTTTTTTTTTTTGTACTATGGGTTCTGAGGGATTGAACTTGGGTTTTCTTTTTTTTAAGATTTATTTTTTTTAATCAAATCTAGACCCATGTCCCCCACCCTATCCCCCTACCCCACCAGAGCTTGTGCATTCTGCCAAACATGATTTTTTTTTTCTTTTTTTTTTTGGTCTTTTCAAGACAGGGTCTCCCTGTAGTCCCAGCTGTCCTGGAACTCACTCTGTAGACCAGGCTGGCCTTGAACTCACAAAGATCCACCTGCCTTTGCCTCCCAAGTGCTAGGATTAAAGGCTTGCAAACATGCTTTTCGTCTCTTTCTGTCTTTCTCAATATTCTCCATGTGGAAGTTGACTGTTTCGAGCAGAAGTTCACTGTTTCAGTCATGAACTTGGGTTTTCTTGCTTGCAAGGCAAGCGTTTTACTGACTGACCTCTCCTGGTCGCTCAGTAATCCCCCCCACAGGCATTATTGCAAACTATTAATCACCTTTATTTTTAAAGTAGTTAAACTTTTAAAGAAAAAGTTAAATGTTTTAAAGGTTAGAGAATGTGGGATGCAAATTTTAACAATGTTTGCGGCCTATATCAATAAGAGTCAAGGAGTTGAAAAGAGAAATGCGTAGAATGTCAGAATTGCCCGTAAGAGGCTTTGAAATCCAGCCACAAATTGCCATCACGTGGGGAGCAGTTTCACGAATATTAGCTTTGTGCATGGTTCACCTTGCCGAGCGTAAAAGGAGAATTAGTAAGCAGAGGGCTCAGGAGTGTCTGTTTTTCCAAAGCTGGCATAGTAGCTCTGATGTATGGTCAGAGCGGAGGATGATTCTTGTCTTCTGGAGCACATAGGAGAAAAGGCACTGAGAGACTTTAAACAACCCATTTAATTTCCTTGGAACTCACGTTCCTTTGCTGGAAGAAAATAAAAGCACTATAATATATCAATAAAAAAATAATCTTTGGAGCTGCAGAGATGGCTCAATATTTAAATGCACCGACTTCTCTTCTAGATGACCCAGGTAATTTGATTCCCAGCACCCACAAGGTAGCTGATGTGCTTAACTCCAGTTCCAGGGGAACTTCTCACTTCAGTGGGTATTGCTCAACATGGGTGTGTTAATGTATGTGCGGGCAATACACTCATACACATAAAGTAAAAAGAATAATAAATTATTTAAAGTTTTTAAAAAAGGATTGATCCTTCCTTGTTCCTTTCCATTTTCCGAGATCGTGCAGGGAGGCAAAGGGAAAGAAGGAACCTGAGAGAGAAGAACAGTAAGAGACAGCTTCACTGTGGGAGGAATGGGTAAAATGGGAGTATTTAAGTGGGAGGGGAGAAGGAGGGTTATATGAGGAGGACCTATGTGCAAAGGAGAAGAAGGGACTCAAGAGAGGGGGAACATAGGAGATAGGTATTATCGAGGGAGAAAGAGGGGAAATGGGGGTACTTTAACTGGAGAGGAAAGAGGGAAGATTAGATAAGAAGAGAGAAGAGAGATAAACAATGCCTACCTGGTAGAAAAAACCAAAGGGAGCCGGGCGTGGTGGCGCACACCTTTAATCCTAGCACTTGGGAGGCAGAGGCAAGAGGATCTTTGTGAGTTCAAGGCCAGCCTGGTCTACAGAGTGAGTTCCAGGACAGCTGGGGCTACAGGGAGACCCTGTCTCGAAAAGACAAAAAAAAAAAACAAAGGGAATCATATTACTTCCCATGAGGGAAAATTACACATACAGTATCTCTACATGAGTCTCTGTGTATAGCTGAAGACTATGTAACAAGAAACAGTGCCAGAAAGGAGAAACCTTCCTCCAAGTTGTTGTTCAGGGTAGTCTAAGAGACACCCAAAACTATACAGGCTATTGCCACAGCCTTTGATTGCCTCCCAGAACTTGAGGTAAGACCCTATTGCTGAAGACAGAACATACTTCTTTTTTTTTTAACATTTTTTTTATTGATGCTTTGTGCATTTCATACATCATTTTCCAATTCAGTTCAGGCATATTTCCCTTTCCCTTCCCCCCCACCCCCACCCCAACCAAGATCATGCATTCTGCCATAACTGTCCTGCATATTTCTCTCACTTTTTTTTTCATTTTTTAGCTATAAGTGATAATCCATGAGTACAAGCATCCTACATGTAAAACCAATTTGCAGGCTGTTGTGCCCAAACCCCCACAGCCCCACCTTCCAGCGGGGGGGTGAGGGGTTGTATGTTCAATCAGGTTAGTCAAATGAGTGTCCAGACTACATTGCTGTAGTTTCACCATTCACCCCAATAGCAGCCCTTACATTCTACCACACCCCCTCTTCCACAGATTATTCCCTAGGCTTAGAAAAGGGGCACAGGTGGATGAGAAGCAAAACAGTCCACTCTCTCTGGAGCTGTTGTCTTGGACTCTGGTCAATTCTGGCTGTTTCCTTTCATGGGCTGACAGTTTGTCCAAGAATAACCTTTCGATCCTACTAATGAGGCACAAGCAATTAGATATATAGGTATTTAAACAGCATTAATAGTTATGGTAGGTTACTTTGGTATAGACACATATGTTTAGATGATATGTTGATCCATGAATTACATTTTTTTCCTGTTAAATATGACAGGGTCTTACTATGGCTTATGACATCTCCTAACCTGTAGAGGATGTAAGCTTGTGGCATCAGCCATGGGTTATTCCTCCAAGACATACTTCTGACACAGTGTTGAAGTAGAGCAATGAAGCTGGAACTGACCTGAAAGCCACCTCCCTGAAGGCTAGTTCTCATAGGAGAACACTATGCAAGCTGATAAGGGAGAACATCAATCAGTGGTCCAACCCTAGCTTTAAGGCCTAGTAATCATGACAATGACCAGCACAGCAAACTATATTGGGGCAGTACTGGCACTTTTATGTTGGTGGTAATCAACAGCTACCTAATTGGACCTAAAACCGACTCAGTGAGAGGGAACTTATGTGTGGTAGTGTAAATACAGCCAAATACACATGGCTGGAGAGGCTACAGATCTTAAAGAAAACTCCAAGGCTCTCACATGCCTAGACAAATGTAAGTTCTTCATATGTGATAAATATCGATCCTTATGTTTACAGACAAATATGCCAATCAAAACTCATCAAAGAAACTTCTTTTGTAATAGATGGACTCTATTACAGAGTTCCACAACTGGTAACACACAGAGATTAAGTGATTATGAAATGCCCAACCCTAAGTGACGCATCTACAATGGAGCCTCTACGCCTAAGACTCATGGACCATAGTAGAACAAGGGATAGAGAGAATACTAATGCATCCTTCAACTGTCATCAATGAAGCTCCCTCATGCAACAGAAGGCTCACGGACCAAAGTGGAAGAGGAGGCAGAAAGATCATATGGAAAGAGAGACTCTAGGCTCCTGGGAACTTGCTCATATGAATTTACAGCAGTGGTTTCAGCATGCACAAGACCCATGCAAACTCAAGCAGACAAAACCCAGCATAGAACTGTGGAAATGGGCAGCAGGCCCCAAACTTAGGTGAAGAACTACTGGGCAGCTGATTACTATTGGTTGAGGAAGATCTGATCTTCTTCAAGGGAGCGACTCTAGGTAAGCTGACCGGACCCCAGTGGATGAATTTGCACTGAGGGACATCAGGGGACACTAACTTGACTTGATAAACCTCAGCATAAAGGACAGAGTGCATGAAGCCTAGATTAGGGGTTAAGGGGGTCCTGATGGGGATGAGGGTATAAAGAGGGATAGATGTTGTGTATAAAATGCATAAACATTCAATAAAATACATTTAAAATATGAATCCTGTCCCAGCTCCCACCAGTTAAATATAAAAAGATGGACTTAGCTTATCTTTCACCCACTAATTGGGAGTGTTTCCTACAGCTGCATTTGTACTAGAACAATAGATTACAAGTTTCTTATTACTGCTAACTTATTTTATCAAAGAATACTACACATGGCTAATTCTAGGAAGTCTTTTTAAACTACTGTTGCTATACCAGAAAATTCCATCTTTTTGTTTCATGGACCAATGGATGTCTGCACTCTGAACCAATGTGCCTAACTGGACTTAGTAGATTTGCATGTCCTCTGTTAGATAAAGACACATTTTCAAATGTCACTGTAAAGGGAGACTCACGTAAAGGGCTGCACTTCTAAAGTTGATACTGTCTCAGTAAACCCTGGGAGAAACATCAAAGGCATAGATTCAGCTGTCATTAAACCAGGCCTCTACACCCTCACTTCTCAGTCTTCTACCTCCACTTCAAAATATGTCACCTCCATGAAGATGGCCAGTTCACACACATGGGCCCTGCGTGGACTTTAACATCACATAGGTAAAGTATTCTGTAGAAACCTTAGATGTAATAGGAGGAAATTTTGCTTCCCTTCTTAAATTAAAAACTCATAGATTTATTTCCATTTTAACATATTTTACTGCATTTTGTATATTTCATATAATGGACCTTAATGAGACTTGGCCCCCTCCCCCATCCGTGCCTTTGTGTTTCCTGTTGGCTTCACAGAACCCTGGTGCTTCCAGCATGGCTAGGCTCATCACTAACCCTAACCCTAACCCTAACCCTAACCCTAACCCTAACCCTAACCCTAACCCTAACCCTAACCCTAACCCTAACCACTGACAGTGGTCATCCATCCTTGCAAATATGTAGGAATGTGTGTATGTCAGTTTAGACATAAGAAAGACATTCGCTCTCGGGTATCATTTAGAAATAACCTCTCCTGGGCTGGAGAGATAGCCTAGCGGTTAAGAGCACCGACGCTCTTGCAGAGGACCCGGGTTCGATCCCCAGCACCCACATGGCGGCTGAGAACCGTCTGTAACTCCAATTCCAGGAGAACTCCAGTTCCAGGGGAATCCGAGACCCTCTTCTGACCTCCGCGGCATTGCACGACACGGGTGCACAGACCTGCATGCAGACAATACATTCATACACATACAAAAATAAATAATAAAAAAAAAAAAGAAAGAAATAACCTCTCCTGGGGCTGGAGAGATGGCCTAGCGGTTAAGAGCACCGACCGCTCTTACAGAGGACCCGGGTTCGATCCCCAGCACCCACATGGCGGCCGAGAACCGTCCGAATCTCCAATTCCAGGAGAACTCCAGTTCCAGGGGAATCCGACACCCTCTTCTGACCTCAGCGGCATTGCACGACACGGGTGTACAAACTTGCATGCAGACAGTACATTCATACGCATACAGAAATAAATAAAATTAATAAAAAAATTTAAATAAAAAAGAAATAACCTCTCCTGATTGTTTTTTTACTTCTATCTTTCTTTTCACTGGTAGGGATCACAAGTTCTGGATTTTGGCTTTTTTTTTCTTTAGTTCTATTTTATTCTCCTCTCTCCCAAAATAACCTTTTCTGTCTCATGCTCCATTTCTCTCTCTCTCTCTCTGTCTCTCTCTCTCTCTCTCTCTCTCTCTCTCTCTCTCTTTCTCTCTCTCTTGATCTCACTCTCTGACAAGTTCTTCCTATGTAGCCTAGGCTGACCTCAAACTCATGACCCTCCTGACTCAGCCTTCCCAATGTTAAGCTAGCAGCCATGTGTCATCATGTACAGCAAAAGGCATATGGTTTTGAACAGGAAGATTTATTGAGGCAACCCTGCTTAAGCCCTCAAGGAAGGGCGAAATGTAGGGAAAGACTTAAATCACAACCACCTGTGATTTCTTCTCAGCTATCAATATTCCGAAGTCGACATGGAACTATGGGAGGGCAAGAGAGATGATTCGCTATGACCCTTGGTTCATAACAGCTTACATATACATCTTTGGTTCAACACCTTAGCATGTTTCACTACTTCATTCACCAAGCCCAGAATCCATTATATTGAGGTCAGAAGATGATTTTAAATCTCTGCATTACTTTATTAGTTATTATACAGATTTTAATTCATATCATGATTTCGGTGGTATCAATGGACAAAATAGTATTGCCTATAGGTAATCAAAACACAATTTTTTAGTTCATTTTTAAAATTTATTTATTTGTATTTTGTAATGTTTACGAGTGTTTTGCTTAAGTGTATGTAAGTGCACCCATGAAGGGTCCTCTGCAAGGAGAGCCAGTGCTCTTCACTGCTGAGCCATCTCTTTAGCCCCCACATTTAAATTTTTATATTCATGTCTTTGTTTATGAGACAGCATCTCATGAAACCCAGGCTGGCCTCAAGCTTTCTGTATAGGCAAGGATGATCTCAAAGTTCGGCATGTCCTGCCTCTACCTCCCAGTGCTGAGATCACAAGCATGTGATCTCACCCAGGTCATTGCTCACACTACATAGATACTCTTTTTTTTTTTTTTTTGCTTTTTTTGAGGCAGGGTCTCCCTTTAGTCCCAGCTGGCCTGGAGCTCACTATGTAGACCAGGCTGGCCTTGAACTCCCAGAGATCCATCTGCCTCTGCCTCCCAAGTGTTGGGATTAAAGGCATGCACCACCATGCTCAGCTACATGGATACTCTTCTAACTAAGGACTGTGTTCGCCTGATATTAACTCTCAAGAGAATAAATGCAACTGCTTGAATCTAGTCAGTGCACACTGTATTTTCCTGTAATGTAAACTTGACTGTGACAGAGGCTTGGCCTCCATCACCTCGGATTAAGGATGCTGTCTTCTTTTTCATCTCTTCTGTGAACATGCTGCCCTTCTTTGCTAGATGTGAAACTCTACTCAAATTTAAATGTCATCTTCTCTGCTTCTTATTTGACTTGTAGCCCAAGTCCTTCCTCTCCAGATCAGAGGAACAACAGGCTCTGGTACAAGACAGGAAACATCCCTTCCTTAGTGAGCTCAATATCAACAACCCCAAAAGAGATAAATTACTTTTTTCTATATCTCTATGGTGGGCTACCTCTCAAAATTTGTTATATGAAAATAAAATAAAATTAACATTGATTAGGGAAGCCTATAGATACTTATCTTTTAAGCCAAGAAACAAAATATAATCAAATTTATTCAGTTGTAAAATTATCTTTTCCTGGGGCTGAAGAGATGGCTTAATGGTTCAGAGCACTGGGTCCACCTACAGAGGAGGACCCAGGCTTGGTTCTCAGTACCCACATGGCAGTTAACAACCATCCATAATTCCAGTTCAGAGAACCCAATGTCCTCTTCTGGTCTCCATGGGCATTGCACACATAGCTTCACATACATACATGCAGGCAAAATATCCACACACATAAATAAATAAACAAATACTTTTAAACTCTTCATCTTTAAAGCTTCCTAAACCTTCACGAAACTCAAAATACATAAAGAAAAAGATTAAAATACTGATAATAAAAATAAATATGTGTGTACATACAGATATCTAGATCAATAGATACAGATATCTAGATCAATAGCAACAACAAAGGATGAGCAGGTGCCATTGTTTATAGAGGACTTTAACAAATCAGTAGCAAAAAAAAAAAAAAAAAGAGACCAGCCCAATCAAACAGTGAGCAAGAGCTATCCATATTTGGCTCGTAGAAAAGGAAATACAAATACTTAATAAATACATGAGAGGAACTTAATTCCACGCATAGTTAAATACATATAAATCAGAATGAGGTTCATTTTAATTACAAACTAAGAAATATAATATTTTAAAGTTTTATTTAAAATGCAATGTTTCTGATGAGGTCACTGAAGCAGAGTTTCTCACTGTTGCTGAATAAATCAAATGGTGAAATATTTTCAGAAGACAGTTCAGTCATATCTACCAAAATTTTAAATATCTAGTTGCATAACCCACCAAATAAATGAGTATAGTCATCTAAATAGATGTATTTACAACCCAAAATTAGAAACATTAGTATTTTATATTAAAGAACTCTGATAACATCTATATGGCAGAATACTGGGCATTAGCTAAAGACCTGAACCGGATTTATGTGTGCTGCTTTTGAATACTCTTCTAGATTGAGGACCAGAAAAGCAAGCAAGGCATGAAAAAATATGTTCTCACTGAGGGTGGAGCTCAGTGGTAGAACTTATACTGAGCATACATAAAATCTCAGGTTTGAACCCCAGCATCCCAAAAGAAAGTGGGGGAAGAAAGGAAGGAAGGAAGGAAGGAAGGAAGGAAGGAAGGAAGGAAGGAAGGAAGGAAGGAAGGAAGGAAGGAAAAATAAGAGGGAAGAAGGGGAGAGAGCGAGGGAGGCTGTGACCCCATTTGTAGAATCGAGAACAGAAGCAGCAGCAGAGAGAAGCAGCTGTGTCTGCACGCTCACGTTCTCACTCATTTTTCCTAAGATAGACAAGAAACAGTCCAGAGTGTTGCAGAGCACTTTACACAAAAGCGACTGTTTCTTCTTTCTCCATTTGGTGATCATTTGAGAATAGGAAGGCTTTCCCTGGCATTTCTAGGTGAGCCCAGAGATAACAGAAGATTGGCTAAAAATCGTTCCAGTATATTTGTTCTTCTCCTTACGTAGAAACAAACACTGTCATTTTCACCAATTGTCTATATTAGNAGTCCCTTTATGAGGCCAGTATCTATTGTCACAACTTCTTTGTAAGCTGGGAAGTTCACATATACCAGTGCCCCCACAAGGCCTCAGACACTCCACCAGCTATTGCTATAGAGAAGTGGAAGCCTCCAGTGACCATCACAGACAGCATGGACAGCATGGAAGAGCTGGTCCTGTCTCTTGCCATTGGGGTCACGGTCTCGTCAGCTCAGTGAGGAGCCTTTTGCTAAATGCCATTGGTTCGCCTTTGGGTTTTTTGTGTGTGGGGGGGTTTTTTTTTTTGTTTGTTTTTTGTAATTTTGAGACGGGTCTCCCTTTTAAGTCCCAGCTGGCCTGGAGCTCACTTTTAGACCAGGCTGGCCTTGAATGCACAGAGATCTACCTGCCTCTGCCTCCCAAGTGCCAGATTAAAGGCGTGCGCCACCACGCCCGGCTTGGTTCACCTTTGTAAGTCATCCTGCAGTCCCAGACTCTGAGACTAGAACTTAAAGACAGGCCAGAGAAGCTCTGTTTCATGAACCTCAGGAGTCCTTTAAGAAACATGAATTCCTTTCCTTGCCCTTACTGATTACTCAGTGAGTTCATCATTCTTCATCAATTTCCAGCCATGCTCATTTCCCTGATGAAATCTTACCTTAGATTTTTACTTTGAAAAAAGGAACCTACACATGTAGACAAAGAACTCACTGCGAATGAGAGTAATGAGCTTCCCTATGTAGCACTCTGCCCGGTTACTATATGTATTTTCATGAAAAACTAGGCTTAGATCATGCTATATCATTATTCTCAGACATAGATTTTTTTTTAATTCCATTCAAATGCGTGTGGGAAAATAGTAACCGTCATTATATGCATTTTAATTTATGTCCCATGAAAACACCAATAGATAAAGAATTCTTCAAACTGGCATGGTGATGACTGAATTGGATTTTTGTTAAAAGAAGATTGTTTTCCAGAGAATGTTTGCAGAGAAACATTCCTTAAAGGATTGAAGATTTTACACAGCATTAATTTCATTGCAAGAGTCTATTTTGGGTGCACATTGTCAACAGACCTCAGTGGCTAGTTTATTTCAAATGCACAGTTAGCATACTTCACATACTAGGAAGTAATGCCAAGAGAAATCATAACCAAGTCCATAGCCTTAAGACTTGTTATCCCGGACTTTAAGAACTCAAGTTAGAAAGCAGATGCTTTGTGGTAGAGCTAACACATAACTACAAAAGTCTGGAATTCCAGGGTCTAGCCTTAGCTTTGTCCAGAATTCTGTCAGGCCAAGGCTGACCCAGTTAAACACTCCAGGATCCCTCTAGACAGAAAGAGGCTTGATGAAGTTGCAGATCTCTCCCAGGCTTCCAGCTTTCTAACAGAGATGTTTTTTGTTTTTTAATTAATTAATTTATTTATTTTTTATGTGTATGAGTGTACTGTCTGCATGTAGGTTGTGTGACCCGTGTTGGGCAATGCCGCGGAGGTCAGAAGAGTCTCGGATTCCCCTGGAACTGGAGTTCTCCTGGAATTGGAGTTTCAGCGGTTCTCGGCCGCCATGTGGGTGCTGGGGATTGAACCTTGGTCCTCTGTAAGAGCGGTCGGTGCTCTTAACCGCTAGGCCATCTCTTCCAGCCCCGAGATGTTCTTGTTAAGCTTCATCTTCCAATAAGGACTTTTGTTTCAAGTACTTATTTTAATTATGTTATTATCCATGTGTGTCTATGCATAGGTATATGCATGTGACTGCAGGCACTCATGGAATCCAGAAGACGGTGTTAGATCCCCTAAGCTGAGCTAAAGGAGGTTGTGACCTGCCTGACCCTGGGTACTGGGAGTCAAACTCAGGTTTCTCTACAAGAACATTGCCTGGTCTTAACCACTATAGCCCTGAGATATTCTGCTTCAAAATGCTGTCATTCCTTAGGAAGTTGAATTTATTTCACCTGAAAAATAGTCTCAAGGGAAGAGGGTTAGTTCTTTGTGGTTTCTTGTTGTGTGTTTTTGTTTTTGCATAGACTTGGTCATGCTAATTGGCTCAAAGAACTCCCAGTACAGCAAATGCACAGAGATTGTATATTATTCTCCTTCTCTTCTGGTTGAGTTCCTTCATGAACTCTCATAAATTAATTTGGATAGCAAAGAAAACTGATTATTGATTGATCCAATAAAGTTAATCTGATTGTCACTTTGACATTTTCTTCAGGTAACTTCAGTCTCTTTCAGATCTGAATCATATCCATCCTTGTCAGATTTTGTTCCTTTCCCTAAAGCTCTCTGTTGAAGCTACTTTTGTGTCACTGTGAATCAAAATAACTTATGGGAGGAAAGAGACAATGTTAGGCTCATGCTTTCAGAGGAATTTCAGTCCATTGTGGAACTAAAAGCACAATAGCAGTAGGGTAAAATCCCGTTGTCCTCACAGCAGTCAACCAGCCATCAGAGAGCTCAGTGGTAAAGCTTTCCAAAGGCAACCCCTCAGTATCTGCTTCTGTCAGCACAGGCCCCACCTGCTAAACGGTCCATAGCCTTCATAAGAGCACTATAACCTGGGGCCCAAGCACTCAAACATGAGGGTATGGGGAAGATTTCAGATTCAAACCATCATAGTGTCTGTGGTAGAGGCAGGCCACCTGTGGCTGCATGTCTTAAATTGCCTGCCTGTCATTTTGCACCTGACTCTGCCCCTAGGTAGAATGGCTTGTATCAACTGTGACTCACTTGTGACCCAAGCATCTGATACAGGGTGGGACACTAGCGAGTGACATATACAGGGGATGTGATGCAGAGGTCTAGGATTGGCTGAGACAAGTGATGTTATTCTGTCTATATAAAGAATTGGGCTGTAAACAATAAATGAATCTCCATTGCCACCTGACAAGATTTTCAGGTATTTGTATTTCCATGCGTGTGTAGTTTAAGCCCATCAGGCTTGTTTTGAGTGTTGAGTGCTAGCAGGAATTTGTCTGGGGAGAACCATATCTGGTGCCAGCCCATTGAAGTCCAGCATTGGAGCCAACGGCATGATGAATGGTGCGAGTGGTGTGTCTGTGCCGGCAGAAATAGACTAAGGTGTGCTGATCAAGTGTCAGTCTGAGAGGTCCAGCAGTGGAGTCCATAGGTCACTGTCTGGTGTGGGTGTTAGGTGCTAACAGGTGGGCTAGAGAAAGGTTATCAACCGCTAGCCCCTAAGCTTAGCAGATAGCCACAGATGGGCTGCTTCCTTTCTCTTTTTCCATTTCTCTTTAATCCAGCAGGTGTGGTGTTGCGTCTCCAAGGGTAAGAGAAGGCAAGCCACACTGGTTGCACCTCTGAGTGCAGGAGAGTGCAAACTACAAGTTTCAAAAGGGTTGCTTCAGAATGCTGTTTGAGCTGGAGCCATGCCTGCTAGGGTGCAGCTGGAGCATTGGGCTGAGCTGGATATGTTGTCACGGACTGTGGGGAGTGAGTTGTTTTTAGTGTGGTCCTGCCTGACTAACGCCAGGGCTCCGGCCATCTTCTGGCCACTGGGTGACTTTGCATCTCCCTATCCATTCAATCTCTGTCCTCCCATGGGTTCTACTAGAAGAGTGTCATTCTTCAAAGGTTCTAACTAAATCTAACTAGACGTTTCTACAGTCCATCCTTCTTGTGGTTTATACCTAGATCACGGAGGAAGAGTGTGTGATTGGTTGGAACCATTAGATCTTGCCTATATTGCTCTACCTCTGTCTTCCTTCTTACTGTGACACTCAATGGATGGAAGATGAGCATCTTGGCTTTCTGCTCCAGCTATACCTTCCTTTCCCTTTACCCAAGCAGCACAACCTTAAGGTCCACAAGGCAGAGGACAGAGAAAGGGAGCCTGCTGTGAACTATAGAAGAACCTGACCAATAGGTCTGTGAGTCTACTCAGTCCTCCAAGCTAGTCCCTGTGTGTTAGCAAGACTTAGAATAACCCAGAAGATCCTTGAACTAAACAATGATTTCAGGATTATTGGCCAACTTCAAATAAAATGCCCAATTTGTAACTTTGTATTTACATTGTTCTGTATTATTCCATTGCAGATCAATGAGTGTGTCTAAAAGAACTGGGAAAGAGCAAAGGATACGCATAAACATATATATAAACATATATCATAAGATGTTTTCCTTATTACATTAGCAAAATGATGCAATGTATAAAGACCAGAAAAGAAGGAAATGGGGAAAATCAAGAAAAATTCAAACAGTACAGTTACTTGTTATTATGTGGGAATAAAGTCAGCTCTAACTTAACTAACAGATCTTGGAGATTCTCTTCTTTATTTGTATTCTCTTATGATCTGATCATAATAAATACACACATGAAGCCATTACCCTGCCTCAATAATGAGAAAATAGTCCAATTTAAAAATTAGCCAAAGACCTAACACACACACACACACACACACACACACACACACAAATGGATAACAGGCACATGAAAAAGAACACCCCACAACTTAACCCTCAGGGAAAAAACAAATTAAACAAGTTAAAAAACAATATGATATCACTAGATATAGGAGAACAGTAAAACTCCCAATTACTGAAGCCACCCGTCCTGGTGAGAATGGGTAGCAATGGGAACTGAAGCCAGTGGAAATGGAAACTAGAGCAGCCATTGGCAAGATGGAGCTGGAGTAGCAGCTTCTTCAAAACTACTGTAGCCATGGGATCTAACAATTATGCTCCTTAGTATTCACCCAAAGGCTTAGACAATGGAAGCCTACACACAGCTCTGTAGGTGAATGTTCACATCAACTTTACTCATAATTGCCTCCAAATAAGTACAAGATGCTGGGGGACTGGAGGAGTGGCTTAGTGTCTGAGAGCACTTGCTGCTCCTGTAGAGAAGCGAAGATCATTTTTCCAGCACCCACATGGTAGCTCACAAATGCCTGTAACTCCAGTTCTAGGGAACCTGACACCCTCTCTGGCCTCCAAAGGACATTCAGGCATAGAGCACACATACAAATATGCAGGCACTCATACATACATCATACATACGTACATACATACATACATGCAGGCACTCACCACATACATATGAAATAAAATAAATATTAGGAAAAAAGCAAGATGCTTTTCAATATGTAAATTGATAAATATGCTACAGTTCATCCAGATTATTATTCAACACTAAAAAAATGAATGATATTTGAAGTTGTGAAAATATATGGAAGAACTAGTAAGTGGAAAAGTCCATGTGGAAAGGCTGCATATGCTGTAAAGTCAATGATTCTAGAAAGGCAAACATATAGATACAGTAAAAACGATCAAGTCATTTCCAGGTGCTAGAAGAAAAAGAAAAAGGCAGAATATAGAGGAATTTTAGCTGCTGAAAATAATCATATAATACTATCATAGTGAAGTCACATCATTACAGTTACTCAGACGCACAGAACTTACTCCAAGAGTGAGTCTTAGTAAACTCTGGCCTTAGCATGATAGCAAAGTGTGGGTGTTACCTGTGTGTTGCTTTGGTCAGGGCTGCTGACAGTAGGGTGTGCATTTGTGGGCATGTGAGAATCTCTGGCCTTTCCCTTACTTTGTTATATAAACCTTAAAATCTGCTTCAAAAAATATCTTAGTTAAAAGAAAACTAAAACTTATTTTTAGGCAAAGATCTTGCCACATTATATATTTAAATAATACAGCCTTCTGAAAGCAAATCTACTGCCACCTTGTCTTCTTTCAAAGGTACAAGTATTTTAAACTAATTTGTTGAAATGTACATATAAGGAGTGGACGCCTTCCTTTGGGGAGAAGTTAGAGGAGAGGAGCTCAGTCTGATGGAATTCTTCATTTAAATCATACATTGTAAGTGGTAAGTTTTGTCAAAAGGGAGCAGGGCACTTAGGGCACTTGTGTTGCGTTAGGTTTTATTGTCAGTTATCCAGTAATAGAGGTGGAGCTATAGAGGAGACCATGTTTTCAAAAAGACAAAAGTAAGTAAACAGCCCATGATGTATGCTTTAATCCCAGCACATTGCCAATAGAGTATCAGTATCATGGTACTTGTCAAGGTCAGGCTGGGTCTTACAAGTTCCAGGGTATAGGCGATAGATGGAGATGGATGGATGTGCATGGATGGATGTGATGGATGGAGATGGATGGCGATGATGGATGACAGGCAGGCAGACAGAATACAGAATCACAAAAAAAGTGGATGCCCTTATGGAAGCAAAACCATCAAGAAGCAGAATAAATATTAGACCCACCCCAGAAGCCTTCTCATTCTCCCATTCAGCAGCTGCATGTCCCCACAAGGAAACACCAAGCCTGGCCTTCCCTCATCAGTCATTTTTACCTGTTGTGAACATTCTACATGCAGAGTCCGTCCCCATTAACATCTGGTTTCTTTTGTTCACTGTTATGAGATTCATCTCTTTGTAGTTCATTAACCCTCAATGCTGTAAATTGGCTTATTCCACTTTAAATGACATTTGTTTCTATTCCAGCTCTCTACTATGATAACATACATGCACATCTTTTGATAAGCTTACACATAAATTATTATATACATACATTATATGTTGTTGTGGGTTTACATATAGGAGCAGAATTGTAGGACAGAGGGTAGCACATATTTAGGTTGAATGGATTCTGCAAATAATTTATTTCAAATAATTAGAGTTATTCAAATTCACATTATCACCAGCAGTATAAGAAAGTTCCAGGCACTTTATAGCCTCCCTCACACTTGACACTGACTTTTCTTTTAGTCCTTCCAATGTATATGTGGCAATATTGCACTGTAATTTTCAACTTGCATTTGGAAAAGCACTAAGGTTATTTGCCTGCATGCATGTGAGCATGGTTGAGAGGGTGGGGGGGGGTTTGTGCATGCCAATATTTTCCAGCTCTGAAGTTTAGCAGAGTTAAATGAAAGAAGCAATACCCACCAACTGGATAGCAAAGCTATCCACTTTAACAGACAAGATAAGATTCATAAGCATGCACTTACAATAGAGAGACTGGCAGATGATGAAAAATAGATAGATAGATAGAAAAGATAGATAAGATAGATAGATAGATAGATAGAAATAGATAGTAGATAGATATTCACAGCCTTTGAGAACTGCCACAACAAGTTCTATAAACAAAGTGGCATACAAACAGTAGAAAGTTCTTTCTTAGTGTTGGCTGATCCAGTGTCAGAGGAGGGCCACTTCCTGCTTTACCAATCGCACCTTCTTACTGCAGGCTCACATGATGGAAGTGGTTAACAAGGAGCCTGGAAACTTGCAAGGGCATTAGTCTTATGACCTAATCTCAAAGAGTTCAGTACCCTCTCGTGGAGCATAAGCACCTAGGACAGCACCCACTATAGTGATAGGCATGTTCTACCCAGAGAACTAGGACATGAAAACATTTGAGATTGTACCAATTTTTAATATGTCCTTGGGTTAAAAATAAAAGTTGGGGGCTGAGAGATGGCCCTCAATACATTCATACACATACAAAAATAAATAATAAAAAAAAAAAAGAAAGAAATAACCTCTCCTGGGGCTGGAGAGATGGCCTAGCGGTTAAGAGCACCGACCGCTCTTACAGAGGACCCGGGTTCGATCCCCAGCACCCACATGGCGGCCGAGAACCGTCCGAATCTCCAATTCCAGGAGAACTCCAGTTCCAGGGGAATCCGACACCCTCTTCTGACCTCAGCGGCATTGCACGACACGGGTGTACAAACTTGCATGCAGACAGTACATTCATACGCATACAGAAATAAATAAAATTAATAAAAAAATTTAAATAAAAAAGAAATAACCTCTCCTGATTGTTTTTTTACTTCTATCTTTCTTTTCACTGGTAGGGATCACAAGTTCTGGATTTTGGCTTTTTTTTTCTTTAGTTCTATTTTATTCTCCTCTCTCCCAAAATAACCTTTTCTGTCTCATGCTCCATTTCTCTCTCTCTCTCTCTGTCTCTCTCTCTCTCTCTCTCTCTCTCTCTCTCTCTCTTTCTCTCTCTCTTGATCTCACTCTCTGACAAGTTCTTCCTATGTAGCCTAGGCTGACCTCAAACTCATGACCCTCCTGACTCAGCCTTCCCAATGTTAAGCTAGCAGCCATGTGTCATCATGTACAGCAAAAGGCATATGGTTTTGAACAGGAAGATTTATTGAGGCAACCCTGCTTAAGCCCTCAAGGAAGGGCGAAATGTAGGGAAAGACTTAAATCACAACCACCTGTGATTTCTTCTCAGCTATCAATATTCCGAAGTCGACATGGAACTATGGGAGGGCAAGAGAGATGATTCGCTATGACCCTTGGTTCATAACAGCTTACATATACATCTTTGGTTCAACACCTTAGCATGTTTCACTACTTCATTCACCAAGCCCAGAATCCATTATATTGAGGTCAGAAGATGATTTTAAATCTCTGCATTACTTTATTAGTTATTATACAGATTTTAATTCATATCATGATTTCGGTGGTATCAATGGACAAAATAGTATTGCCTATAGGTAATCAAAACACAATTTTTTAGTTCATTTTTAAAATTTATTTATTTGTATTTTGTAATGTTTACGAGTGTTTTGCTTAAGTGTATGTAAGTGCACCCATGAAGGGTCCTCTGCAAGGAGAGCCAGTGCTCTTCACTGCTGAGCCATCTCTTTAGCCCCCACATTTAAATTTTTATATTCATGTCTTTGTTTATGAGACAGCATCTCATGAAACCCAGGCTGGCCTCAAGCTTTCTGTATAGGCAAGGATGATCTCAAAGTTCGGCATGTCCTGCCTCTACCTCCCAGTGCTGAGATCACAAGCATGTGATCTCACCCAGGTCATTGCTCACACTACATAGATACTCTTTTTTTTTTTTTTTTGCCTTTTTTGAGGCAGGGTCTCCCTTTAGTCCCAGCTGGCCTGGAGCTCACTATGTAGACCAGGCTGGCCTTGAACTCCCAGAGATCCATCTGCCTCTGCCTCCCAAGTGTTGGGATTAAAGGCATGCACCACCATGCTCAGCTACATGGATACTCTTCTAACTAAGGACTGTGTTCGCCTGATATTAACTCTCAAGAGAATAAATGCAACTGCTTGAATCTAGTCAGTGCACACTGTATTTTCCTGTAATGTAAACTTGACTGTGACAGAGGCTTGGCCTCCATCACCTCGGATTAAGGATGCTGTCTTCTTTTTCATCTCTTCTGTGAACATGCTGCCCTTCTTTGCTAGATGTGAAACTCTACTCAAATTTAAATGTCATCTTCTCTGCTTCTTATTTGACTTGTAGCCCAAGTCCTTCCTCTCCAGATCAGAGGAACAACAGGCTCTGGTACAAGACAGGAAACATCCCTTCCTTAGTGAGCTCAATATCAACAACCCCAAAAGAGATAAATTACTTTTTTCTATATCTCTATGGTGGGCTACCTCTCAAAATTTGTTATATGAAAATAAAATAAAATTAACATTGATTAGGGAAGCCTATAGATACTTATCTTTTAAGCCAAGAAACAAAATATAATCAAATTTATTCAGTTGTAAAATTATCTTTTCCTGGGGCTGAAGAGATGGCTTAATGGTTCAGAGCACTGGGTCCACCTACAGAGGAGGACCCAGGCTTGGTTCTCAGTACCCACATGGCAGTTAACAACCATCCATAATTCCAGTTCAGAGAACCCAATGTCCTCTTCTGGTCTCCATGGGCATTGCACACATAGCTTCACATACATACATGCAGGCAAAATATCCACACACATAAATAAATAAACAAATACTTTTAAACTCTTCATCTTTAAAGCTTCCTAAACCTTCACGAAACTCAAAATACATAAAGAAAAAGATTAAAATACTGATAATAAAAATAAATATGTGTGTACATACAGATATCTAGATCAATAGATACAGATATCTAGATCAATAGCAACAACAAAGGATGAGCAGGTGCCATTGTTTATAGAGGACTTTAACAAATCAGTAGCAAAAAAAAAAAAAAAAGAGACCAGCCCAATCAAACAGTGAGCAAGAGCTATCCATATTTGGCTCGTAGAAAAGGAAATACAAATACTTAATAAATACATGAGAGGAACTTAATTCCACGCATAGTTAAATACATATAAATCAGAATGAGGTTCATTTTAATTACAAACTAAGAAATATAATATTTTAAAGTTTTATTTAAAATGCAATGTTTCTGATGAGGTCACTGAAGCAGAGTTTCTCACTGTTGCTGAATAAATCAAATGGTGAAATATTTTCAGAAGACAGTTCAGTCATATCTACCAAAATTTTAAATATCTAGTTGCATAACCCACCAAATAAATGAGTATAGTCATCTAAATAGATGTATTTACAACCCAAAATTAGAAACATTAGTATTTTATATTAAAGAACTCTGATAACATCTATATGGCAGAATACTGGGCATTAGCTAAAGACCTGAACCGGATTTATGTGTGCTGCTTTTGAATACTCTTCTAGATTGAGGACCAGAAAAGCAAGCAAGGCATGAAAAAATATGTTCTCACTGAGGGTGGAGCTCAGTGGTAGAACTTATACTGAGCATACATAAAATCTCAGGTTTGAACCCCAGCATCCCAAAAGAAAGTGGGGGAAGAAAGGAAGGAAGGAAGGAAGGAAGGAAGGAAGGAAGGAAGGAAGGAAGGAAGGAAGGAAGGAAGGAAGGAAAAATAAGAGGGAAGAAGGGGAGAGAGCGAGGGAGGCTGTGACCCCATTTGTAGAATCGAGAACAGAAGCAGCAGCAGAGAGAAGCAGCTGTGTCTGCACGCTCACGTTCTCACTCATTTTTCCTAAGATAGACAAGAAACAGTCCAGAGTGTTGCAGAGCACTTTACACAAAAGCGACTGTTTCTTCTTTCTCCATTTGGTGATCATTTGAGAATAGGAAGGCTTTCCCTGGCATTTCTAGGTGAGCCCAGAGATAACAGAAGATTGGCTAAAAATCGTTCCAGTATATTTGTTCTTCTCCTTACGTAGAAACAAACACTGTCATTTTCACCAATTGTCTATATTAGAGTCCCTTTATGAGGCCAGTATCTATTGTCACAACTTCTTTGTAAGCTGGGAAGTTCACATATACCAGTGCCCCCACAAGGCCTCAGACACTCCACCAGCTATTGCTATAGAGAAGTGGAAGCCTCCAGTGACCATCACAGACAGCATGGACAGCATGGAAGAGCTGGTCCTGTCTCTTGCCATTGGGGTCACGGTCTCGTCAGCTCAGTGAGGAGCCTTTTGCTAAATGCCATTGGTTCGCCTTTGGGTTTTTTGTGTGTGGGGGGGGGTTGTTTGTTTGTTTGTTTGTTTTTGTAATTTTGAGACAGGGTCTCCCTTTTAAGTCCCAGCTGGCCTGGAGCTCACTTTGTAGACCAGGCTGGCCTTGAATGCACAGAGATCTACCTGCCTCTGCCTCCCAAGTGCCAGGATTAAAGGCGTGCGCCACCACGCCCGGCTTGGTTCACCTTTGTAAGTCATCCTGCAGTCCCAGACTCTGAGACTAGAACTTAAAGACAGGCCAGAGAAGCTCTGTTTCATGAACCTCAGGAGTCCTTTAAGAAACATGAATTCCTTTCCTTGCCCTTACTGATTACTCAGTGAGTTCATCATTCTTCATCAATTTCCAGCCATGCTCATTTCCCTGATGAAATCTTACCTTAGATTTTTACTTTGAAAAAAGGAACCTACACATGTAGACAAAGAACTCACTGCGAATGAGAGTAATGAGCTTCCCTATGTAGCACTCTGCCCGGTTACTATATGTATTTTCATGAAAAACTAGGCTTAGATCATGCTATATCATTATTCTCAGACATAGATTTTTTTTTAATTTCCCATTCAATGGTGTGGGAAAATAGTAACCGTCATTATATGCATTTTAATTTATGTCCCATGAAAACACCAATAGATAAAGAATTCTTCAAACTGGCATGGTGATGACTGAATTGGATTTTTGTTAAAAGAAGATTGTTTTCCAGAGAATGTTTGCAGAGAAACATTCCTTAAAGGATTGAAGATTTTACACAGCATTAATTTCATTGCAAGAGTCTATTTTGGGTGCACATTGTCAACAGACCTCAGTGGCTAGTTTATTTCAAATGCACAGTTAGCATACTTCACATACTAGGAAGTAATGCCAAGAGAAATCATAACCAAGTCCATAGCCTTAAGACTTGTTATCCCGGACTTTAAGAACTCAAGTTAGAAAGCAGATGCTTTGTGGTAGAGCTAACACATAACTACAAAAGTCTGGAATTCCAGGGTCTAGCCTTAGCTTTGTCCAGAATTCTGTCAGGCCAAGGCTGACCCAGTTAAACACTCCAGGATCCCTCTAGACAGAAAGAGGCTTGATGAAGTTGCAGATCTCTCCCAGGCTTCCAGCTTTCTAACAGAGATGTTCTTGTTTTTTAATTAATTAATTTATTTATTTTTTATGTGTATGAGTGTACTGTCTGCATGTAGGTTTGTGTACCCGTGTTGTGCAATGCCGCGGAGGTCAGAAGAGGGTCTCGGATTCCCCTGGAACTGGAGTTCTCCTGGAATTGGAGTTTCAGACGGTTCTCGGCCGCCATGTGGGTGCTGGGGATTGAACCTTGGTCCTCTGTAAGAGCGGTCGGTGCTCTTAACCGCTAGGCCATCTCTCCAGCCCCGAGATGTTCTTGTTAAGCTTCATCTTCCAATAAGGACTTTTGTTTCAAGTACTTATTTTTAATTATGTATATATCCATGTGTGTCTATGCATAGGTATATGCATGTGACTGCAGGCACTCATGGAATCCAGAAGACGGTGTTAGATCCCCTAAAGCTGGAGCTAAAGGAGGTTGTGACCTGCCTGACCTGGGTACTGGGAGTCAAACTCAGGTTCTCTACAAGAACATTGCCTGGTCTTAACCACTATAGCCCTGAGATATTCTGCTTCAAAATGCTGTCATTCCTTGAGGAAGTTGAATTTATTTCACCTGAAAAATAGTCTCAAGGGAAGAGGTTAGTTTCTGTGGTTTCTGTTGTGTGTTTTGTTTTTGCATAGACTTGGTCATGCTAATTGGCTCAAAGAACTCCCAGTACAGCAAATGCACAGAGATTGTATATTATTCTCCTTCTCTTCTGGTTGAGTTCCTTCATGAACTCTCATAAATTAATTTGGATAGCAAAGAAAACTGATTATTGATTGATCCAATAAAGTTAATCTGATTGTCACTTTGACATTTTCTTCAGGTAACTTCAGTCTCTTTCAGATCTGAATCATATCCATCCTTGTCAGATTTTGTTCCTTTCCCTAAAGCTCTCTGTTGAAGCTACTTTTGTGTCACTGTGATCAAAATAACTTATGGGAGGAAAGAGACAATGTTAGGCTCATGCTTTCAGAGGAATTTCAGTCCATTGTGGAACTAAAAGCACAATAGCAGTAGGGTAAAATCCCGTTGTCCTCACAGCAGTCAACCAGCCATCAGAGAGCTCAGTGGTAAAGCTTTCCAAGGCAACCCCTCAGTGATCTGCTTCTGTCAGCCAGGCCCCACCTGCTAAACGGTCCATAGCCTTCATAAGAGCACTATAACCTGGGGCCCAAGCACTCAAACATGAGGGTATGGGGAAGATTTCAGATTCAAACCATCATAGTGTCTGTAGGTAGAGGCAGGCCACCTGTGGCTGCATTGTCTTAAATCGCCTGCCTGTCATTTGCACCTGACTCTGCCCCTAGGTCAGAATGGCTTGTATCAACTCGTGACTCACTTGTGACCCAAGCATCTGATACAGGGTGGGACACTAGCGAGTGACATATACAGGGGATGTGATGCAGAGGTCTAGGATTGGCTGAGACAAGTGATGTTATTCTGTCTATATAAAGAATGGGCTGTAAACAATAAATAGAATCTCCATTGCCACCTGACAAGATTTTCGGATTTGTTATTTCCATGCGTGTGTAAGTTAAGCCCATCAGGCTTGTGTTTGAGTGTTGAGTGCTAGCAGGAATTTGTCTGGGGAGAACCATTCTGGTGCCAGCCCATGAAGTTCAGCATTGGAGCCAACGGCATGATGAATGGTGCGAGTGGTGTGTCTGTGCCGGCAGAAATAGACTAAGGTGTGCTGATCAAGTGTCAGTCTGAGAGGTCCAGCAGTGGAGTCCATAGGTCACTGTCTGGTGTGGGTGTTAGGTGCTAACAGGTGGGCTAGAGAAAGGTTATCAACCGCTAGCCCCTAAGCTTAGCAGATAGCCACAGATGGCTGCTTCCTTTCTCTTTTTCCATTTCTCTTTAATCCAGCAGGTGTGTGTTGCGTCTCCAAGGGTAAGAGAAGGCAAGCCACACTGGTTGCACCTCTGAGTGCAGGAGAGTGCAAACTACAAGTTTCAAAAGGGTTGCTTCAGAATGCTGTTTGAGCTGGAGCCATGCCTGCTAGGGTGCAGCTGGAGCATTGGGCTGAGCTGGATATGTTGTCACGGACTGTGGGGAGTGAGTTGTTTTTAGTGTGGTCCTGCCTGACTAACGCCAGGGCTCCGGCCATCTTCTGGCCACTGGGTGACTTTGCATCTCCCTATCCATTCAATCTCTGTCCTCCCATGGGTTCTACTAGAAGAGTGTCATTCTTCAAAGGTTCTAACTAAATCTAACTAGACGTTTCTACAGTCCATCCTTCTTGTGGTTTATACCTAGATCACGGAGGAAGAGTGTGTGATTGGTTGGAACCATTAGATCTTGCCTATATTGCTCTACCTCTGTCTTCCTTCTTACTGTGACACTCAATGGATGGAAAGATGAGCATCTGGCTTTCTGCTCCAGCTATACCTTCCTTTCCCTTTACCCCAAAGCAGCACACTTAAGGTCCACAAGGCAGAGGACAGAGAAAGGGAGCCTGCTGTGAACTATAGAAGAACCTGACCAATAGGTCTGTGAGTCTACTCAGTCCTCCAAGCTAGTCCCTGTGTGTTAGCAAGACTTAGAATAACCCAGAAGATCCTTGAACTAAACAATGATTTCAGGATTATTGGCCAACTTCAAATAAAATGCCCAATTTGTAACTTTGTATTTACATTGTTCTGTATTATTCCATTGCAGATCAATGAGTGTGTCTAAAAGAACTGGGAAAGAGCAAAGGATACGCATAAACATATATATAAACATATATCATAAGATGTTTTCCTTATTACATTAGCAAAATGATGCAATGTATAAAGACCAGAAAAGAAGGAAATGGGGGAAAATCAAGAAAAATTCAAACAGTACAGTTACTTGTTATTATGTGGGAATAAAGTCAGCTCTAACTTAACTAACAGATCTTGGAGATTCTCTTCTTTATTTGTATTCTCTTATGATCTGATCATAATAAATACACACATGAAGCCATTACCCTGCCTCAATAATGAGAAAATAGTCCAATTTAAAAAATTAGCCAAAGACCTAACACACACACACACACACACACACACACACACAAATGGATAACAGGCACATGAAAAAGACACCCCACAACTTATACCCTCAGGGAAAAACAAATTAAACAAGTTAAAAAACAATATGATATCACTAGATATAGGAGAACAGTAAAACTCCCAATTACTGAAGCCACCCGTCCTGGTGAGAATGGGTAGCAATGGGAACTGAAGCCAGTGGAAATGGAAACTAGAGCAGCCATTGGCAAGATGGAGCTGGAGTAGCAGCTTCTTCAAAACTACTGTAGCCATGGGATCTAACAATTATGCTC
This sequence comes from Rhizomys pruinosus, assembly GCA_009823505.1. Lineage (NCBI taxonomy): Eukaryota > Metazoa > Chordata > Mammalia > Rodentia > Spalacidae > Rhizomys > Rhizomys pruinosus. The sequence continues at coordinate 2,490,368 of VZQC01006772.1, forward strand.
CTTAGTATTCACCCAAAGGCTTAGACAATGGAAGCCTACACACAGCTCTGTAGGTGAATGTTCACATCAACTTTACTCATAATTGCCTCCAAATAAGTACAAGATGCTGGGGACTGGAGGAGTGGCTTAGTGTCTGAGAGCACTTGCTGCTCCTGTAGAGAAGCGAAGATCATTTTCCAGCACCCACATGGTAGCTCACAAATGCCTGTAACTCCAGTTCTAGGGAACCTGACACCCTCTCTGGCCTCCAAAGGTACTTCAGGCATAGAGCACACATACAAATATGCAGGCACTCATACATACATTCATACATACGTACATACATACATACATGCAGGCACTCACACATACATATGAAATAAAATAAATATTAGGAAAAAAGCAAGATGCTTTTCAATATGTAAATTGATAAATATGCTACAGTTCATCCAGATTATTATTCAACACTAAAAAAATGAATGATATTTGAAGTTGTGAAAATATATGGAAGAACTAGTAAGTGGAAAAGTCCATGTGGAAAGGCTGCATATGCTGTAAAGTCAATGATTCTAGAAAGGCAAACATATAGATACAGTAAAAACGATCAAGTCATTTCCAGGTGCTAGAAGAAAAAGAAAAAGGCAGAATATAGAGGAATTTTAGCTGCTGAAAATAATCATATAATACTATCATAGTGAAGTCACATCATTACAGTTACTCAGACGCACAGAACTTACTCCAAGAGTGAGTCTTAGTAAACTCTGGCCTTAGCATGATAGCAAAGTGTGGGTGTTACCTGTGTGTTGCTTTGGTCAGGGCTGCTGACAGTAGGGTGTGCATTTGTGGGCATGTGAGAATCTCTGGCCTTTCCCTTACTTTTTCTATAAACCTAAAACTGCTCAAAAAATATCTTAGTTAAAAGAAAACTAAAACTTATTTTGTAGCAAAAGATCTTGCCACATTATATATTTAAATAATACAGCCTTCTGAAAGCAAATCTACTGCCACCTTGTCTTCTTTCAAAGGTACAAGTATTTTAAACTAATTTGTTGAAATGTACATATAAGGAGTGGACGCCCTTCCTTTGGGAGAGTTAGAGGGAAGGAGCTCAGTCTGAGTGGATTTCTTCATTTAAATCATACATTGTAAGTGGTAAGTTTTGTCAAAAGGGAGCAGGGCACTTAGGGCACTTGTGTTGCGTTAGGTTTTATTGTCAGTATCACAGTAATAGAGGTGGAGCTATAGAGAAGACCCTGTTTCAAAAAGACAAAAGTAAGTAAACAGCCCATGATGTATGCTTTTAATCCCAGCACTTGCCAGATAGAGTAGTCAGTAGTCAGGTCTCTGTCAAGGTCAGGCTGGGTCCATAGCAAGTTCCAGGGTATAGGGATAGATGGATGGATGGATGGATGGATGGATGGATGGATGGATGGATGGATGGATGGATGGATGACAGGCAGACAGACAGGGAATCACAAAAAAAGTGGATGCCCTTATGGAAGCAAAACCATCAAGAAGCAGAATAAATATTAGACCCACCCCAGAAGCCTTCTCATTCTCCCATTCAGCAGCTGCATGTCCCCACAAGGAAACACCAAGCCTGGCCTTCCCTCATCAGTCATTTTTACCTGTTGTGAACATTCTACATGCAGAGTCCGTCCCCATTAACATCTGGTTTCTTTTGTTCACTGTTATGAGATTCATCTCTTTGTAGTTCATTAACCCTCAATGCTGTAAATTGGCTTATTCCACTTTAAATGACATTTGTTTCTATTCCAGCTCTCTACTATGATAACATACATGCACATCTTTTGATAAGCTTACACATAAATTATTATATACATACATTATATGTTGTTGTGGGTTTACATATAGGAGCAGAATTGTAGGACAGAGGGTAGCACATATTTAGGTTGAATGGATTCTGCAAATAATTTTTCAATAATATGGTTATTCAAATTCACATTATCACCAGCAGTATAAGAAAGTTCCAGGCACTTTATAGCCTCCCTCACACTTGACACTGACTTTTCTTTTAGTCCTTCCAATGTATATGTGGCAATATTGCACTGTAATTTTCAACTTGCATTTGGAAAAGCACTAAGGGTATGTTTGCCTGCATGCATGTGCATGGTTGGAGTGGTGGGGGGGGGGGGGTTGTGCATGCCAATATTTTCCAGCTCTGAAGTTTAGCAGAGTTAAATGAAAGAAGCAATACCCACCAACTGGATAGCAAAGCTATCCACTTTAACAGACAAGATAAGATTCATAAGCATGCACTTACATAGAGAGCTGGCAGATGATGAAAATAGATAGATGATAGATAGAAAGATAGATAGATAGATAGATAGATAGATAGATAGATAGATAGATATTCACAGCCTTTGAGAACTGCCACAACAAGTTCTATAAACAAAGTGGCATACAAACAGTAGAAAGTTCTTTCTTAGTGTTGGCTGATCCAGTGTCAGAGGAGGGCCACTTCCTGCTTTACCAATCGCACCTTCTTACTGCAGGCTCACATGATGGAAGTGGTTAACAAGGAGCCTGGAAACTTGCAAGGGCATTAGTCTTATGACCTAATCTCAAAGAGTTCAGTACCCTCTCGTGGAGCATAAGCACCTAGGACAGCACCCACTATAGTGTAGAGTGTTCTACCCAGAGAACCTTGGAGACATGAAAACATTTTGAGGATTGAGGACAAGTGTTTTAGTATTCTTTTTAAAAATAATAATTTGGGGGCTGAGAGATGGCCTAGCGGTTAAGAGCGCCGACCGCTCTTACAGAGGACCCGGGTTCAATCCCCAGCACCCACATGGCGGCCGAAAACCGTCTGAAACTCCAGTTCCAGGAGAACTCCAGTTCCAGGGGAATCTGAGACCCTCTTCTGACCTCCGCGGCATTGCACAACATGGGTGCACAAACCTGCATGCAGACAGTACATTCATACACATACAGAAATAAATAAAATTAAATTAAAAAAATAATAATTTGGGAAAGAACTTGCTTTTGAATGTGGGACATCATGTGTGTGCTGATAAGTGGTAATTACAAAATACAAAGCTGTCTGTAATTCTGGTCTAATCTTGTCAAAATACTTGAATCTACATTGTACACCATGGGTTTTAAGATGCTTTCTTATCTGCTATGCCTTTCTCAGGGTCATAGAAGCATTTACTCAGAATTCAACATCCCAGAGCCAGGATTATTATGTCTTGCTTTAACCTCTGTGGACTTTCGGAGAGACCAGAGAGCATGTCAGACCTCCCAGGATACACTTGGCTTCCTGGCCTTCATGTGAGAGAATGTCATTAAATTTCTGAGCTTTAAGTTCTTCAGATATTATCTGCCCACCCATGACACCCAACTTCCTGACATTTCTTGATAAAAAAAAAAAATCCAAAGTTGTGTCACCTCATTCTTACAGAGTAGGAAGGGTCCCCTGGGTGCCTATTTGTTTCTGAAGGCAATTAACATTCCCAAGATATGCCCTGTATTCATCTGCTACACGCTCTATTTACCTGACATATAAACAAGTTCCTCTAATAGACTTCCTTTAAAGAAAAGGTTCCTAATAGCAAGTATGCTTGCTTTACATTCAGTTTATACTACCAACTTCTGCATCCTTTGTTCTCTAATGGAAAAGAAAGCACCATATCTTTTCAGCAAGGGCTATCGCTAGATACCACAGCAAGTATCAAAAAGCTAAATTCTGCTCACTTGTATTCCAAAACTTCACATGGGTGACACCTAAAGAACAAAAACCTGTTTGACAGTTTGTGCTATCGGCTTTTTTAAAAATAATTTTAAATTTTATTTATTTATTTTTTATGTGTATGAATGTACTGTCTGTATGTAAGTTTGTGCACCCATGTAGTGCAATGCAGCAGAGGTCAGAAGAGGGTGTCGGATTCCCTGGAACTGGAGTTCTCCTGGAATTGGAGTTACAGACGGTTCTCAGGCCCCATGTGGATGCTGGGGATCAAACCCGGATCCTCTGCAAGAGTAGTCGGCACTCTTAACCGCTAGGCTATCTCCCAGACCCCTGTGCTACCGGCTTTTATGTGGATATTCAGCATCATGAAACAGGCGATAATCATAAATTCATGTCACACACCACAACTTCTAGTGCTCTACGAGAGAATGGAGACGCATGGACTACAAGAGGCACACCCATCCTGCAGCTGGTAGGCAGAGGCAGGAGTACTGGAGAGCTGGGAATGAGGCCCACTCAATGCATTTGTAGATGACAATCATGTTACAACATCAAAATTTTAGGCAGCCCCGGGCTTCCTCCATCTCTCTGGACCACATTTATCTGTAGTGACATTTTGGGGGAATTACCAAGGTAAACCACTTGGTGTTACGACTCTTCGGCATCCACAAACGTTTAGCCAATCCACTGCCACCTTTCAGAGCACTGTCTTAAACCAAGATACAGGTTTTCACCTTCGGGGAACCCGCCACCTTTTTTCTTTGTTTCCGAGTCTCCTTTGAAAACTGCACATGTAGTTTTCTACTCTGTATAGGTGAAAGAATTCTTTCTATCTGACAAAGCCCTGGCCACCTTCTACACTACACACACACACACACACACACACACACACACACACACACAAAGAGACATACACACATACACACACAAAAAAAAAAAAATGGAGAAAATGGAGGAAATACTTCTTTAGTTGACAATGACCCAACAGCAGAAGCCAGGCTGCCCATCAGATAATCCTTTCCTACATATATAGTTTACTGATTACATCACAGTTTTTGCTTCTCTCCTAAGAATACAGTAGACCATCCAGAGCCAGATGTTTACGTTTGCTGAAATAATTAAATGCTGTGAAGCAAAATGAGCTGAAAGACAAATTGTACTCATTAGATTTACTCAGTCTCAGAGCAGCAAGTATAACACTGGGTCGCAACAATCTCTGATTATCTTAAATAAATATAAATATTGTGATGTGTGTGTGTGTGTGTGTGTGTGTGCGCGCGCGCGCGCGTAGAGAGCATGTGTTGTATTATGAGGCACTGAATTTGATTCCCAACACTACAAAAACAGGGAGGATGGAGAATCATCAAAAGGCCTAAAGGAAACAGCTCATTATCCCCATGACAGCTGCGTCACTACTACATGGGGGGGCACGTGCATGTTGTAGCATTCAGAGTCCAGCACTGGATAAAACTGTAGATGTCTTCACCACACTATTGGGAATACAGGCAGCACTAATTGGAATCAAGAGTTATTACCAAAAAAAAAGAAGGAAAGAAAAGAAGGTATGAAGTCGGGAGATGTATTGAGGTAGAAGGAAATTGAAGGTGGGGAGAGAGGGTGGATAGGGTAAAAATACATTATATACATGAATAAAATGTTCAAAAAATAGATAAAAATATTACTTAAAAAGAAAGAAAACTCATTGAATACAAAAAGAAAAAATACCTTAAAGACCAAACTTAGAGGGTCTAGAGAGATGGCTCCGTAGTTAGTACTATCTACTCTTCCAGAGGACCCAGTTTCAATTCCCAGCACCCACTTGGTGACTAACAACCATCTGTAGCTACAGTTTTCAGGGCATGTGACACCCTCTTCTGGCCACAGCAAGCATTGCATGACACAGGAGCTCTTACTACATGCAAGCAATACAATAATACACATAAAATAAAAATAATAAATAAATAAACCAAACTTAGAAATGAACAAAAACAAAGGAAATATGAAAGCTTAACAACTGGAATCAAAGTCTAGAAAACTGTCTGCTCTCTACGATGCTCCACTGATGTGATGGCGGCGCCTGAGCTTCCTCATGTCCTTCCTCCGTCACAACCCAAGTTTCCAGAGACTGACTGGCCAATCTTGGGGCACCTATCTTACTTTAGCTCCACAAAAAGGAAAGCAAACTTTTCCCAGGAAAAATAAAACCTCTACAAAGAGGGATCACCCCAGGATTCTATATAAAAGAAGAGACCAGCTGACGGACATTCATGACTTATTCCTCTTCAGTGGCCCTGCCTATTCTTGGGCTCAATTCTGTCACCTGTAAATGAGAGGGTTGGACTCAATAATACATAAAATGTCCTCCAGCCCAAACAGGCTTTGTTACCTACTGTCCCACTTCTTCCTGAAACAAGTTGTTAAACATCTCAGAGCGAATGTGAAAGGCAGCTACAGACATGTAGCCTCTAACCAGAAGTGAAAATAACCCATGTTGGCTAGGTCGGGTTCGTTTTAAGGAGAAAGTGGGGGGTAGGGATTTGTTGTGGTAGAACACTCACCTAGTGTGCATGAAGATGAAGCCCCGAGTTTGATTCCTAGAGCCACACAAGCCAGGCATGCTGGTACATGCCTGTAATCCCAGCACTTGGGAAGTAGAGGCAGGAAGTTCAAAGTTATCCTTGGCTACATAGCTAGATAGAAGCTAGATTCTTTCAAAAGAAGAAAGAGGGACTAGAGAGATGGCTCAGTGCTTAAAAGCACTGGCTGCTCTTGCAGAAGTCCCAGGTTCAAATCCCAGCACCCACATGGTGGCTAACAACTATCTGTAACTCCAGTTCCAGGGGATCCCATGCCCTCTTTTGCTGGTCTCTGTGGGCATTCCATGACACAAACACATGTGCATACATGTACATACACATACATAAATGCAGGCATAACACTCATACACACAAAAATAAAGTTTTAAAAGAAAGAAAGAAAAAGAGTAGGGAAGAGGAGGGGGAGGGGACGGGAGGGGAGGGGAGGCTACTGGGCATCCTACAGATGTGCCTCACTATTTATATCTATGTTCTGAAGATCCACCAAATTTTTTGGTTCAATCCCAGGGAGAAATGCCCCACTTCCTGACTCCTTTCAAATGGGTTTCTCAAAGCTACCTCTGTTCTTGGGTCTCTTCTATATGCAAAATATTTTTTCTGGACTCCAAATAATTTTCTTGAACTTTTTGCCAAATCCTCCTCTTCAAGGTCTTATGTACTTGAATCATCTATCTAACCAAAATGTAGAAAGCCCATTATCTGTTAAAGTACGACTTAATTCTTCCCTGTTTTCTACCTACTTTCTCCTTTCAAGAGCTAAAGTGATTGTTCAAGATTAATCATTTCAACAATCTGAGGCTATTTTTTATTATTTGGTCTTTTCAAGACAGGGTGTCCCTGTAGTCACAGTTGTCCTGGAACTCCCTCTGTAGACCAGGCTGGCCTTAAACTCACAAAGATCCGCCCGCCTCTGCCTCCCAAGTGCTAGGATTAAAGGCGTGCACCATGACACCCGGCTGGCTTTTATTTTCTTAAACGTATCTTTTTGGTTTTTATTTCAATGATTCCTTTTTTATTCTGGATAAAAACTATGCCGCCCCCTTTCCCACAACCACTAGCTCTAAATTATCAATTTTGGTTGTTTCTGGTCATTTTTTTGGCAAGAGCTCCAGGTAGTTCCCTGGGCCCTTTCCCCTCCATACAGCCCTCTCAAAACCCCTGACGTTCTGGCCAAGAAAGCAGGCAAATCTCCTGGTGGCGTTTGGCGCAGTGGCTATTTGGTTACCCTCTCCATTCTCCCAGAATTCTGTCTTACACACACACACACACCATCTGTGCTGTTTTCTACATTCCTTTCCAGACAAACTGCAGTTCTTTGAGCTTTAATTATGGTGTCTTAGGTTCTTCAGTCGCTTTCATGCTTGTGAATTTTAGACTTCCTCTTACTGCCCCTCGTTCACTAGACTTCTTAATTCCCCAAAATTTGCTTTCTTGAAATCTGACACCTGTGTATGGCTGTATTGTTCAGAACCAACAACTTACTTCCCTCAACCTGAGTCATCTGGAAAGCTATTTATTTGTCTGTCTGCTATCTTATCATAATGTTTTTTGTAAGTAAATAAATAAAAACTGCAAAATAAATGATGACATATATTATCCCTTTCCAGAAATTTAAAATTTCTAAAAGTATTCAAAATTCTAGCACATCATTAAATCAGAATATTTTTTTACTTATCATCAAATTGCTTTAATAATCATCACCTTTATTAGGAATAGGCCAGAACAGTCTAGCACAGGGCCCATCTCTGCTCCAACAATTAGAATCAGTTCCTTAATGAGATACATCACGTCTACAAAGAAATAAATATGTCTACAATCTCATTATCTGAGTCAATGGGACAGAATTGGGAAGAAGGCTCTAGAGTTCCAGACACTGAGGAAAAGGCACATGAAACATCCACAGCTCTACCTTTACAAAGCAGCAAGTTACAGCTTAATCCAGAATTCCAACATTGAAGAATGAAGGTTAAAACCACTTCCTGGAACAAACAGTTCTTGGAATTCTTTTGGCTCAGATATAGGGTTATTATCGTAAAAGTGGCTGTGGACTGCAACCCTGTACCAACTTCAAAGTGAAGTCTCAACAAAGACGATCACTCTCAGACATGAGAAAGGAGATCCTGGTGGAAGCCAAGTAAATAACACGAATTCTGGTTGGTTTGCATAGAGAGAGAACTAGTAATTGAGGGGGAAAAAAGTCCTAACCAAAAGGATTTGAATCTATTTGATTAAAAGTATTTTTTTAAAGTCTCACATAAGCATCCTGACTGTTAGAGTTTCTGAGGGTTATGCACCACTAGTCATTTTCCAATTACCTCTATATCCTAATAGCCCCATCTTAGTTCAATGGTTTCAGGGACTGGGAATTTTGCTTCTTTTCAGAACAGATACTTAACACTGAAGCTGCAGGGCTGTGATTACTATCATTTTGTGGGCTTGAGGTTACAATCCCTCAAAGACCCTGTATTTCTTCCGTGTCATCGTTTTGATATCAGGTAGCTTCTGTCAGGTAAATTTGAGGACAACTTTGTAGCTCTAATGATGGATCTTCTTCAAAAGCTGAAAGCTCAGTTAAGCTCTCTCTCTTAGTAGACGTTATCAGCATACATGTGAAATAGTTAACTTCAACTACTGTATCCCTGTGTATAAAATGTGGTACATGAGAGCTGGCTCAACAGTTAAGAGAACTGGCTACTCTGGGAGAGGACCCAGGTTCGGTTCCCAGCACCCACATGGCAGCTTACTACCAAGCATAACTCCAGTTCCAGGCAATCCGACACTCTCTTCTGTCCTCTGCAGGTGTTGCACGATACAAGTGCATTGAAGACATGCTGGCAATACACTCATACACACAAAATAAAAATAATAAATAAAATATGAGAAAATAAATAAAATGTGGCACCCAGTGTTTAATAACAAAAAAATGAAAAGCTACCAAGCATTCAGTATGAGTGACTCTTAGAAAATAATGTTCAGTCTGATAAATACAAAATGAGTAATATTCTATTTAAAAGGAAGGGGGATATATTCACTATAGAAGTCAATAATGTATTTTTAAGGGAATAAAGTATGAGGAAATATTCTAGATTAGAGGAAGCTAAAAATACATCATGAGAACTGAATTCTTCAATTGACCCTAGATGGAGTCTTATACAGGGAAAGGGGACATTAGTCAAATAACAACGTTGTATTCTGTAAAATGATTATGCTATAGCCAAGTGATTTTATGATCCTGCTACCTATGCCATGTTTATAAAAGTGAATATGCCTATTCTTGGAAAATACACACTAAAGTATTTATTAAAGTGCTATGAGATCTAGAATTTAGTTTCAAGTGGATCGAAATAATTGTGTATGTAGAGGGAGGGAGGACATAAATAATAAAACAAGTGAGACAATTGTTTTAAAAATTGGTAAATCTTGGCAAAGGGAAGATGGGAATTCTTTGTATTATGTTTATACATTTTAATTTTAAGTTATTTTCAAATAAAAATTTCTCTAATCATATAAAACCAAAGTAATCTAGACTAAACTAAATACATTCTATGATAGTCTGTTGATAGTTGATAGAAGATTCAAATTCGACAGGTGAAATTAAACTATATTTTTTATTAAACTACATTTTTAAGCATGCACAATTAGGTAGTAAAGCCATGAAGACAAATGAGAAAATAGATGCTGTCATAGGCATGTGGCCAGGCATAATCTACCCCCCCCTCCCATAGGATATCACAATAGGATCCTGATTCTCCCCAGGAGGGACGGAGAGTACATGAGGAAGAGGCGGTCGTGTCTTCAGAGTGCTAGCAACATTTTACTTTGCATCTCGCAAAAAAATACATGGATGCTAGTTTTGTAATTATTGAGCTGAACCTTTACAATTTCTAATCCCCTCCATTTTTTTTTTCCTAAAGGAAAATGAAAGAGAATGGAAGAGAAAGAAAGGAAAGGGAGGGGAAGAGTAAAAAAGCAGGAAGCAGAGCTTGAGTCTGGCGCCTTAGACCACTTGGCCATCCTGACACCTCTTGCAGAGGACCGGGGTTCGATCCCCAGCATCAACCGTCTTTGACTCCAGTTCCAGGGGAATGCGACGCCCTCTTCTGACCTCCCCGGCATTGCACAACACAGGTGCACCAACCTACATGCAGACAGTACATTCATACACAAAAAAAAATAAAAAAAATAAAAAGTTTAAAAAAAAAAAAAAGCAGATTTAGCACAGGCCAGGGGAACAAGACAGGAAGCAGCATTTCACCGGAGTCTGTGCTTCAGCTCCTGCCTCCAGGTTCCCACCCTGAGTTCTTACTCTAACTTCCCTTGATCATGAACTGTGACCCAGGAGATATAAGATAAAATAAACCCTTTCCTCCCAAAGTTGGTTTGGGTCAGTGTTTTTATTACAGCAACAGAAAGAAATGGAAACTTTTGGGTGGGTTTGTTTGAGACAGGGTCTCCCTTTAGCTCCTGTTTCCCTGAACTCGCTTATGTAGACCAGACTGTCCTCAATCTCAGCAATCCACCTGCCTCTGTCTCCCAAATTCTGGGATTAAAGGTGTGAGTTGTGTTGTATTCTGTTGTGGTTTCTGTTTGGAATAAGTGAATTTTTAAGGTAACAGCAATGCTCTAAAACTATATGGGTGGGGCTGGAGAGATACCCTAGCGGTTAAGAGCACCGACGCTCTTGCAGAGGACCCGGGTTCGATCCCCAGCACCCACATGGCGGCTAAGAACCGTCTGTAACTCCAATTCCAGGAGAACTCCAGTTCCAGGGGAATCCGAGACCCTCTTCTGACCTCCGCGGCATTGCACGACACGGGTGCACAGACCTGCATGCAGACA
>VZQC01006772.1:2501622-2519133 GCA_009823505.1 Rhizomys pruinosus
AGGACAGCTGGGGCTACAGGGAGACCCTGTCTTGAAAAGACAAAAAAAAAAAAAAAAAATTACTCATTATGGCTACCATGTTGTACATTAGATTCTCAGGGTTTACTCATTTTGTGTAACTAAAATTTTGTGGTTTTTATCAATAATTTCTCATTTCTTGCTTCTACTGTAAAAAGCTGTCCCCATATAGCCTTGCTTTGTGTATGCTTTGTTGTAAAAACATGATATCCTTATTCAGTACATTGTTACTTCATTACCGTCAAGTTCACAGCTAAGAGCTTGTACTTTATGCTTAAACAAAGCTTATAAAACATTGTGTTTTCTACTTGAAGGATGTCACAGCCTTTTTGCACTCCAGTACTCTAAACAACACTTCAACTCTGTGCTTTGGGAGCATCCATCCCAACCTTTGATGTTCATGATTCTACTGCCAGCTTTCATTTTTTTACACCTCCATACATATAACAAATTTACAAAGTCTGAAACTAAACTGTAAGTTAATTGCAAAACATATTTAGGGATTCACAGTTTAACCATAAGCTTGTATATAAGTAACAAAATATATATATATATATAACCTTACATTCCTAAATTACATACCGAATTGATGTATATTTTAATGTACTTAAAAAAGAGAGATTTGTTTTTTCTCATATATCTTAGAACTGAGAAAAATAGAGACATATACTTCAAGCTGTATCTATAGCCATAAGGATCAATGTGATAATATCTTTACTGACCAATTAGCCACTTTGACTTACATATAAGGATTTGGTGTTAGGAACCACAGATGAGGGATAACATGCATTGTTTGTTTTTCTGAGACTGTTACCTCACTTAGCATAACAGTTTACAGTTCCATCGATTTGCCTACAAATTTCATGATGTCGTCCTTCTCCCCCATTGCATAGAACTCCATTGTATAAACGTACCACATCTTCATTATCCACTCATCAGCTGAGGGACACCTGGGCTGCTTCCAGCTCTTTCCTATTGTGAAAAGAACAGCAATAAACATGGTTGTGCACATATCTCTCTTATAGGATGCATCCTTTAGGTATATACCTAAGAGTGGTATAATTGAGTCAAAAGGAGGTTCTCTTTTAGTCTTTTGAGAGTTCTCCACACTGATTTCCATATGGATTGTACAAGTTTGCCTTCCCACCAGCAGTGAATGAGTCTTTCCCCACACCTTCTCCACCATTTCGTATCATTTGTTTTCTTTTATTTTATTTATTTTTTTTTCAGTATTTTCAAGACAGATTCTCCCTTTAAGTCCCAGCTGGCCTGGAGCTCACTCTGTAGACCAGGCTGGCCTTGAACTCACAGAGATCTGCCTGCCTCTGCCTCCCAAGTGCTAGGATTAAAGGCGTGCGCCACCACAACCGGCTCATTTGTTTTCTTAATCATGGCCAGTCTTCCTGGGGTAAGATGAAATCTTAAAGTGGTTTTAATTTGTATTTCCTTAATTGCTAACGATGTTGAACACTTTGTAAGGTGTTTCTCAGCCATCTTTACTTCTTCTCTTGAGAAGTCTCTGTTCAGATCTTTTAATTATGTCATTTGTTTTCTTAGTCCTGTTTTTGAGTAATTTATATACTCTGGTTGTTAAAACTCTGCCAGATGTGACACTGATGAAGATTTTCTCCCACTCTGTGGGTTTTCTCTTCACTTCTTTGATTGTTTCTTTTGCTGTACAGGACCTTTTCAGTTAATGAGGTCCCACCTGTTAATTGTTGACCTTAATTCCTGCACAACTGCTATCTGATTTATGAAGACTTTTCCTACACCTATACCTTGTAGGTTACTACCAATATTTTCTTCTAACATTTTCAGAGTTTTGATTTTCACATTGAGATCTTTAGTTCATTTAGAATTGACTTTTGTATAAGGTGAAAGGTAGGGGTTTAATGTCATTCTTCTTCAGGTTGTGATAGAGTTTTGCCAGCACCATTTGCTGAAGATGCTACCTTTCCTCCATTGAGTATTTTTAGCTCCTTTGTTAAAAATCAGGCTGCTGAAATTGTATATACTCAATTTTGGGTCTTTGATTTTATCCCATTGATCTAGGGTTCCATTTTCGTGCCAGCACTTTGCTGTTTTTATGACTATAGCTCTGTAGTAGAGATTGAAATCTGGGATAGTAATTCCACCTGCATTACTCTTTTTGCTCAGGGTTGCTTTGGCCATCTGGGGACTTTTGTTTTTCCATATGAATTTTTTTCTAATTCTGTGAAAAAAGTCATAGGGATTTTGACTGGGATTGCATTGAATATATTAATTTGGATAGGATGGTCATTTTTACTATATGAATTCTTCTGATCCCTGAGCATTCTTCCATCTTCTGGTGTCTTCTTCAGTCTCCTTCTTCAAAGATTGAAAATTTTCATTGTAGAGATCTTTAGTGTCTTTGGTCACGTTTATTCCAAGATATTTTTTTTGAGGCTATTGTGAATGAGAGGGTTTCCATGTACTCCTTGTCCAATTGCATATTATTGACATCTAGGAAGACTACTGATTTTTATAGATGAATTTTGTAAACTGCAACATTGCTGAAACTGTTAATCATTTCTAGGAGTTTTCTAGTGGAATTTTTGGCATCCCTTAAGTATAATATCTTGTCACCTGCAAAATGAGATAGTTTGACCTCCTTGAATTAGTACTCCTTTAATTTCCTTCTCTTGTCTTATTGCCCTAGCAAGAGTTTCAAACACTATATTGAAAAGGAGTGGAGATAGTGGGCAGCCTTGCTGGGTTCCTGAATTTAAGGGGAATGCTTCTAATCTTTCTCCATTTAGAATGATGTTGGCTGTGGGCTTACTATATATAGCTTTAATTATGTTGAGGAATTTTCCCTCCAGTCCAGTTCCCTCTAGGACTTTAAACTTATAAAGACATGTTGTATTTTCTCAAAGGCCTTTTCTGCATCAATTTCAATGACCATGTGGTTTTTATCTTTAAGTCCATTTATATAACTTATGACACTTATTGATTTACATATGTTGAACCATATGTGCACCTCTAGAATAAAACCAACTTGATCATGGCGGATAACCTTTTTGATGTGTGCCTGTATGCAGTTTGCAAAAAATTTTTGTTGAGAATTTTTGCATCTATATTCACTAAGGATATGATCTATAGTTTTCTTTTTGGTTATATCTTTGACTGATGGCATTAAAGTGATACTGACTCCATAGAAGGAATTTGGGAGATTTTCCTCTGCTCCTATCCTTTTTAATAACTTTAGTAATATTGGTTGTAGATCCTTTTTAAATGTCCGATAGAATTCTGCTGTGAATCCATCCAGGACTGGGCTTTTCTTAGTTGGAAGGTTTTGTATTACTGTTTCAATTTCCTCATATGTTATTGGTCTGTTTAAACTGTTGATCTGTTCTTGGTTAAGCTTTGATGGTGCCCATGATTTCAGATATTCCTCCATTTCTTTTAGGTTAACAATTTAATAGAGTATAGATTTTTAAAGTATTCCCGTCCGATGGTCTGGATCTTTTCATTATCTGTTGTAATGTTTCCCTTTTCATCTCTAATTTTGTTGATTTGGAGTTGTTCTTTCTTTTGGTTAGCTGGGCTAAGGGTCTATCTTGTTTATCCTTTCAAAGAAGCACTTCTTGGACTTGTTGTTTCTTTGTATTGTTTTCATTGTTTCTATTTCATTAATCTGTTCCGATTTTTGTTATTTCTTCTTCTCTGTTGGGTTTGGGATTCACTTGTTGCTGTCTTTCAAGTGTTTTGAGTTGCAACATTGTCATTTATTTGTGCTCTTTCTATTTTTTGTTTTGTTTTTAATGTAGGCATTTAGAGCTGTAGTTTCCCTCTTAGGACTTCTTTTTAAAGTGTCCCAGAGATTTTGTTGTGTTGCATTGTTATTTTTGTTTCATTCCAGTAATACTTTTATTTCTTTCTTTTTTTCTCCCTGACCCATTAATTGATCATGATTGTTATATTTTCTTGGTTAATTGTTCCTTTGATAAGAATGAAGTGACCCTCTTCATCTCTTCTCAATACTTTTAGTTTAAAGTCTATTTTGTATGATATTAGAATAGCAACTCCTGCTTGCTTCTTAGTGCCATTTACTTGGAACATTTTTTCCTACTCTTTCACCTTAAGATAGTGCCTGTCCTTGAAGGTGAGATTGGATTCTTTTTTTTTTCAAAGCCAATTTTTTTATTGAAGCTCTGTGCATTTCATACAAAATTTCAAATCAAATCTAGACCCATGCCCCCCTCTGTGCCCCCACCCCACCAGAGCTCATGCATTCTGCCAAACATGTTTTTCATCTTTTTCTCAGTCTCTCTCAAAATTCTTGATACAGAAATTTACTGTTTCAAGCAAAAGTTCATTTCAGTCAGTTCTTTGACGCAGTTTTTCTGTTGTTGTTGTTGTTGTTGTTGTTATTCCTTCCAATATGCATCACTCCAAAATATGTACATATGCATGCCACATATATCATAGGTTTTAGCATCTTCAGGTTATGATTTTTTAATTTTTTTTCTTTATTAGGCTGCTGAAAGACGTCATGTTTGAAGGCTTCTCCTTGGCAAGCCCAAACCACCATCAGTTTGTGTTCCACACTGGGGTTTTTCCTTCCCGTGGTCACCAAATGAGGTCCAGTAAGCACCACGTCCTGTCTTGATCTTGAGATGGGTTTTTTACAGACAACAAAAAGATGGATTTTGTTTCTTAATGCATTCTACTAGTCTATGCCTCTTGTTTGGAGAGTTCAATCCATTGATTTGTTTTGTTTTGTTTGGTATTTTTGAGACAGAGTCTCCCTGTAGCCCCAGCTGTCCTGGAACTCACTCTGTAGACCAGGCTGGCCTTGAATTCACAAAGATCCACCTGCCTCTGCCTCCCAAGTGCTAGGATTAAAGGCGTGCACCACCATGCCCAGCTGAGTCCATTGATGTTTAAAGTTATTATTGAGAGACATATATTGATTCCTATCATTTTGATTTCTGGTGCATTCTTGTTTTAGGTTTTGTATTTCCACAGTAGTACCTTCATTAAGCATTTTCTGTTGTTGCTTGGGTATAGTTGTTTCTTCCTTCCACTCTTTGTGTTGCTTTAAGTATTCTCTGAAGGTCTGGCTTTCTGGACATGAATTCTTTCCGCCTATTTACGTCATGAAAGATTTTCCTTTCTCTTTCAATTATAATAAACATTTTTTTTGGTCTTTTCGAGACAGGGTCTCCCTGTAGCCCCAGCTGTCCTGGAACTCACTCTGTACTCCAGGCTGGCCTTGAACTCACAAAAATTCGCCTGCCTCTGCCTCCCAAGTGCGAGGACTAAAGATGTGTGCCACCACGCCCAGCTATATAATAGACATTTTTACTGGGTAAAGTATTCTGGATTTACATCTATAGTCATTTAGAACTGGGAATACTTTGATCCAAAGTCTTCTGGTTTTCATTGAAAAAATCAGCTATAATTCTGATGGTTTTCCCTATATATGTGATTTTTCTTTTGTAGCTTTCAGTATTCTCTCTGTTTTTAATATGATATGATGGGGGAATTTCTTTTCTGGTTCTGTCTATTTGGTGTTCTATGTGCTTCTTGTTTGTATGGATATGTCTTTCCTTAATTTGGGAAAATTTATTTTACAATCCTGTTGAAGATCTGGTCAATGCCATTGCCCTGAGATTCTTCTCCTTCCTCTATACCTATGATGCATAGGTTTGGTCTTTTCATGGTGCCCCGCAGTTCCTGGTTATTCCATTCTTGTGCTTTTTAAAATTTTTTCATAATCTTTGCTTTAGCAATCCAGTTCTTCCATGTTGTCTTCCAGTCTTGATATTCTATTTTCTACTTCATCCATTCTGTTATTGAGGCTTTCTCCCATCCTTTCCAAATGGCTTATTGAGTCTTCCACTTCCTTTTTCATTTCAGCTTATTTTCTTCACTATTTCTATATCTTCTGCGAATTCATTCCACAGTTTATCTTCTTTTAGATTATCCTTATCTTCCTTTAGCTCTTTGTTTGTGGTGTACCTTAAATTCTTTTAATTCTTTGATCATGTTTATGATAGTTCTCTTAAGATCTGTGTCCTGAGTTACACCTAGGGGGCCCTCATTACAGGAGTCTTCTACAGGACTGGTAGTATTTGGGGGAGCCTTATTTTTTGGGTTTTTTATGTTCTTGCTTTTTCATTGTGATTTGGGCACTTGGATTTCTTTTGTTATTTGCGATTCTAGTATGAAGCTCAAGTGTTTGTTGACTTGAAAACTGGATTTGCTTGTATTCTTCAGGTGTCTTTGTTGTCTTCTGATTAGGTATGCAAGTGTGGTTGGTCTATGTTTCAAGTTCTCACTTCTGACATTGTACTGAAGAGACCAGCAGTCCCTTGCCCAGCCAGTCATGAGCTCCTCTGGAGGCAAGAGACAGAAAACAATCAGGCAGGCTTGAACCCCACACCACGTGGGGTCCTCCCACCAGTTCCCCTGGGCTGGCTGCAAGCATTTGAATCTAAATCCAGGGTCTGGGAAGTCTAGCCTGAAGCTAAGGGAGGGACCTCAGCTTATCCCCAGCTGGTGGGGAGGGAGCCCAGAATACCACCTACCACCGCCCTGCAGTTGAGAACTCTGGACACAAAATGGAAGCCATCCTCATACACTCATTGGGAGAGATGTACTCACGGAACCAATGTGCCACATGAGGTCCACGTATTGGCTCTCCAGGGCTGGTTGCCAATGCCTGTATCTGGGTGCAGGGGCAGGAAAGCCTGGTCTGGGATGAAGGAAGGGCCCCAGGGGTTCTCTGTGTAGCGAGCAGGGAGTCTGGAATGTCACTGCTGCTGCTGCCCTCTGAAGCCTGTGGTCACCTCTGCTGCCCCCGGCCAGGAATTGCAGTCTCGTAATTATTTTGAAATGCACAATGACTGGCTGAGTCACCTCCCAGCCCAAGGTTCATGCACCAGCCGTGTGTTCCAATCTGTAAGCTCTGTCTGCACATCCTTTTCCCAACAAAGTCAAGAGGTAGGCAGTGTGATGAAATGGAGAAGACAGAACTCACAGTCACCCAAGTCAGCTCTCCAGCCTGCATCTTCCCTCTTTAAACCATCTCTTTTCCCATGGCAAGCGGCTTGGCACATGTTTAGAGGAGTGTTTGATGGCTGTACGTTGCTGTCAGCACATCCAGAAGACATGTGGTCACCTCCCCAGCTGCAGCTGGGCCTCCCTGCTCACACCTGCAGGCTCCAGTACATGACGTCCCTCGGTGCTCAACTGAGGAGTCCTCTTCCCTCCTCCACAGCATGGGTGGTCCCCTCCTTTGTCCTTGGAGATGCACATCTTTCAAGTCTCAGCTAAGTGCCCAAATGGAATCGTCTTCTTGCAATGCGCTCTCATGGCTTTTCAATGTTTTCATTCTTGCCATTTGTCACTGTTTATACTTGTTGACAGACTTGTTTACTATCCCACCATCCAGCAGTTCCTGAATACAAGCACTGTTCCCCATTCTTCGCACCCGTCAGGGGCCTAGCACTATTGCATTAGCTGACTCCTGAATGAGCAGATGAATGACTGACTCGTTAGTCAATGAGTCTACCAATTTCTATCCTCTACTCCAAGGTGGCAAAATGACAAAAGAGTTGGTTTTAAAGTGGTGGAAACTCTTGAGGATCCACACTGGGTTTTCACCAGCTTTGGAACTCCAAGGATGCAGCAGACTGATTTTCCCCACTTGGTAATTATCCTGCCACATAATTACACAAACACTGGGTACCCAATTAATGTTCTTCAAAGCATTGAAAATTTCATTTCTTAACTCAATTACATTTTTATTATATTTATTTATTTGTGTATGGGTTTGTATATGCTAAGGAGGAATGCATGTGGAGGTCAGAGGACAACTCGTGGGAGTCGGTGCTCCCTGTCAGCATGTGATCAAACTCAGGTCATTACTCTGGGTGGTAATTACCTTCTCCTGCTGAACCATTTGGCCAGCTCAGTAATTACATTTTTATGGAATATTGAAATAAATATG
The DNA here is from genome assembly GCA_009823505.1 of Rhizomys pruinosus. Taxonomy (NCBI): domain Eukaryota; kingdom Metazoa; phylum Chordata; class Mammalia; order Rodentia; family Spalacidae; genus Rhizomys; species Rhizomys pruinosus. Next base: position 2,509,622 of record VZQC01006772.1, read on the forward strand.
TGAACAAAAAAAGGAATTACATAGACAAAGTGAGGTAAGGAAAATTTCAGATTACTGCTTCCCTTAATAATATCAGAGGAACATGTATATCTCCCACTCATAAATGTTGTTGTAGAGGAAATAGCAAGGACAGTAAGATTAGTCTCAGGCTGGCAGGCCTGGGCTTTACCATAGACTAGGTTAACTTCTACTCAGCCTCCCAGACTTGATTTCTTCCACAGAATGATTTCTTATATGCTGGAAAAGTTTTACTGTGAAATCAGTAACTCCATTAAAGGCTGTTTAAATATGAAATTAAAATATTGTAACAAAATACCACCTTTTAAAGATTATAGGCAAGAAACTGGGAGGGCGGCTTAGTTGGTAAATTACTAGCCACATGAGCTTGAGGATCAGTTTGGATCTGCAGCATCCACATGAAAAGTGCCTGTAACATAGGGCTGGGAAGGCAGGGATGGAAGGGTCCCTGGGACTGGCTGCCCAACCACCCTAGCCAAAACTGCAAGTTACAGGTTCCCTGAGAGATGCTGTGTCAGAAAGGAAGGTGAAGAACAATAAAGGAAGATGGCCAAATTCTGACCTCCATAAGCTTGCACACACATGGGTACACACCTGCACACACATGCATGCACCCAACCTCTGACCTCCATAAGCTTGCACACACATAGGTACACACCTGCACACACATGCAGATACCCAACCTCTGACCTCCATAAGCTTGCACACACATAGGTACACACCTGCACACACATGCAGGCACCCAACCTCTGACCTCCATAAGCTTGCACACACATGGGTACATACCTGCACACACATGCAGACCTCCAACCTCTGACCTCCATAAGCTTGCACACACATTGTTGCCTTCGATTCTGACCAGCAGAAACAAAGCACCTCTAGCTCGTTCTTCTCAAAGCGGTTTATTCAGGCACATTACAGCATTTTTACTTCCTCCTCTTCTTCTTCCCTTCCTTTCTTCCTCTTCTTCCCCCCAGAACAGAAAGTCTCCTCTATTTATCCCTCTCCCGCTCCACCTTCTCAGCCCAGGTTGCATGGCCTCAGTCTATTGGTTCCATCTGGCCTGATCTTGCATCCAGGGTGCACCTGTGCAGCTCGAACGGTGGACGTGGCTTTACTTTGAGGTAGGAGGGAATCAGGTGTTGAGGGAATCAGGTGTTAGTCATAAGACTTGGCTAAAGTCCCAGGTGCCATCTTGGAACTGTCGCCATACCCGCTCTCCACAACACATGGGTACACACCTGCACACACATGCAGGCACCCAACCTCTGACCTCCATAAGCTTGCACACACATGGGTACACACCTGCACACACATGCAGACCTCCAACCTCTGACCTCCATAAGCTTGCACACACATGGGTACATACCTGCACACACATGCAGACACCCAACCTCTGACCTCCATAAGCTTGCACACACATGGGTACATACCTGCACATGCATGCATACAAACATGTACACACACACAGAGTATAGGCAAGAATCACTACTTCAATATCTGGATAGAAAAAGTTGGACCCACTGTTCTTGAATATTAAAAGAAAAAATCCTATGAAAAGATTTTTCATGATGTTTTCAGATTGTATACATAGAACTTGACACTGGCATGAAGTGACTGAGCACAATCAACTCACAGTCCAGGCATTTGTCTCATCACAAAGCCATGTACAACACAGAGGTAACAATGTACAGAGGTAGTGGGATTTTCTGGAAACCTCTGTCTGGTTTTCTCTGCATGGAGAACTAATTGAAGAAAGAGCTTCAAATAAATCAAATGAGAACTTATATTTTAATTTGTGCAAATGGATATAGAAACCGTGAAATTCGTCTGTTCTGTATTGGGCATTGCCCAAATCCCTAAAATTGTAAGTACTAGATGGCCAACATTTCTTGAAATTCTACAAAGACAGCACACAGTTGGATGGCAGGTGTTCTACTTACTGACTAGCTTTGGATGTATTTTCTGCCTTCAGTTTAAAACAATAATTATGGTCGTTTTAAGACTCAATCTTCCTTGCAAGGAAGACGGACATATTGGTTTTGGTTCTAATGATATCCCATGTGCAGTCAAGCCAAAGGGCAAAGTTAAGGTTAATAAGACAATCCCCTCATGGGACCACTGCTCTCCGCTTCCTTGAAGCACCCTAAATGAGGATCCTGGTCACCAGCACGTTTCTCACTAGATGGATTCTCTTAGGCACTACTTAGTGAAATCTCAAAAGCAACTAGGGAAAAGGTCCCACAAAGACCTCTGTCCTACACTTGTGTGTTTCCAATGTGCAGCACTCTATAAAGGTTTATATAATAACCTATGATTCAGAGTCAAATCTGAGAAGAAAAAAAAAGATTTTGTAATGAAATGATAGTAGAGCATTTATTTACCTAGCATGTTCAAAGCTATGCTAGGCTTCTAAGGTTCATTCCCTAGAAATAAAAAAACAAACAAACAAACAATTGAAGCCAGGTGCTCACGCCTTTAATCCTAGCACTTGGGAGGGCTGATCTCTGTGAGTTTGTCAAGGCCAGCCTGGTCTACAGAGCAAGTTCCAGGCCAGGCAGGGCTATAGGAAGACTCTGTCTCAAAAACACCAGAAAAAAAAATTGAAAACACTAATGTCATTAGTGTGTTTGGTATGTGCAGCTAAGTCCATATATTAAGATTTTATAAAGTATAAAAAAATTTAAATCAGCCAGGTATGATGATACATACCTTTAATCCTAGCACTTAGGAGGATATCTGTGAGAACAAGACCAGCCTGGTCTACATAGTGAGTACCAGGCCATCCAGGACTACAAAGGAAAACCCTGTCAAAAATAATAATATCTCACTTACCTTATCAAAAAGGTCAAGTCATTCAGGCAAATTAGACAATTCCATTAAGATAATCAGCTATACTGTTTCTGTTTTTGGTTTAAAACAGTGTAACTAAAAACCACAAATTTAATGTTTTGATTCATCTCTATATGGATTGAGTTGGATCCAGTTCCTTGATGTCATAAGTTGGGTGGGGAGGGAAGGTTTGAGGACTGTTCTCAACATTTCAAAGTCTCACATATCAACTATGGCTCCCCCAGGAAAGGTAGAACACACTAACTAAATAACCACATTCTTAAGCTTTGTTCCAGCAAAACTTCAGCACAGTGTAGTAATAATTCATGATCTCATGATGATCAAAAGACTCATTGGGAGCCCCACATCTCTTTGGTTAATAAGCATGCTTTCACAGCCCTAAGACTGACTTTATGTCCTAAAATAATGTGTATCTATATATATATATATATATATATGTATTATTAATAATTATATATATTAATATATATATTACAGCATTGCTATTGCAATATAAAAAGAGAGGAAAAGAAACTAGATGGTCATCAAAAGGGAATGAATAAATTAGTTATAGTTTAGTTATACAAAATAAGATTATATAACTGTAAGAAAGGACAGGGCAAATGCATTTCAGCCTAGTATAAGCATCTGAGAGAGCACATATCATATAGACATCCCGTGGTGACTGCCCCACCTCACTGAAGGTAGAGTGAAGAGGAAGGTGTATGTATATGGGCAAACTATACATTTCCTCCATCTGCCTTATACAAATATTAATAGAAAAGGTGGAGAAAGTTATCTGAACAGATAGCAATTGCTGTCAGGAAAGAAAAGATGTTGAAGACAGGTACTTTTACTCTTTGGTCTAATAGCTTGGATGAGGACAATGAATACTCAATGTTTTGCAGTTGGTTTGTCTGTTACTTGTAAATATAAGGGACTTGTTTGTTTGCCAAGTGTTCCCATACATGGACTCAATATGGAATAAAAAAAGGAAATGGGCCCTTGCAGTTGAGCTTGGTGTGGCCTTGACCTTGCAGTGTATGTACATGCTTAGCACACCCATCCATTCCACTTGGGAGTGATAAGTTCTTGACACATCTATAAATGGAGCTCTCTTTCTCATTGCCAGGAACCCACCACGCAACAACTCTTTTCTGCAATGTTGAAAACATGGCAGGCTGATATGCTAGAAACCAAGTACAGGGCCAACATGAAGACCCTTCAGAGCCCTGGCACTTTCCTGAGACTTGGATGTAGCCCCACCCCTAACTGGAAACAGCCTGGATGAAATGGAAGCTGCTGTGTAATCTATCCTGTGAGGAACAGAACGTCTATGCAGTTCCCACCAAAGGAAACATGGCTAAAGGCCTGCCCCATCCTCTGTGGTGAGAAGCCTGCTGTCTGCCCAGATGCCCACTCTGTCACAGTCCAGTCCAGAGCACTAATGGAGAAGCCCATAATTCTGATCTATTAGCCTGAGTACCCCCCAAAAGTTCTACTTCACATTAACAGTCTCCCCCAAAAGCCGATTCTTCATCAGGTTATGTTTTAAAAGGTTTTGGTGGGTTCTCCTCCTTTAATTTTGGATAGGTCAACTTAAACAAAATAGAAGACTGAAGAACTGAGATGGCAGTTCCCCGGACTGCAGGTGCGTTCTGAGCAGCCAAGGCAAAGTTGGGGGAGAGCATTGGGAAGAGCAGGAGGTGGTCCTGAGGGCATTTGGACCCTTCTGACTGCAGTTCAGCACTAAAGACTTTGAATGAGGGTGTCAGGAGACAGCCGGCACGGGGCTGAACCCAGGTACAGACCTTGGCAGCTGGCCCTGGAGGGTCTCCGCGGGTGGACCTGGGGTGGCTTGCAGTAAGTGTCAGTGCATCTTTCCAGGTGGGTGACTGGGGCTTGCCCCACTTTGCTGAGGGGGACTCCAGCTGCAGAGCAGGGGGTGTGGGGTTGGGGGGTTGATCTTCCCACCCACAAGGCCTCCCACAAGGAGCTCCAGGAGCCCTCAGGGTGTGGGGGGTTCCGTGGGCCTGGGGGGTTCAGGCCAGCTTGGGTGTTGCATAGCTCCAGCCATTGTGGGAGCTGTTTACTGGCTGGGTGAGGGGTGCTGGTCTACCCATCCAGTCTTAGGATACAGCTGAGACCTTGGGACCTAAACTATCCACACCTGTATGCTAATTAAGTAGTCAGCAAAAACACTTGAAGAATATAAGCAAAATCAGCCTTCATCTCAACAAAGAAACATCTAAACTACACACCAAAATAACAACCAACAAAAACCCCAAATGCCTAAAGCACAATGCAAAAACAATAATATGAAAAATCCAAATGATAAACCTCCACCAAACACTACTAGTCCTACTGAAGAATCCTACAGTGAAGACTCCTTAGATGTAACCCAGGACATAGATCCTAAACGAACATTAAAAACATGATTAAAGAAATCAAAGAATTTAAAGAACATGTATACAAAGAAATTAAACATCTAGAAGCAGATAGGGATAAATTAAAAGAAGGCAATGATAAACTGCAGAATGAAATTACAAAAGATACAGAAACACTGAAGAAAATTCAAGTTGAAATGAAAAAAGAAATGCAACACTCCACAAACCACTTGGAAAGGAGGGGAGAGAGTCTCAATAACAGAATGGGTGAAGTAGAAAATAGGATACCAAGACTAGAAGACAATATGGAAGAACTGGATCAACCAAGTAAAGATCATGAAAAATTTTTTAAATACAAGAATGGAATAACCAGGAACTCTGGGATACTATGAAAAGAACAAACTTACAAATCATAGGAATAGAAGAGGAAGAAGACTCACAGAATAAAGGTATTGCTCAGATTTTTAACAGAATTGTAGAGGAAAATTTTCTCAAATTAAAGAGCTACCTATAAAAATATAAGAAGTATATAGAACACCAAGTAGACAGAATCAGAAAAGAAATTCCCCATGAGATATCATAGTAAAAACACTAGATACTCAAAGCAAAGAGAGGATACTGAGAGCAGCAAAAGAAAAACAAGTCACTGATATAGGAAAACCTATCAGAATTATAGCTGATTTTTCATTGCAAACAGTGAAAACCAGAAGAGCTTGGTCTGAAGTATTCCCAGTTCTAAATGACTTTAGATGTTATATTAGCCACTTTTCTGTTGCTGTGATAAACCACCATGACCAAAGAAACTTGTAAAAGGAAGAGTTTATTTGAGCTTACAATTGACTGTTCCAGAGAATTAGAGTCCATTGCGGCAGGAGGCATGGTGGCAGGAGCTGGAGCAGAAAGCCGAAATTCACATCTCGCAATGAGTACAGGAAGTCAAGAGAGAGAGAGAGACTGGAGACTGCAAGCTTGTTAAACTTGTTAAAACCCCAATAACGTACTTCCTCCAGCATGGCCACACCTTCTAAGATCTCCCAGGACAGTGCCAACAACTAGGAATGAAATGTCTTACTACTTAAAGCCTATGGGAGATACTCTCATTCAAACCACCACAGATGTCAACCCAGAATATTTATCCAGCAAAACAATGTCTACTGAAGGAGAAAGGAAAAATCTTCCATGACATAAATAAGCTGAAAAAATTCTTGTCCAGAAAGCCACGCCTTCAGAGACTATTTGAAGCAATACAACAAGCAGAAGGTAGGAACAACTATAACCAGCCAGCAGCAGAAAATACTTAATAAAACTACTATTATGTAAATAAAAACCTAGGGCAAGAATGCACCAGAAACCAAACTGATCTGAAGTAATATGAATCTCTCAATAATAACTTAAAATATCAATGGAGTGATTTCTCCAATTAAGAGATATAGACTGCCACAATGGATTAAGAAACAAAACCCATCTTTTTGTTGTTTGCAAGAAACTCATCCACCATTAAAGATAGGCATTATCAGCCGAGCGAGGTGGTGCATGCCTTTAATCCTAGCACTCGGGAGGCAGAGGCGGGCAGATCTTTGTGAGTTCAAGGCCAGCCTGGTCAACCGAGCAAGTTCCAGGACAGCTGGGGCTACAAGGAGACCCTGTCTTGAAAAGACCAAAAAAAAAAGGCATTATCTCAAGGTAAAAAGATGGAAAAAATCATACAAGCAAATGCCACTAGAATCAGATAAAATAGACTTCAAACTAAAACTAATCAGAAGAGATGAAGAGGGTCATCATCTTATTTTTATCAAATGAACAATTAACCAAGAAGATATCACAATCATTAATTCATACACACCAAATTCAGGTGCACTGAATTTCATAAACAAAATTTTATAGGACTTTAAGGCACAGATTGATTCTAGCACATCAGTAGTAGGGGATTTCAATACCCCACTGTGTCCATTAAACAGGTCAACTGGGCAAAGAATAAACATACAGACATGAAGACAGAAGAATACAATACACCAAATGGACCTAACAGACATCTACCGAGTATTCCACCCAAACACTAAAAAATATACTTTCTATTCAGCACCCTATGGAGCCTTCTCTAAAATCAATCACATATTGGAGCACAGAATAAATCTCAACAAATACAAAAAAAATTGAAATAATTCCATGTATTCAATCCCACCAAAATGCAATAAAGCTTAATATTAAAACCAGGAGAAGCCCTAGTAACTACAGAAACTCGTAAAGATTAAACAACACACTCTTGAATAATTAATGGGTCAGGAGAGAAATTAAGAAAGAAATGAAAGTGTTCCTGGAATTAAATAAAAACAACAATGCAACACAACAAACCTCTGGGACACTTTAAAAGCAGTCCTGAGATCTCCCAAGACAAGCTGAAGCAAGCGCAGGTAGGTAAGTAGGAGCTGGGTGCTTCAGCAAAGCTGATTCCTGTTTGACTTAATCTAGTTAATCTGTTAATCCAGTTGTCTTTGGTTTAATTGGCTTTTGTGGCTGTGGGGATGGAGTTATCCTCCCAGCTGGTATAAAAGTAGGGTTGTGTGAGTCTTGAGATGTGAGATCTCCAGAGAGGCTCGGGCTAAAGAGCAACCCCTCTCCCCACCAACTGGGATTACAAAGGTATCTGAAGGAGGCAAGCAAAGCAAGCCTTCAACATAGTGAAGAGGCATTTGGAACTCACATTGGAATACAGGCAAGGAGAAGCCCATATGCCAGGAACACAAAGAAGAGACAACATGGGAAAGGGGCAGGATAATTCTGCACCAAGTTCTACCAACACTATGGAAGATTCCTACAATGGGATCCCCCTGAGGATGGCCCAGGACACAGATATCAGAAACACAATTGTAAACATACTTAAAGAACTACAAGATTATAAAGAGCAAATCAAAGAACTAAGAAAAGAGAATGAAGAACTCGAGAAGGACCTAGAGAGAAAGAGAGAGAATGACAAATTCCAGAAGGAAGTAGAAACACTGAAAAGATCCCATGCTGAAAGAGATAAAGAAACCAACCATCAAAGCAAAGAGCTACAGGAAGAGATTGAGAAGCTCCAAAAGGAAGTAGAAATACTAAAGAAATCAGAAGAGGAAATGAAAAAGGAAATCAAACACTCATCTAATAAAGAGGAAAGGAATGGGAAAAGCCTCAGAAGCAGAATGGAGGAAGCAGAACAAAGAATATCAGACCTGAAAGATAACACAGAATGACTAAAAACCTCAAGGAAAGATTATGAAAAATTTAAAAAGACACAAAAGTGGAACAACCAGGAACTGTGGGACACTATGAAAAGATCAAATCTCCACATCATAGGAATAGAGGAAGGAGGAGAATCCCAAGAGAATGGTATTGATCAGATCGTCAACAGAATAATAGATGAAAACGTCCCCAAACTAAAAAAAGACAAGCCAATACAAATACAAGAAGCACATAGAACTCCAAACAGACAAGATCAGAAAAGAAATTCTCCATGCCACATCATAGTTAAAATGCTAGACACCCAAAACAAAGACAAAATCCTTAAAGCCACAAGAGAAAAACAAGTGACCTATAAGGGGAAACCTATCAGAATTATAACTGACTTCTCAATGCAAACTATGAAAGCAAGAAGAACCTGGAGCAAAGCATTCCCAGTGTTAAAGGACAATAGATGCCAACCCAGGTTACTATACCCAGCAAAAATGTCAATTATAGTTGAAGGAGAGAGAAAAACCTTCCATGACATAAACGAGTTGAAAGAATACATGTCTGGAAAACCAACCCTTCAGAGAATACTTGAAGCAATTCAAAGGACAGAAGAAAGGAGCAACCATCCCCAGGCACCTAGAAAGAGAAATCAATAAAAGCATAACTGCAGAAGGGACATACGATTTCAGCCATCTCATATTTGACAAGGGACCAAAAGACACACGGAGAAAAGACAGCATCTTCAGCAAGTGGTGTTGGCAACTGGATCACCACTTGCAGAAGAATGAATGTAAAAAAACCCCTCCCTCTCGCCCTGTACAAAAGTGAACTCCAGATGGACTCAAGACCCGTCACTCGGTATTGCTATTGTAACAACAGACAGACCACAACAAGAGAAAGCGGAATGCATCAAAGAACTGACTGAGAAACGGTAACTCCGGGCTTGCAAAACAGTCAAATTTCCCACATGGAGAATATTAATATTGAGAAAGACTGAGAAAGAGATGAAAAGCTTGTTTTGGCAGAATGCATGAGCTCTGGTGGGGTGGGGGAATAGGAGGAGTGGGG